>JAIUJO010000105.1:25000-427623 GCA_023846275.1 Vanilla planifolia
AGAAGAAGAAGGTGAAGAAGAAGAAGTAGAAGTAGAAGAAGAAGAAGAAGAAGATTGCATGAATGCAAGCATGCATGCTTATGTTTGTGTGTATACATGTGTATATGTATATGTATGCTTGTGTGTGTGTGTCTATGTTTGACTGTGTGTGTGTGTATGTATTTTTATATTTCTATAGTTATGTGTGCACGCATAAGTATGTGCATGTGTTTGTGTTATGCGCACTATGTATGTGTGTGTGTTTATGTATTTGCATGTGTGTGGACATGAATGTGCAAGTGTGTATGTGTGTGAATGTGTTTTTTAATCTGACATTGATGGGAGGTCCCCTCATTAACTACTCATAGTGACCAAAAAATCTAGATGTTAAGATGTAAGCTTTGAAGGATAACTCTTTCATAACTAGTGATGAAATACACCTATCAAATGAGGCATGTGAATGACGAATTCACTACCACCACTTCAACCTTGTGGGTAGAGTGTAAAAAGGTAATTTGCCATTTCAACGAATATACAAAGTATTATAATAAAGGTGTAGCCATTTTAGAGGATTTTGGATCAGGGACTTCATAGATGTGAGTTTGTATATTCTACTTATATTCAATTGTATATAAAGAATATGTGTAGTTTTTGATGACCATGGTAAGTTACTGGCTTTGAATTAGGGTTATATAAGTGGACACCTAAATTTAAACCTAATACCCTAGTGATTATGTGGGCTACAATCTAGATTCTTTTTCTTATTCTCTTACTCTTTTGAAACACAAAGAATCTATTACATAGTGCAAAAGCTATACAAGATCCTATGTTGGAAACTAATATGTAAAGGTCACTCTTTGCTAGTGTGTCTATTAAAATAAACATTTCAAGACTAAATAGCATAAGAATATTGATTAATAAGCACACCTAGTGAATCGATACTAATGGCTACTATAGTTAAGAGAAAGTCCTTTAAATAAAAAACCTAATCAGAATAAGAATGGGGTGCCTTTTTTGACACTAGTGGGCACAAAGGATCATGAGGAGAAGAGATAAGGACTTGGACCCTAGATGGTAGTTTAACCATAGAAAATGAGGCTAATTGATGCATTAGAGGGGAGAAGGATTGAAACAGATAAAGATAAAAGTAGGTAGTAAGTAAAAAAAAAAACAATTGTGGATACAATGTAGATAATGTAAAGGGGTAGGTTCTATAATTGGCAATAATAATACAATGGGGGTACACTGAAGCCCAAATGGGTGCAAAAGTAGAATATTTCGGGAGAGTTCAACCTATTTTTAATAAAAAGCATAGTCCATCATGCAGCATGATAGAGTAGGAAGGTCCCATTAGTTCTTCATATAGCTGTAGAATTTGGAAAAGTATGTAGAATTCTCATGCAATTTTAGTCCATCCAATGAAGTTGTCCTAATTGTTGCCAAAGAAAAGGGAAAAAAGTATATTTGAGATATTTTTGTTGAGGTAAGGAAAAAAAAATTATAAAAAGTGGGAGAACTCTTGAGTAAATTGGAAAATCAAAAAACAAATTGTTGTAGATAGATAGGAGAATATAAGATTAGGTGGAGCATTGAGAAACTATTTCTCTTATCCAAGAAATTGAGAGGATGACCATATAGCTATGCTATGTTGAGATCACTTGTAAAGCATATTTTGGTTTTCTCATGGTTTTTCTTTCTTGTGAATAAAGGATACTATGACAGGGTCAAATAGGGACAAAGAGGTTATTTGCACTATTACTTTTGCACTGGTTGCATGAGACTTACATGTCAAATTTTTTGATGTATTGGATTACTTACATTGGTAGTATTTTTTGATAAAGGATTAGTCTAGACTAGAGCATGATAACAACTGCAAGGAGGGGGAAGCAAGATGGTTTTTATACTACCTATGGTTATTAATAGCTTCACAAATTTCTCCATTATTCATAATAGATGTAAGGGTTATATAAGAAATAAAGTGGAAATGCAATTCTTGGGCCTATACTCAATGGAGTTTGGTTTGAGAAACTATGAGCTATTATGGATTTGAAGGTATGTTCTCAACATTTTTGCTAAGAACAAGTCAAACAACTTAGTTGATTGTTATTATATAAACTATTATAATCACTTCTCATATAGCAACAACTCTAACATGCCCATGAATCCTAAGAATTTGACTTTGAGAAACAACCTCATATAGTGGACCTGTATGATTTATGTCAAAATGTTTATATGAGTGAGAGTTCCCACCTCAACATGGACTTGTGAATATCTAAGGATGATGAGTATGTTATCATAAGGATTAGCATGAATGGGGGATAGAGTCTTTGATTTGTCTAAAATAATTTACTCTTTAAAAAAATGTTAACACAGTAATCTTAGTATTTATGATTTGACCTATAAAGTATGAAAGGAGATTGATTGAGAAGGCATTCATCAAAGTATACTAAATCTATATCTGGAAATATGTTGCTTTACTTATTAACCTTTATAGTTAACATAGTTTCAATGATGCATGCCTTCGCTTTCTCCACATCAGTTGATAGGGCCTCAAATTAAGAATGTATAAATCAACCACTCTAGTTTGCAATATGGTTGATTAGACAATAATTTTCTCAAACATTTGGGGGTTACAAATCAATTAGTACTAAAAAATAGCAGTGAGCACACCTTGCCTTATGAGTGTAGAAACTATTTGATGTATTTCAAAATGGTGACCGATTGGCTATGGAGTGCTCTAGATGTGAGTGGATGTGTCTAGAGACTGAGCGAGCTCAATTAGTCATGCCTGCTTTATTGGACACTCTCATTTGTTCTGTTTGGACTCACTAATATGCAAGAAAGGATGTAAAGTGCTTTATTAAATGCTACAACATGCTTGGGTGCTAGAATTTAACTTCTATTTCATGTGTGGATTTGGAATACATTGTAATAAGATACAAGGATTGGGGTAACTATGAATATAATGTAATACTAGATGCAAATAATCTATTGAAAAGTTGTTGGTACATTCCCAAAAAAAGGGAAGATTGTGCACACCAACATGCCTGAAAAGTATAACTTATTGTAAAGTAGGTTAGGATGTGGCATTATTAAGTTGTGGGTATGGGTGGTTGCTACATCAGATGGTTTCCAATTTTTTATTTGATTATTAATATGGTGGGATGGGTCATATGTTATGTTTTTTGATAGAGGGTGGAGTGGGGTTTCATATAGTTAACTAGGTTAATATCTATTAACAATGAACTATGAGAACTTAAGTTGGTAAAGCTTCATATATCATATTATGTGATTAATTTCATGAATTATCTTGGTTCTACATGCTATTCTAGTTTTGGTAAGCCTTCAAAATGGATATTTGATTTGTATGGAGTGTGTCACAAAGTGAATGGTTATTATTTGGGGCAATGTATTTTTGTTAATAAATTATGATTTCATTTGTAGAGTGGAATATCCATGGGAATAAAGAATTGAATCCCATGGCTACTTGCAACATTTGGTAATGAAGAATTGGTTATTCATAGTTGTTGTGTTGGAAACTCATATGGAGACCTTTAATAGGTGTGAGGTGGATGGAATTTTGGGTAGAAATAGGAATTACTCTGTTCAAACTTTCATTGGGTTATTTAGGGATATTGTAGTATTATAGGGGAATTAAATTTAACTTTAGATTATGGATTACTCCTCACAGGTGTTTACTATCTTGGTGAGATATGGCAACAATGAGATTTGGTAGTGTTGTTCTATGTATATATCAAAAGTCTATATGAACTACTGGCATTATTGGGATCAAATGAAAAATACTATATAAGCTTGGTGGAAATCTACTAGTTGTAAGGGCCTTTAATGTCTTACTTACATAAGAAGATAAACAAAAGTGAAAAAATTCAGTAATGAACTTGCTAAGAATGTATTATCTAGCTTTATTCATGAATTGGATCTGATTAACTTAGGTTTTATTAAGAATTGGTTTACTTGGTGCAGTAAAAAGGAGGGGAATGGCCGTATCTTCAAAAGATTGGATGGTGCTTTCGTGTGTTTCAACAACATGTATGCCTTTTCGAGTACCACTATTACATATCTCTCATTTATTGGCTTAAAGCACTACATATTACTTATATAGCATAGAAAAATCATTATTGGGCAAAACTAAAAGAAGAACCTAAATTGAAAGAGTCTGGTTATGCTTTCTTCAATCAACTAGGGTCGTGAATGTTTCTTGGAAAAGGAACATTAGAGGAAGACCTATGGATAGTCTATCGACTACATTTAGTAGTGCTTTAATAGTGTTAGGTCACCTTTCTGTTTGATGAGTCAAGTATTAAATACTTATAATTTTAATCTAATGGGCTTATTTAGTGTTAAAAAGGTATAATTTTAATGAACAAGCTATGCACCTTTGAGGATGCTGAATTAGTGGTCTTCAAAGAACCTTGGAGTGTTCAATATGTTTTAAGGATTATCGACATGTATACCAAGCTTTGATAAGTTTTTTGTATATAAAATAAAATTTTAGCTTGTTGATTTTAAGGCACTATCCTTTTGTATCAATTCAAATAATCTAGATCTCACCTCACATGGTCAGATGGCCTGGATGAAATCTATCTTGATCTCAACATCTATAACTCGTCTGCCTACTCAGCGTTAGATCTGACAATCTGTATCTCCTTTGATCAGATCAAACAACCATAGACCATCTTGCTTAATGACTTCTTTTTTGGCCATTACATTAGCCATTTTGAAAAAATTATTTTAACATGTTTATAAAAGCTTTTTAAGTTCTTTTGCTACATATTTTCAAATAGCTTGTTTCACTTTCTAATAGTTACAATCAAAAGTTTTTTATAACTCAAAATTATAAATGAAATAACTAATAAACATGAATCAATCTTGAGATTTCAACAAAATTCTCTTGAATATTCTATTGGTGTAAATTCTTCTAGTAGTAACTACGAGTTCTACTTAAATCTTCAAATCTTTCCATCTAAGCCTTGCATGTCTAAACCATCAAATTCTCATCTCTCTTCTTAAATTTAAGCTATTTTTGCATTGTTCCATTAAGCATAAAAAATTCTACAGATTTAAGAAATTTTTTTTTGTCTTGCTGTGTCTTTCTTTTTCTCTTGGGTTGCATTGCACGACATTTGCGAAAGTCCGAGATTGAGCTCTTAAAAGCCAAGGCTATAGTTGAACCTAAAAAATCTAGTAGGTTGAGGTGAACCTTAAGAAAAAAATGTCAAGTTGTAGCCTTTTCTTAGTTGTATTTTTCTTATCCTTAGTTTGGCGTGGATGTAGATTCTATTTGATTTGAACTACCTTAACATTTTGGTGTCTCATTTTACCTTTTATCTTCATTTTCTTATCCTTTTAAAGAAATAATATATATATCTTTAATCAAACTTTTCTATAAACATAAAATTATTTTTTAGAAAATAATACAGTTAAAATAATTAAAATTATTTTTAAGATAATAATTCACTCCCTTGTTGTGAGTTTTGTACATAATTTTTACTTTAGATAGCATTAAAGAAATGGAGTGTAACAAAACTTCATAACATTCTTTGTATCCTTATCAATAGGATGAGGAAATCTTGGTACTTCAACTTAAATAACATATGAACAAGTTAACAAAGTCAAAACATGATATTTTAGCAAAATGTATTGCTTCTTATCACACAACCTTGGCTTTAGAAGAAGCATGTTGGTGGTGATATGTTAATCTTAATTAGGAAACACTTGGGGACTAAAACATTCATTTTTTTCTAGGTGGCATCTACCTCTTCTTCCAAGAGAAACTATAACGACAAACTTAGAAATGATATCGAGGAACAAATGGCCTCCCCAACTTAGATTAAAGAAATTTTATCTAGTATTTCAATAAGAAGTGGTGTAGCCAAGTGTAGTGGGAGCCTCCTCTAACCTTCCAAGCTTAGAGAACTATTAATAATGAATATGTGGCTACACCTGCTTCTCCAACTAGTGATGATGGGATCATATTTATGGTGATGTTTATCAAAAGAAATAAATCCCTTGGGATGGATGTCTTCTGATTTGAGTTTGTGCATGGTTATCAAAAGATCACACAAATGGTCATTATTATATTAGTAAAATAATTCTTTAAAGATAGCTTTACTTCTAAAAGATGGAAAAACACAATGACATACATATCTATAAAGCTCAAAGAGCATCCAAACTTGAGCAATTTGTTGTAAAGTAGTGACCAAAAGTTTGGTGGCTAGACCAAATAGGGGGCATCTTGAGAACACTACTTAACAACAAGTTGTTTTCGTGATAAGACTTGGTATACACCATGTCTAGTAATATTCTTTTGCAATAGGAAACCACTACCCATTTGCACTAATCTAGTTCCAAAGAAGGATTGATTGAGCTAAAATTCAATATGAATGAAGCCTATGTCTAGGTAAATTTGAAATTTGTTAGGTATATGCTTAAGCATTTATGGTTCATTACTCTTTGATGTGATTGTATTAAGACCCACTTTATTACACTAAGATTTGTGGTTATGTCTAATGTTATCCATCTACCATGGATCAATGTAACTTATGGTCATAAATAAGGATGTCTTCTCTCACCATACCTCTTTACTATTTTGCCAAAGTACTTCTCATGACATATTCAGAGTTAACTTGATGATGCTACAACTATTTGGTTTAAGATTGACCATTTTTCCCCTATGATTACCTAACTCTTATATTTTGATGAAGTCATGATTTAAATGCGTATAACTTGTGCTACAATGAAGAAATTATGGAGTAGTATGGGCATCATCGTATCAAGTGACAAATCTAAACAAATAAAGAGTGTTATTTAGCAAGGTGGTGCACTACATGTTTAAGAAGAGTATTGTAGAAAAACCACATATACATCAAGAATCTCAACCAAAATATCTAACAATACCAATTGTAACAACCAAACTTTAGAAAAATGCTTCAATTTCATTTTTAATCATGTTGAAAACTATGTCAAGATGGACAATAAGGTGATTATGATGTGCCATATTGTGATGATTAACTTAATGTTTGCTACTATTCCTTCTTGTTACTTAACCCACACATTAATTCCTACCTAAGCATTTTGGAGTTGAAGAAATTATTCGTGTAATATGTTATGCCTATAAGGAAATGGTAACTCTATCTAAGGATTATGGAGGACTCAGTGTTCATAGTTTGTCAACTTGGTAGTCAATGTTGATTGCAAACAGTAATAGGTAAGTTATTTCGATGGAAAGACTGTTTGTGGGTTTAGTCCCGCATGTACAAATACTTAATGAAAATAATAATTTCTATTTTCCTCATAGATCATCTCATACAAGTTTGTTACACAAATTGTAACCCGCTACACCACAAACAATGCAGTTTGGTGGAATGCTGTGGGTATTTTTTTCATTTTTGTTGGATAATTGCCTTTGCATCCTTCCTATTACTACTTGACCAATCTATCTTAAAGTAGATGTGGAGAATCCAAAATTTGTAGCAAAGCTGCTTAATGGGTATGGGGTTTGGAATCACAAAAATTTTCAAAAATTATTCTTGGCTAATTTGCTATTTTTTATTCTATATTGTCCTTCGACTAAATTTGTGGGAATAACAATAGGGACGCCAGTTCCTTTTTTGAGCTCCTTAACTAAATAGCTATGATTACATCAGTGGCTACAACTTCTGAAGTAGTCAACTATGCTACTTTATCATTAGTCCTCCTTTTGTGTGCTAAGAATTTGTAGGCACATATGGAAAAGGTATTCAACTCAACTAAACTCAAAGGAACATTCACATTGTAACTACTAGTTGGTACAACTCTGCAATCACATCAAGGAAGAGTTGTGGAGTCCTCAGTGGGCCATTTATTACCTCTTATTAGTGTCTTCCTCTAATGAGTTGGATTAGGTTTAATTGCAACACGACTATGCAAGATGACTTGAACGCTATAATTGGTATCGTTTCATGGGATGACATAAGTAAACCTATTACTATTGTAGAAGAAACGTTTTTTTTCTGGTTAGCTTCTATCAAGCTAATTATTGCTATGTTTGAAGCAATGGAACTGAGGATTTTAATTCTTAATGCTAAGGTAGTGGTGTTTGAATTTGATTCAACTACAGTTATTATTGTAGTTAACTAGTAAGGTTTGTCTAAAGCAAATAATAATTCCTACTATAGGGCCATTGCATATGTCCAGAAGCTGTTCGAACTATCCCACCTAAACTGCCAAGGCAATAGTTCTACAGACTAGGTTGCTCATCAGACATTTTTGTGTGATTTTATTTGAGACTTGGGAATAGTCTTTCCCAAATCTCTTAAACTTTGTCTTTTTAATGATTTTATGTATAGACCTCCTTAAGGAGAGTATGGTTTAGGCTTTGAGCATTACGTTATGAAGGAACCCAAAGAATTTGATTTCTTATGAGGTGATGATAGAGTCCAAAGATTAACAATTTCTTATCCTTGGTCAGCATCATTTATGGTGGACACAAGGATGAGATTTGATTGTCTTGAAGCCCAAACAACTTATTGTTGATTAATAAAACATTACTGGGAGATTTTTTTCATCGTGGTTTGTTTATCATATATCTATGTAATTCACCTCTAACAATGAAATATGAATGCTCATGACATTCACTCAAAATCATTGCTATGATCATAATGGCCAGCACAATAGTTCAAAATCCTGTGATGTTACCCCACACAAATGTATCTAGAGCATGGGCTTGCATTGAGCACTAACATCTTCAATGTAACAATGTTAAGGGAGTGACCTAGCCAGCTAATTCTAGTCCACATCATTGACAAAACAATTAGGGTAAGTGGTGAACCCAAAAGGTAGATCAATTAGCAGAAAGCAATTTTTATCTAAACAACATGAATATATGCTATTTGAGCTAGATATACCATGGCTACTGACACTAAGCTTTCCTTGTAATGGATCCTCATTAAGGAATTTAGAATGTACTCATTCGAATTATCAAACATGTGGAGCTCAATGTTATTTATTGTTATTCTCTTTATCAAGATTGGGTAATTTGTGTGCTTGCTACCTTCCTTGGATGTGATAAGAGTCTCTCAGGCTCCCTCTCTAAAATTAAATGCTAATTCTCTATCACACTTTGGCACCATGGTAGATCCATATCCAAACATCAAACGTTGATGTGGTGGAAATTTGAATGATGTATAGTCTGCACAGAGGTCATGCAATCCATCATGTTATCATGAAATGTTGATGAGCTGGGTGAAAGACTGCTTTGACCTTTTATCTGATAAATGCATCCCTTCAAAATAGTTGGTGTTTGGTGAATGTATTAGCTCTATAATTGAAATGGTTATCTGAGCATCTTGTACCTTCAAGCAAAAAATAATTATTTTAATAAGGCATTTATAGTTTCAATGTCTAAAATATTTCATGCTTGCACATGCATGGCTTAATCTTAGTGAAATGAGTATGACTATTGGCACGATCAACCAGGTAGCAATACAAAAATAAAGTGCTAAGTAGCACCTAATGTGACTGTTGACATGTTCATCATGTGTAGTGATACTCCACAATAGGAGAGCAAATTATCCTAAGTAGGGATACCATACCTTCATTTCTACAAAGTTGTTATTTGACAAAAGAATTCTTCCACAACAACCCTCCCTTGTAGAGAATGAAGACCAAAATGATTGATTTCTATGACCATTCCAAAATGACAATAGGGAACATATGAACTTCCCCCTTTAGAATGTGCAATTACAAGACAAACCCTACACATAATGCATAACCATACAAAAAGGTAGCAAAGCCATAAGAAGTAGCACCACAAAAAGCATCTCTTGTACAAAAAGAAGCACAAAAGGTATAATTAAAGATGAAGCTCTTGGCTAGCACCCACATGGCATAAGAACTAGCATGCCTTAGAAAAATGGCATAGGCATACAAATGATCCACAATAATATGCCATGATTAAACAACCATTAAAATAACTGAAAAATATTGCTTCTTCTAAATTGAAGATGTAGAGCATGACTCTTGTAACTACAAAATGTTTTGTCAGAGGCCAACAAAACAAAAGCAAGCAAAGTACATGCTGAAAATGTTGACAACCACCAAGAATCATTATGTTAATCACTTAAAAAAACTTGTAATTCTAGAACTAACATGTCACACATGTTGAGCCCCCTATGCCACATGCATAGGAAGACAACTTCGAGGTGAGGCTTGACACCAAGTACCACACCATGTTGAGTCAAAAACATGCTCAACAAACACATTGTTGAGTGCACTTTGCATGACAAAAGTTTCACTTTGGCATTATCAAACACCATATTACACCAAGTGAAGGTTTGATCATTCCACATTACACCAAGTGACACCTAATTTTAGCATTAATAGTCCTAAGTGATGAAAATAGTCGAAAAGAGTTATGTCTTTCAGAAACAAAATGATGTGTGTGAAGAAATCCTCTATACTAGCCAAGGGAACATGACCACGTATCAGTCCATGAATTGCAGAGGCATTGATGAGAAGGAGACTACAGAGTATGCATGGTAGCTCAAAGCTTACACTGGAACAAGGGAAACATTACACATCATAATGCTTAATGTAGAGGGTAAAGTGTGGAACTTCAAACAAGACAATGACAAGTATTCCAATTGAGCATCACCTTATCCATGCACTAAACACCTGCAGTGCTAACAATTCCAAAAAAGTTACACTTTGTCAGTCCCACTCATCATGGCCATAGGTTGTCATAAGGCACAAGCAGACTGGCTTCCTTGTGCTTGAACAATATTGTAGTGTACCAAGTGCTTTGCCCACATGTAGTAGTGGTAGAGCATCATTAGAGTGGAATCCTAGCATGCACAAATTCTAGCATATATTGGACAATCGAACTCTCAGTTCACTGTGGGCTACATCATGCTACACATTGCACCATATGGATGGCATATTACAGTAATTATACCAAGAGAGTAAGTCTCCAAATATGAAATCACCTTACCCTTAGGTGAATAGCTTGCAACATAATGTCTCAAAAATAAATTACACTTCATTAGACCAACAATCCATGAGCAAAGGATGTAGAAAGGAAGATGTGGATTGGTTGCCATAGACGAGCATAGCGCTAAAATGTGCCTAATGCTCTATCATGAGCACAAATATCTTAACTTATGGGTTGGGTCATAGCCATGCATGCATAAACTCTAGTGAATATTACACCATCTAACTTATGCCTTGCCAAAGGCTGCTTTATCCTACACATTGCTCCTCATAGATCACAATTTGCAACAATTCCAAAAAGGAAAAAGGCAAGTCAACCAATAGAGTGACTCCACAACCTTACCCAATTAATGAAAAGTGATGAATAGGGTGCAAAAAGTGAAAGTTGTGGCCTGAATATAAACAACAATAGGTATCTCTTTTATAATGGATGCGAGCAAGCAAGCAAAATTTTTGAATCTTATGTGTCATCTTTGGGTTTAGGGGGATCAATTTGTTATGACATAGAGTTGGGTGCTAGTGGATCATAACAATTTGTAGAAAGGGCAAAGTGTTCGAATTCCCATATTACACCATCTAACATTCATGACGGGTAATGTGAGTCGTTTAACCATTACACCTAGGCAAGCCTCCAAGGGGCATGACGTGAATCTTGTAGTATTGCATAAAGTATCATATGAAGTATCATATAAAGTAAGACATGAAGTACTACATGAAGCACTACATGAAGTGTCATAATAATAAGAGCAAGTAGAGTAAGTGAGCATGTTGTACAAGTGAGAAAGTAAGCAAGTCAGCAAGCCCACAAATGAGCAAAGGTGTTCTGAAACTTTTGAGATGTCAATGTCTTCAAGGGCAACAATCTACTACAATAAAGAGTGGATCTTTGTAGATCATGTTAATAAGGTTACTTTACTAGTTAAAATCTCTCGTCACAAATTTAAGTCATCTATAAAAGATTTTACCCACTATTCATACTTAATAATCATTTCTTTTAGTGGTTATGTCATACAGATTTCCACGACACAATGTGAGCCTATGGTTGTGTACCCTAAGGCTGGAAAGCCCCTACTATTGGCCAAAACACTAACAATGGGCCTAAGGATCACATTTATGCATGGATACTAACATAGAGGTGTTTAGTGATAACCCTCAATAGGATAGCTTGAAGCCCTAGCATTTAATTCAACTGTATTAAACAATTGGGTGAATCAGTGCTTCCTCTAATACAAGGTTAAATTACTATCTGATATAGTCATAAATAGGGTAATGCTAACTTCTTACACAATGGTGTATACCTAGCTCATGTTGACTATTGTTGGATGAATAATCAAACACTCGATAAATTTTGTTTTGGAAGAGCTGACATCAAAGGATCAGAAAGAAATATTGCTATGAATTCTTGGCTACCACAAACCAATTATCCCTATGGTAACTTTTCTAACACCTTTAGCAACAAATTTGAATTCTTAAAGGAATAATAGGCCTTTCTTTCATTGTTCGCATTTGTACTAGAAATAAGAATCACACAAAGTTTTTCCTTTTTGTTCCTCATGAGATTTCTATTTTCATTGAGCTCATCTTAGGACAACTTTTTTATCTTTCAATACATGTTCCACCCCAATCAATCTCTTACCTAACAATGTCCTTTACTAGGATTGACCCACCCAAGCAAGACTTGGAAAGAAGAGGGTTTGGGCCCTATGTTTTTGTCATATAATAACTAAAATAATTTTACAATTAGTGGTATCTCAATTTAGTCGACAAGATATCTCTCACATATGATATACCTCTCAAATCATTTCTCAAAATTAGACTAGAATCAAGCTTAATAGTGTCTTCCTTTATAAGCCAATAGACTGTTAAGAAAAAAGGCTAACTCTTTCCAAGACCCCCACCTACATCTTAAAAACAATTATTTCCATCAATTCCCTCATCCCAGCTCTATAATTTCGACTCAACTTCCTTTAGAAGCTAATGCCAAATGGAACTCTTTGATTGGTTTCCCTCATTTCTTAGGATTAGTTAACCCATGTTGAACTATCATTCACATAAGGCCTTTCCCCCCATTCAATATTCAAAGTTCTCTTTTGAATATTTGCTACCACATAAAATGTTCCCATAAAAATACCCCACACTGACTCATGATCCACATTTTGTAACAATTATCGCACTCTTCCACTTATCAGGGCATAGCATTACGTCAATGACCATATATTAGTCTCATGCTTAATTGCAATCCATTTTTGGGAATAATTAATTCAATAAGTGTGTTGTTACACACATTTTAATGGATATTAACTTCCATGACCACCATCCTACTATCTTAATTGACAACACTTTTTGAAGGCTCAAAGTTTGATGACAATTGGACATCGTAACCCAGTTTTTTAGTTTATCACAAATTCAATAATTATGCTTACCAAAAGTGTCCCAAATGGAGCCTCAATTTATTGTCTTAACTCATCATTAAAATTTAGCCTCTTATCAATTTAAAGTATGAGAATAGTTCATGAGCGTTGAGTGCTCTAAGCCTCTATTCAATGGCTTTGCCTATAAAAGCTCAAATAGTGGCTCCTGCTGTCTAGAGAGAAACTATGAAGGGGGCCAACTACTAGGTACTTCGATTAACCTTTCACTTGTACACCAAAGTCTGATGAATGATTTACACATTAGTATCTCTATGGGCCTCCATAAGAATTTCCTTAGGTTTTATCCTACTTAGGCATAGTTCACCAACCTTTAGGTTCTGATAAGCCTATTCTCACTCTAACACTATATAAAGATTTGAGTTAGTTGGTGGCTCACTCCTTGAATTAGGATCCCATAAATCAACATTCTTATGCATTACAGGCTTGCTCACCATTTGATTGACAAGCAGATGATGAGCCCACTGACCATCGCCAATGCTTGCGGTGCCTCAACCAAATGGTCAATAGGCTAACAATTATGATAGGCCATGATAATGATTTCTTCATGAGTGATGTCTACTTATTTTACCAAGCTCATTCCCTTGTCTGTGTTTTTGTTGGAATAATAAAAATAGATAGTGGGAATCTCATTATTCAATTCATGTGTATCACAAATTAGATGACGAGACATTTGGTTACCTTAGTAGAGTCATAGTGACTCCGATCATTTACCCATGCATGGTTGAATTTCTTTAGTTTGACATTTAGAGTACTATGAAGAAATCACATCACATGAGCATCCTCGTAGACCATCACAATTCTTTGTTGTAATTAAACAGTTAGATTGCCCATGTTTGAGCCTATTCTGAGTTGATTGTTCAATGCTAAAGGAAGGGCCAAGTGAGGGCCACTCCTAAGTTGTCTGCCAATCAAAATAAGTCAACTTGCTGCTAGTGCCCAAGCAACTTGAGTAGTACACTGACACCAGATGAGTTTGGGAGTATGACACTCATGTACATTTGTTAGAGCCAAACCTTTTGCCAAATTATGAATCCCTTTTGTGAACTTCTCTTGCTTACATTTCACCATTGATCAAAGGCAAGTCACCTTGAAGAAATGGTGTAGGTATGAGTACGATGAGCCTTCAAAGGAACTCAATAATTTATATTTACAAGTGTCATTTGAAGCACATCAGAGATCACTCAACATGTGGTGCTCTTCCAACTACTTGGTGCTACAACCAGTTAAGTTGTTTCTAGGGACAACAGGCTTTAATTAGAAAATTTGCTTTTCCCAAGGCCCATACCTATGTCTTTAAACCACTTGCTTTCCGACTCAATCGCCACATCATAGCTCTAAAATTTTAACTCCATTTCCTTTAGAAGATCACGTAAAATGGCATTCCCAAGTGTCATTCATAAGAATCCTTTTCCCCCATCAGTCATCAAAGTTCTCATTTTAATATTTTCTACTATAACAAAAATATGCACTAAGAAACACTCCAAGTGGGCCCATGTTCTACATTTTGTAGTGGCTATTGCACCTTCCCAGTCATTGAGATGTTGCATTACACTGATGGCAAGGTGGGTCATAAGCTTATGTGCAATCTAGTTTTGGGAATAATTGATTCAACAAGTGAGTTCTTATGCACTCAACAAGTGAGTTCTTATGCACTCATTAGTTGATTTCAACTTCCATGACCATGGTCTTACTATCTTAATTGACCAACATCCTTTGTAGACCCCAAGATAATGCACAATTGGACATTGTAACTCAACTTTTAGTTCATCTCATACTGTTAGTTATGCTTACAAACTATGGCCTACTTGGAGCCTAGATTCCTTAGCTAAACTAATCAAAGAATTTGAGCATTTTTGCTAATTTAAGGTAAGAGAATTGGTCAAGGGCAATCTACCACCAATGCCTCTAGTCATTTCCATTACCCAATAATACACTGACTATGGCTCTAGCTATCTTGAGGGAAACTTTGAGGGGAACTAGCTACTAGATGGTTCAATTAGTCTTTCCTGCATACACCCAAGTTAGATGATAGATTTGCACATTAGCATCATTGTGGGCCTCCACTAGAGTTTCCTTAGGCTTCACCGTACTCAGGCATAGTTAATAATCTTTTTGGTTTTGACATGCATGTTCTCATTCAAGCCCTTTATAAAAGATTTGGTTCGGCCATTGGATCATCTCTTGAATGAGGATCTCACAAACTAGTTTCCTTGCATCTTTTGGGCCTACTCACCATTAGACTAGCAAGCATGTCAGACTTCTTTGTCCATGCGTCAAGTTAGGCTAGATGGGGAGTTGACTGGCAGTCACCAATTCACATGGTGCAACCAATGCCAGCTAAAATAGAGAAAACATTATGGCTAGTCGCGAAGATAATTTCTTCATGGGAAATATTCTGCTGATCTCCCATCATCTTGATGGCCTGAGACAATCAATTCATTGAGCTATGCAATAAAAAATCGAACAATGTTATACACCTAGCCAATATACACCATTCACTACCATCGCTTCTCTATCACCCTCCAAAAAACTTTCTTCTAAAGAACTTGATAATAATTTGTTACTAAGTACCACTCTTTAGATTACAACTTAGGCTTTAAGCAATCTATTTTGCATATTGAGCCAGTCCTTTTTTGCTTGATATTATGAAGAGAATCCTCATAAGTTCCTCCTCCTACACCTATTCATGTGCTTAACTCTATGGGTAGCCTCTCTAACATGGGATCAAAATTCCACTCCATAGAGCATGGAGTTTAATTTTTGAGGGACATTTACTTGTCATGCTACAACATCAATTCATAATGGCCAATGACTGAAAACTAAAAGGTGTCCACCACTTACTACATTGACAATTGACCATTTTACAACACATGAACATGTCATGCCATAGCATGGGGTGCCATTAATTGGCTCAAAGCAGGGGTCAAGAACAAAACCACTCATTCCAGGCTTCTACAATGAGTGATATGTCACATTACAACGATAGAGACAAGCCATTAACTTACATTCTTGGGTGCAAATTACACTCAAAAAATGGTGGCTCACTAGATTCTATAATCTTCAGTAATATGAAAGTGAAGAATTTAGTTCTTTATTGTCTGGACAAACACAATCTATGTCTACTATAGTATCTGTCATCCATTTGTGCTTGGTTGTCACAAATATTATTCATCTTGTTATGCAATTGTATTGCAAAAATTTATTACTAAGAAGAATAAGTAAATTCAATATTCAATTATGAGGGTAGACAATGCATCTCAGCTCATATACCAAATTGACTTAGTTTGTATTTAAATTAGACTAACATGATTGGCGTCTTTCACAATGGTGCAAACATACCTTTTCAACAATATGAATATGCACATTAAACATATACAAAAGCTGGTATGAGTGTAACAAGAATGTTGACTCTATATTGCAATTAGAAAATGATGTTTACCTACTTCATTGGTTGTAAAAGATTATTGGCAATTTTGGTTGATAACATCAACAACTTCCCTTTCACATGTCATACTAAATAGTTAGAGAAAAAAAGAATAGACTATAAGGACATATAAAATTAATTTATTAGATGAGTAAAACAAATGTATTGTGTCAATTGTAATTAATTTTTATTAAGGGAATATCAAAGTTTTAAATGAAAATGATTTTTGGTTATTTAAGTTTGAGATAAAGCCAATTAATGATGTGTCATGGGATACAACTTCTAACTATAAATCCTAAATATGAACATTTAAAGCATGTTATACAAAAAACAATGAACAAAATGTGGTTTGGGTTATTGAATCCATTGTTTCTTATTGGAAGGATTGTTAAGATTAATATAGTATTTAAGGCCAATCACTTATACACTCTTAATGACACCATGGTGCTAACGGGGATTTTCATTGAACTTGATAGCATAACTTGAGCTTTTTTTTAAGGGTGGCTCACTTGAGAGCAATATAATGCAAAATAATTTATAACACTTAGGACTAAAAGGACTAACGATAAGACAAATGTCTTTAATGGCCAAATATTGTTAATTTAGGATGGCAAGGAGGAATTTTGATAGTAGGGCTAAAGATTTTTTCGTGGTGATGAAAGTAAAAAAAAATGGAGATAAATTCAAAACATAAATTAGATATCAAATTCCACCTAAAATAGCTAGGCTACAACTTATAATTGTACACTCATGTAGATAAAGAAAACATTGTTTCTAAAAGTTGAATGCTAATATAAAATAATCTTTCTTTGTATTCCATAATAGAGCTTTAAATAGACTATAATACTAAACCTAAAATCAAACCAAAAATAACTAAAATACTATTCTTATTGAAAACTTGCAAAAATCATACAATATGTTGATGAGGGTGAAACTACCATGGAGAACTTATATGAACCACTAAAACTAATATCAAAATAAAAAATTTAGCAAGCTAAAAAAAAACTAAATGAAATTCAATAGTTCAACTCAATTATAATTGTAATATAAGTTGTCCGACTACAATATGAACTTCTAAGAGAAACCTTATCTAACATGTGGTTTTATGCTTTAAGTGAATCTTCATCAAGCTTAGTATTGATTTTATGATGTTTCTAAACATCTAAAATCATATCAAATAGTTTATGGGAAGAAATATCATTAAACAACTTATCAAAAGGCACCATGCAGAACTTGTGAAAGAGAATTAGCATCCTAACTCAAAAATAAGTTGAAGAAACTATTGTACTTATGTTGCTTTATTAGATTTGATTGGATAATTTTGTGCACCATTTTGGGCAATCATGACTAAACATTCAAGCTCCTAAGTAGTTTATTTTTTGTTGAACTCTTGAAAGATATACGTTAGTTTGTTAATAGATTGTTTTGGTCTATGATCAAGTAGCTATGGATAGAATTAAAGTCAGACACAAAAACAACATGTAATATTTTATAGTTAGTTGGACAAGTTTCATTCATGCATTTGTTTTGTAAAAGAAATAAGCTTTTGCAAGCATGAATTTGAAGTGTTTTTAATATGCATGTTTGACATGAGAAAGTAGAGGTAGAACCTCAAGTAGAAATGGATAATGGAATTAGCATAATTTTTGTGGTTTTTGTTTACAACCATTGGAAAATAAAAGATTTGCAAAACTAATAAAGTTAATGACATTAAATGACAATCAAAAGTGTGGCATTATATGGATAAAAAAAATCAATTGTCTCATTTGTACATTGAAGATTTTTGTGTCTAAATTAGAATCAAGATTTCCTAATAAATGAAATATAGAAGTTATGATTGAATGTAAGAAAAGGATGTTGATCTAATGAATTCTATTATCTATTGTTCCCACTAAATGTTTGTGACATTGAAGCGAATAAACGAACATGTTACCATGTCACTACCCTTATGATGAAATCATTAATCATAGTTTATGGGCTATAAATATTGAAAATCTGTTTTCAATTTTTTTCTTCGATGACTACTAAATTACCAAAAAAACTTAACTATTGGATGCAATTTCATAGATTTAGGATTTATTGGACTAGATGTAGATCAATAATGAGGAAATAGAAATAGAAGAATTAATCAATAATATTGTTGCTATAGTTTACCATATATAATAAGATAGGAATAACAAACTACACATGAAGTTGACACTCTCATCTACCTCCATGATCAAAATCATTCCCTAGATGTTTTGTAATGTAGGAAGTTTCCTATAATGAACTCTTAGAGCAACCATAGCCTATGTATGCTACAAGTTATTTCATAATATATGTTTAGCCCCATCTTGGCTGGATTAATGTTAACAATAAGGCTATCTATGTTATAAATTATTTTGTGTGTATTAAGATATCAATTGAGATGGAAAATAATGTTTTTTTTTTAGAATTTGTCTAATTACCTCACAAATTCCTCATAGCATGGGTGTCGACATTTGGATTGTCTCCTATATTGCCATAATAACTCACTAGTACTACTAAAAGTACCCCCAAATGGAAAAATGTTAATATGATTCTATTTTTTATGACTTTTTACTAAATTCAAGTTTACCCAATTTTACCATAAAGGGAGCACTACTACAAATCAGGTGGCAAACTTTATGTTAAATGATGTTTTTTGTGAGATTAGAGCACGTCCCTTCTTAAATGTTTCCTTTTGCTTTTATTGCATGATGATTTGTATGATCATGCATGACATGATATCAGCATAGGCTTTAGCAACATTTTTTTTTAAAACAAATGATAAAAGGAGGAGCACATAGCTTAGCCTTATAGTGTATCATCATGGCCCAAAATCATAAAAATAAGGAACCTAAAAAAGAAGAATGCATAGCAACATCCACTACCACAAGGATTAAGTAGACAAAAGAAAGAAAGTATAGGTACATATGAATGTTGCATTTCATGCTAGTTACATTGGTGGATCCATATAGACATAACGTTTTCACTCCAATAACTTTTCATATTGGCACATGAGGGCTCAAACCTATGACATTGGCTCTGAACCACTTGCATCTTAGAATTTGTGGAATTAAGCAACTAAGGCTTAGATTAACCTTATTTTTATATTATTCTTCTTAGTTTCCTCTATCATATTCATCAACCTAAATATTAACTCTTTCATGCCAAATGTTTCATCCCTTAAATAATAATTTTTAACCATGGAGTAATCCTTTTTTTATCTCCCTTTTTTGGCATGAATATGCAGTTTGAGAAATGTTGATTAAGGATAGCATTCAGAGTTAAAAAATTCACTTCTTGGATGAACTCGTTTAACTTTTTCCTTGTTTAAAGTTGCAGACACAGTTTGTCCACAATGATGTTCTAGGATTATTAATATTGAAAGGTCTATTAAGATCATGCTTAGTGAACTTATCATCCATCTTGCATAAGATTTTGTTTCACTATAGCCTTCTATTATATCAAAATTATAGTAGAAATACTAAATCATCTTACCATTATATGGATTCCTTTGTCATAGGTCATCTTCAAGTCTTCTTCAAGGGAAATAAAAAATTATGGGTCAATTGGTTTAAACTCTAGCTAAGTAGAAAATGGTTCTAGAGCCCTCCACCAAGCCTTCCCATTAAAACTTAAGACATACAGTAGGTAAAATGATTTTTTTGCTACAAGTTTTAACAATTGGTTAACTTGGAAGAAAGTTGTAGAATTTATAGAGCATATGACATAGTAGTGATTTAAGAACTTTTTTAGTATTATTATGCAAGTAATTGTTATATCCTGTTATAGCATTAATCAATGTGAATACTTGTTTTTAAAAAAATTAATCATTTTCCAAGTGAAATTCGAATTCAAAGGCCATCTTAATAAAACAAAAGAGATTACCTTGTTGTTGATTCAATTATGAAATCACAAGTTTATGTATACCCTCATTTGATCTAGGAATTGTTTTGAAATGTAGTTACAATAGGCCTCTTAATAAAATCCTAAAAAAATAATCATGCATATATACCAAAACATCTTGTTTAAACCCACAGATTTCAAATTTAATTATATAGCCCTGAGGTACATCCTACCTTGATCCATTTAGTGGAGTTCACCAATTAATGTGCCTCCTTCTTCTCTTGAAAATATAATTTATCCATCATCACCTCTCCAAGGCCATGGTTTTAATTCTTTTCCCTACTTCTTCAAGGCTTATCTTTCATAACACCAAAGGAAACAACCAATAATTCCTTATATGGTTGGCTCACGAAATTTTCTAAAGATAATGTGCCTAAAGGTGATCATAGTTAAAGATATGGCTTACTTGATTCACTTTCGAATATCATGGAGCTCAAGTGAAGATTTATATTTTGAGCTTTTCTTAATGTCTTTTATCTTCCTAGTTTTTAAGTATTAAAGTGAGTTCGCACCTAAATGAAAAATCCAAGTGTGATGCTTGTTCTTCCAAAGAGATTTCCTTTTAAGAGCATTCATGGAAGAGATTTCAAAAAATATTGTTATCCAAAACCTTTTCAGATGAGAGATCATTCTCTATGAGGCTTTTTAGATCAAATCTATGGACAACAAGAATCTAGTCATCCTCTATTTGAAAAATTAAAAGTGAATTGATGCCAAATGAGTGCTAAAAATTGTAATGAGAACCAAGACATTAATTTGCATACAATAAGAATATAAAACATGAGACGATAAACACAGAAAACAAAATATGTAACACAAACGAGGCACAAATCCAAGGCAATTTTAGCTAAAAGGGGACCAAGACCAACACAAGTGTCACATCGTATGCAAGGCTAGTTACCTCACTAATAACATAGAGATGGTGTACTTGGAAAGGCATTTGATAAAATAGTCTTTGTGATAATGGAAGATCAGAGTAAAGGTGACTTGGGTATTAATTGAAAGCAATGAAAAACTTTACTATATCTTAAAAACAATCTTGAGTGACAACATGTAAAATTAGTTTAAACACTTATGAAAACAAAATTGAGAGAAGTACTGAATGCAATGATAGGTGATAGGATTGGAAAATTGAGAAAACATTAAAAAATTAAGGGAAAAGGAATGACATAATGAACAAAAATGATGAAGTAAATGGAAATTAATAAAGTGAAAGAAACAACATAGTGAAAGAAACCATTATGAGCTATGATAGGAAAGTGATGACATATAATCAAAGGTAAATTTGCTTGGTGCCTCATCATTCAAACCTTGCTCACCTACTCACAAAATTAGTGCTCTCACAAGCCATCATGTCAGACTTTCATGACAATCAAAATTAGAACTCAAAAAGACACAACGAAATAATGGAAATTTTGCTCTTACAAACATCATCCATTTTAAAGTATAGGCTTCACAATGTTGAAAAAAATCAAGGAGAAAAGAAGAAAATAAGAAAAAGAAATTCAAATTCAAAATTGGTGATCAAAATCTATTTGCATATAGATTTCTAAGAAACAATCATTTCATTTTAAAAATACTATTTTCTAATAACCTATTTGCCAAAGTTGTTAAAATAATTTTGAAACTACTTTTTAAAGAGCAGTCATTTTGGGCCAAAAATTATGTGGTCAATGCTATTGCTAAGTAATTTTATGAAAAGTTATATTTTTATTTCAAGCTAACGAGGTTAGTTATGGCCCTTGCAGTTTTGATCAAGGTTGACATGTTATGGATTTGGTAATTATTTTCAGGGTTGATGTGTTGCAAATTGGGTCAATGAATCGATAAGATATCAGCAATGTGCAAGGTCATATCAAGATAGTCATGTCAAAAATTATTTTTGTGGGGCTAATGTAAGGTTGATGGTGCCACAGGTTAGATCTGTCTCAATGTACATAGAGTTAGTTGTTTGGTAAGCTTGGTGTTAATTGTCTAGGTTTGTTCTCAAGGCAAATGTCCACTACTTGTGAGTGAATCTAACAAGTTGTTAGAACATAATGGGTCTAGGTGCAATTGTGGGTTATGGAAACTCATGCATGGGATTAAGTTTAAATGACCCATTCACTAATCTATTTTGGTGGAGCATAGTCCAAGTCAGCATCGAGTCTAATCAGGTCAAGTCAACAATGAGTGATAGAGGCAAAAAGGAAGACAACATCAACAGAAATGGGCTCAATGGGCAATTGTTTTATTCTTTTATTTGTTCATGATGTGAATTTTCAGCATATAATAGAATTTTAAGCTCCATTCTAACTCAACAAATGAGGAAAAGATATCTTGATTGCTAGGAATAGTTAGCACCTATCTAACTTGTCCTTGAGTAATAAACATCATAACTGGTGTTATATCTAATTTTTTGAAGTAGAAGAGTTTCATTTCTAATGAGTTACCTACTCTAGATTAGTCCTCATAAATTTCTAATGTTTTAAGGTTTAGTCTTTATGACTCTTTCATTATGATTGAAGTATCCTTATTTCCTTGTTAACCTTTCCAATGAAAAAGATACCTTCGATAACTCTAACTTTTGATTTATTTAGCATTCACATCCATTACTACTTCAATCTTCTTACTCTTATTACCATGATAGGTGAGTAAGAACTTAGCTCCATGATATATAAATTTGGACCAACCTTTGAGATTTGGAATGGATAAACTACTCCTGAATGTAACTTCTATAAAGTTCATGGAGGAAACCATTCAGACTTGATTCTGATCATCACGAATTCTCCTTCTAAGAATTGTTTAAGCTTGTGGTGTGAGTTGGCCAATCTATTGTACTAATCATTACTAAGATTTATTATTTCCTAAATATCCTCATGAACCTACCTTATATGCAAACATTTATGTTTGTGGTTGAATGCCTAATAGGATTCGGCAAATAGCTTAAAAGGTTCATATTCATTATTGGAATCAAAGGTGCGCATTCTTGCGGACATATTCATAGAACTATTACAAGCTTTCTTGGATTGTAGTGAAAGATGACCAAAATTATTTATGTTTTCCCTTACGAAACACCATAATTGATTTCCTAAGCTATGATTTATGAACATAATTTGATCAAAAGCTAGGGGTGATAGGAAAATAAGAATTTTAACCATATTTGCATAAGATGCCAAATGGTTTTCAAAAAATACCAAGTGAAGCAAACATCCTTATCGGTGATTATGGCTTGAGAAACTAATTAAACATAGAGACTTTGTCATGTATAGTATGGATGTTGGAGCATAAGTTATTGGGTCATAGCTTCATTGGGTTTTACAAATTATTTCTTAGTTGTAAGGCTCTACTCATAATTTCTCTTGCTAAAATGACCAATTATTATTATATCGATGATAATAAAATTATTAATGAATTTCCTTTACAAGGTTGTTGGGGGCAATGAAAACTCTTGATGTTATGGATTTTGTTGGTTAATCATTTATTGCCCTAATTTTGTCATAGTAAGCTGATAGATCATCTTTTAAGCTTTGAAGCCCAAAATGTTAAGATGATGGGAAACAATGTGCATTTTTTAGGTTAGGTGTGGGTGTTCTCCATAAGCATGGAACAAAATTTTATAAGGTGTTCTAATTTATGTTTAATTGTGTAACTAAACTTTAAGATGTCCTTAAAGTAAACTATCACAAACTTTCTTAATTAGGATATTTGGGTCATTATTCTTATAAATGCCCTTGATGTGTTGAATATGGTGAAGCGAATGACAAACCACTTGTATAATATATCCATTATTTTAAAAATCATTTTCACTCATCCCATAACTTGATTCTAGCTTATGTTTTTCTTCTTTATAAATTGATGGTGGATACAATAGTGGCTCCTTTAGTTTGGTCGAAAAGTTTATCCAAGCAAGGGATAAGAAACTATACTTCTCGTCATTTTGCTAATTTCTCTATTATTGAAACAAATTCTCCATGAACCATTCTTTTTTAGGGCTCGAGGGGTAGGAACAACACATGGATTATGACTTTCTTAAATGAATCCTTTTTCTAGTTAGTCTTGCATTTATTAGTTGAGTTCTTGGTATTTAGAACAATTGATCTGGTAATGTGATAAATTTAGTAAACTAGTACTTAGTATGAGGTCTATAGTATATGGAATGTCATGAAGAGGTGCTAAACCTTGGGGTTCATTTGTTAAAATTTTAGAAAAGCAAAATAAAATGGATTCGATAATGAGAGATTTTACTATATAAGGTATTATTATGGCATAAATGAAAGTTCTATCAATAAATTCTTTGTCTGCTTTACCATGGGACAAAAATAAGATTTTCGTATTTGGGATGTTGGGTGGTTTTTGATGGGTATATGTTAAATTTTTTGTCATGATGTGTAAATGTGTAGGTGCTGGTCTTGTTAGCAATAATGGCATCATGGTCATATAACCAGGGTCATAATAAGATGATACATCATATTAACATAGGAACAACATCACATAAAATATATTCAAATTTGTTGGCCAAATTTAAATATTATAATTTATTTTTTCTTGATACACATGCATATTTTGTTAATTAAAAAATAGTGTATGGGTTTAGGTGATGAATGATCCATAGTTTGAGGTATGATATTCCATTTGTAGAAATAGCTTTGATGGTACTTCGACTTTCTATGATATATTTATAAACCTCTTCTCTAAGCATGACAAAGATTTAACAAATGGTGGTACGTCTTCAATCTTTATTTCTCTTCGTTTAGGTTAAGGTGATTCTCATGACTATAATGGTCTAGTGTCTTCAATCTTCAATACTCGTTGGTGTACTCATTGGCTCGATAGGGTTGGGAAGCATAATCTTTGATCTCTTATTTTTTCATTGGTGTTCAATTCCCAATAATTGTCTTCCTCAATATAGCTTACTTGTCATTTTTGGTAATGGGCTATTGGATGACTTCACTTTTAGCATCAAGAACACATTACTTGGGTGATTGGTTAATAGGTGGGTTGGGTTTCATTGTAAGTTTAAGGATAGAGAGGGCTTGGAGTGGTATGTATTTGTACACTACTTGTGGAGCATTTGTGGTTGGTCAGCTTGAAGTTTAACATGGTTGATGCTTCCACACTTTTGACTTGATAAATGTTTCTAGGTTTCATAGCTAGTGGAATTCTTATAGGCCACTTCTAAGGTGTGAATGTTTTGCATGAAAAGCTCCACAAAAAAAAACCCTAAGCTCAACTCAGAATCTGGAAGAGGGGACCAAAGGGTCAACATTAGCACCACAATACAAATGTACTCATCGAGTACTGCACTCATTAACATACTTTTCTACTTTTGTTAGGCATGTCATTGGTCAAGTAAGTCAATCTTTTAAGAGAGGAATATATATTTTAATGAGTTGTGATCCCCTTTGTTAGCATTAAGTTTCTATTATTGTTATAAAATAGATGAGTTTTTCCCAATTTCATTTGTGCAAATAATACTTTTTTCATTAATTTTAAAAAATTAGAAGCAATGGTCCAAGGAAACTTTTGACTCTATTTTTTAAGGTTTATGATCCCTTCAAAGTTAGGAATGTCACATTTTGTAGACTTCATGAGTTTTTTACAATCATTATCTTAGCATTAACCCAATTTGATTATAAGAGGTATTTGATTAAAGTGGATGACAATATTAGGTTTGAAAAGGTGGGCTTATTTTGAGCTTGTTCTAGTTCAAGTAATCAAAAACCATATTTCTCTAGCTTGCTTTTCAAGGTTTGTAGTCTAGTTAAACGATCTTAGAGGGTCACTTGTGCTTAGTTGATGTACGGGTGTTGTATGTAATAAGTTTTATATGATATCATGTGCATAAACTCTGTTCTTTAGGAAAAAGGAAAGAAAACTCCCTTGTTCGATCTTTATCACTTTTTTTTAAGATTTGGTTCTTATAAAGGAAAATTAAAAAAAATGTTTAGTTTAGCATTGCTTTACTATTAGCATTGGAAACATTGGTATAACCAAGCTCTATAGCAAGATTTGTTGTTTAAGTAGTGGCAGAAATTATAATAAGCATTTAAAGATTAGCTTACACAGATTTAGAATAAAGAAAATGAGATGATAAGCATGAGAATCCTAGAGAGGGAACACACATGAGAAAGCTATCCAAGGAATCTTTAGTCAAGAAGGGACCAAGAACAACATAAGGTGCATTTCCTATGCTAATCCTATTACCAATTCAATGGCACAAAGAAAGGGCATTTGGAAAGTGATTTGAGAAAACAAATTTTTAATATGGATTGAACAATATAAATGTCACATGAGTGCAGATTAAAATCCCTGACAAACATTAATAAGCGATATAGAAAAGATGGAGTAATGAAGCAACATACACATAAAGCCAATTAAAAAAAACAAAAAGTTGAATTGAGAATAGGAATGAAAGTGACAATAAGTAGTAGTGGAAATCTAAGAAAACATCAAGTATCAAAGTTAAAAAGAATAATGAAGTACAAGGAAATGACATAATAAATGTGAATCAATGATGTAAAAGAAAGATCTAAGTGAAAGGAACCATTATGTAGCATCCACAAGGAGGCCAAACAGCAGTGTTAAAGGTAAACTTGTACACTATCACATCACTTAAGCTTCGCACGCTGCCTTTTAATGTTGAAACCAAGATGGTTCAGTACGTTGGTGTCGCATTATAATTAATCCGAGAACTCAATAAGGCATAATGGAAAATGTGGAATTTTGCACATGTAAGGATCATCTTTTTTAAAGGGTATGCCTCCTATTTTGTTAAGAGCCTATGAGAGAAAAAAAGAAATTAAAAAAGTAAAATTGATGTGATTAGCTCTTGCCAAATTTCAATTTTAAAATCTTCCTTTTTAGTTTCAAAAAATCTATTTTTGAAAAGATAGTTACTAAAGCTTTGGTCAAAGTTATTAGAAAATAGCTTTAAAAAAAAGTTATCATTTTGGCCCAAAGTTTCCAAGATCCAAACATTTGTGAAACTATCTTTGTAAAAGGTAGCATTTTCATTTTTTTATTAGCCAGGTTCACAAGGGTCATCCAAATCAATTTGTTTTGGGTTTTCATGGATTAAATCAGTGAATTGGCACACCATAGAATGTGTTGTAGGTCAAATTCAAGTACATGTGTAGTGGATCTAGTCATCAGATCATTGTACTGTCGATGATGTCTCGGTCAAATTTTAGTTGATGTGTCATGGATGAAGTTTGGGGGTAAATGTGACATCGATGTTGTCATGGTTTAGATCTAGTTCAATGCATAGTAAAGTGTGATGATTAGTAAGCATTGCAATAGTAGATATAGTTTTTTTGGTTGTCTTACAAACATTTGTACTTTTAAATTGGTCCTCATGGGTAGGGATGAAGTTGTAGATCTTGGTGTGTTTGTAAGTCATACGAGCTCGTGATCTTGATTAGACTTTAAAGACCTGTTCATTGATCTGTTTCGAAAAAACATAGTCTAGGTATGCTATTAACTCTAACATGGTCAGTGGTGGGTAACACACAAAGGCATCAACAAAATGGGCCATTTTTTAAATCCTTTTCTACTTTTTCACATGAAAGTTTAGCCTATAATATAATTTTAGGCAATATCTTAACTCTACATATAAAGAATAGATTATTTATTTCCCAAAAGTGTCAATAGATGTTCGATTGGTTTCTGGGCATAACAAATGTTAACTGATGACTGCACAAAGAATCTTACCAAGACTATTTGCTTTGATTGTCGCTAAAAAACTATTGCACTTAGAAAAAGTGTGTGTGCTATGCTGTAAAGATCTTACTTTATTCATCCCAAATAATCCAACTTGTAGTAGCAATAGAAACCACATTCTTGATAAGTGAAAAAGAGAAAAGAATATTGTTAGCAGTGAAAAAATACCAAGAATATTTTTGTTGGTTTAGTTCTTCCGAAATTAACCATTGCATATCAAGTTAAGAAGGCATCACATGTTATTTTCAAAAGGTAAACACACAACCGCATATTGAGTGTTTTCTCGTTGCCATAGTGCAGAATCCCTTGTATTTTTTGCTAGTTGGAACATAATCTATGTTTGTCTCTTACAATGTTAAAGCCAAACTTTCTTGTGACTTTGTTGGTTAGACTAAACCTTAACAAAAATGGCTACTTTTGTAACTAAAACTTAATCAAGTTATAATTCTAAAAAACAAATCACTTTGCTTAAAGCACAATGCATAAGATTCTATAAAATGTGGGTCTTGTGTTGAACATATGGAAAATAAAAAAATCATTCCCACAAACTTTGTTAATGCGTGAGGTTGACGAGGAAATGATGAACAACATGTACTTAATTCTTCAACAAAACTTCCAATAAGTAGTTGTAAGCTTTTGGTGTTGACAAGGGTCTTAAAATTGTTAAATGTCATAAAATTAATTTAATGAAGGAATAGTAGTATGTGAATTCATAAAGAATTGTTATGTGGCATGAATTCCAAAATGTTTTATTAAACTCTACTTATAAAAACTTTAGAATAGATTTGCTATCCTAGAATTAATTTAATCCCTTCCAATTGTGAATTTAACATTAAACTTTCATAGATAGGTTTAGAACTAACTTAAGAACATCTACTAGCTATGCAAATTTATTGTTTACATAAAAGGTCATATTTGCTAGCTATGCAAATAAATTGTCTATATGTATTGTCTTGTTTATATGCATTTTTCCTAACTTTCCACACATACATAACAACTTCTTATTAATGGTTTTGTTGTGTACCTTTATAGATTTATTTGAACAAATGTTTCTTTATTCTACACAAGCTTCATAGACATCTATTGGATGCACCCTAGATTTATGCTTGCTTAACAAATACAAGAAGTGCCTTAGATCTTTTTGTGTGTAAGAAATTTTCTTCAACACATGCATGCTGACATTGCTCGAGTTGGATTTTCAAAACATTTTAAAACCATTTTATGAGTAAAGTGTGAAAACATTCAAATGATAAGTTTTGAAATATTTTTAAAAACATGATGCATGCAAATTGAATCATATAAGACAAAGTTTAGAAAATATCCACACGAAGTTTTCCCAAAATTCTTCTTAATTTTTGAACATTGCAAAAGGGCTTCCTTTCTTTCAGTCCTCCATGGTTCTTTCTATCATCAATTTGCATTTCATTTGCGAATTAAAAGTTTGGTTTATGCCATGAATGATCACGATATGTTGTTGAGTAGGCACTTTGAGCTTAATTATTGCTTCAATTATGATTTTGAATTAGCCTGATTTGAGGTTCATTTGGACTTCATTTTATGCCTGCTTAATTAATCTCTAATTCACTAAAGTTTTATCTATAGGTCACATAACTTTAGTGTGTTATAATTGATTTAAAAAACTTGTTAGTGGCTTAGATTGTTTAAATGGTTATGAACTAAACTTAAACTTGGGTCATGAGGCTTAGGTGGCCAATAACATAAGTATTATGTGACTCGTTTGAAAAAATATTAAATATTAAAAGAATAAAACAATTATTATAAAATAATTTAGAATTTTCATAAAGAAGTAAAAATTTCTTTGTGGAAATATAAATAATAAGAAAAGCAAACATATATAATGTTATGCAGATAATGAAAAATCTAAAATCCTTAGATTTATATCTTTTTTTTTTTTTTTTTTTTTATATAAGGATTATATTTTATTGCTAATAAGAGTGATTACAGGAGACCCAGCGTCCGAAGATGGAGGCTTTCAGTAACAAGCAGTTTCTTGGAATTGAAGCAATACAAAGAAGCTAAGAATTGTTGAGTTTCCCACTGCAATTTACCCGGCGTAGTGAGCCGATCTGAGTAGAGAGCCGCATTCCTAGCTTTCCAGGCTGACCAGCATACTATTCCTGGAATTGAGAAGGCGAGAGAATTTATGGAGGCTTTATGAGACCACCAGCACTGGATTTGATCGAAGAGATTGGACTGGTAGGGAACCCCCAGGAGCCGACCAAACCACTTCCAGGTAGGGTTGATGATGGGGCATTGCCAAAAGATATGATCCAGCGTGTCCCATTCTGGACAGAACGGGCACTTAGAGGCAAGCGAGATATGAATCTTTTGAAGATTTGCAGGCAACGGAAGTGCATTATTAAACAGTCGCCACATAAAAATAGAGATTTTTTTTGAAATCCTTGGGTGCCACACCATTGTGTTGTCATGCTGTTGATGCACCTCCGGAAGCGACAAACTGCAAAGAGTGTCATAAGCAGTGGCGAAGGAGAAATGACCCGCGGAATCCAAACACCTCCTTAACCAAACCTGCAGCACATGGAAATCCTCAACCAGGTCCAAGCTATACGGAAAGCGAGCCAGGACCCGGTCCAGTTCCGAACCAGATGGTCCGGACAAACCGTCCACGAACGAATCCGCCCAAGCCCGTCCAGGACCTTTACCCCGATCCTCCAGCTCGTGGATAAGCCAAACCCTAAACTTCACCAGTCTCCGCCAGCCCGGCGAGATGCAACCCTGCAGCAGAAAGGGATTACGCCGGGTAAGATACGCTTGGCAAACATATTTGGTCCAGGGATTAGAGTAGTGGAGGAGCCGCCACCACAGCTTGGCGGAGTACGCCAGGATTTGAACACCGAAATTAATCAATCCAAGACCATGTCTGGCCACCGGTCTCACCACCTTGTGCCACGCCGCCCAGTGATGCCTGTCCGAGACGCTCGATTTCCCCCAGAAGAACCGTGCAAGAGCACTATGAATAGCCGCCACCGGCTTTTTGGGCGGAGACAGTGCCGCCGCAATAAAACCCGACATGGAGCTTAGAACACTGTTTATTAGGACTTTCTTCCCACCCAAAGAGAGGAAATTGTGCTGCCAAGTCGTAATGCGAGCCTTAATCCTGTCAATCAGCGGGAGGAAGAGCCGTCCCCGAGACCTGCCACAGTCCAGCCAGCAGCCCAGGTATAACAGAGGGAGTCTTGCCGAGCCAAAACCCAGGATTCTCTTAACACGCGCCCTGTCCGCCCGCTGAGCAGACTTGGCATGGATGGCGGAGGATTTCTGCTGGTTCAGAGACAACCCCGAAGCTGCCAGGAAGGAGTCAATGCAGCCCGACAGCTGCCGAAGGGACCCTTTCTTAGTTGTAGTGAAAATAACAATGTCATCTGCGTACGCAAGATGGGTCACCTGATGACAGTGCCGAGGCATGGAAAAACCCTCAATTCGACCGGAGCGGAACCCACCTTTTAGGCTTTGACTGAAAGCGTTAATGACAATTGCGAACAGGGCTGGAGACAAGGGGTCTCCCTGCCGCACACCGCATGTTGGAGAGAAGAAGCCATCAGGCTGCCCTTTGAGTAAAACCGAAAGCCGCGTAGCCTCTAAAATGTTGGAGACTATCAAGCAGAAATCCTCCGAAAATCCCATCGCAGCCAACACCGCTTTAATGAAAGACCAACTCACTTTATCAAAGGCCGATTTAAGGTCTAATTTCAGAATAACATTCAGATGACGACGGCGCAAGTTCAACCGTGTGAGCATTTCCTCCATCAAGAGAATATTAATGAAAGACCAACTCACTTTATCAAAGGCAGATCTATATCAATAACATGTTAATAGGCATAGAACATATACAAATATTTTCTTACGAAAGAGTTTTCTAATTATTAGAAGTATCATAAAATGGTTAGTAAAAGAAAAGAAATAAACTTTTTAAAAACTATTTAATTTTAATAAATAATTAATAATGATAAATGTGTGATAAGTATTAAATATTTTAAAATCATAGGAAAAAGAGATGCCATTTACATAAAATATTTTTTACAATAAATACTGGGAAAAATTTTCTTGATAACAATTGCTAAACAAAATTCTCATTGTAAAAAAAATAAAACATTTCATTACATAGAAAAAAAATATTAAGAAAATGGTACACTTAAAATGATAAAGACCAAGCTCAAATCATATTTAAAAACAAACTCTCAATATGATGGTGAAGGCTTATTTTTTGTAACATAAAAGTATAATTGTGAATCTATTTAAACTTTTGGAACAATTAAAAGTAAGTCCAAAAAAATTGAATAAATAATGTTAGCTTGTGATTTCAGTCTACACCATTAAAATATCTTGAATAATGCTCATGGTTGAGATGGAAGAGGCCTTGTAAATTTGTTGGCTAGTTTTTTTCTCAATAAAATGTCACTTTTAGTTTTAGGTGAGGTGGTGTGACTAGTTTGAAGCTGTGTATTTATGTAGCTACAAAGCTTCATTTGTATTTATGTGAATTGGTAAAATTAAGTTGCTGTTTTATTCAATGAATTCATAATAATACCTAAAAAATGCTTTTATGTAATTAGAATATGAAGATTAATAGTTGGATGTGTGATTTCTTAGTCATGAAGGTAATTTTTTGCATGCTTCACAAAGAAGGGAGTGGGATGGTCTTCTATTGCATTTCCTTCTATTCAAACTTTGATTTTTTCTATGTGCTTTGGTATAAAAGTTCTCTTTGATCATAAGCAATAAGTTATCAAGCTCCAGTTCTTTATACACCATTATATGTATATTGATCTTAAATTGGATTACCATTTATTATACCATTTCTTCCTTAGCTTAGAGCATTTTTGTGTGGAAGATAAGATTCATTATAAGGCTAGCTATGGACCATATAAGTATTTTTCCTGGTTATTTAAAACTTTAAGTTTATATTATACTATAACAAGTCATTTATAAAGCTAAAATGTTTACAAATATTTTAATGTTTGCATCAATTATTTATGTAGTAGTATCTTTTTCATTTTTTAGTATTAAGATAGTTTCTATATGAAATTTAGTATAATTTGAAATTTTAACTATTACATTTTTATATCATCAATGTCGTTATGGAGCTTTGGTTTGCAAATAGACAGAATTAGTGGAGGGCATTCTACACTTTCTTTCCATATGTTTTCTCCTCTTTCATTATTCTTCTTATTTATGAAATTAGATTTAAATTAGGTTGCAACTATAAGATTCCTATCATATGTCCCATCACTATCAATGTTTTTCTAATCAAATCATAATTTGTGTTATTGAAATGAAGATGATGATCCCAACCTTTACTTGTTGCACTGTCACACTTTGTTACACTTTTCCCCTTTTTAGGTAACTTTTTTCAACCCTTATTATGTCTTTCAATCATTGCATTTTTATTACATACATGATATCAACCCACACCCATGGCCTCACTATCTTGTTCATGTGGCACAACTTTATTATGCATCATATTGACCATGTAGCTTGAAAGAGAGTAGTAGTCACAAGTGAATTTTCTCTTTTACCCCTAAACTAATGATTAACATAGCAAAAAAATTACATCTAACTAGTTCAACATTAATTGAAACAAAATTTTCAAACAATTTATTAATAAAATTTTACCATATTATAATGTAATTCTTATGTCACTAGTGGCCTGCTTTTTTAACATTAAGTGTTTTTTGCATGATTAGTTTTATATTCATTCTTGTCAAATTAGATTACAAAATTCTTGCCCAATTTAATGTTATCTTATGAAAACTTATCACTCTTGAAAGAAACAATCCCTTCCATTCAGTGTGCTAAAAATAAGAATCTATAATTATGTCTTAGTGACATGCATTTCTGTTATACTCAAACCATAAAATGATTCATGTTAGACATTTATTGTATTATATTACTTAATCCACTATAGAATCCATTTGACTATTATGAGTAATGTGTTATTATTATGCTTAACATTAAAATTTTTTTGGGAAGCTACAATTTTTATTAATGGGAATATTATTGTGTAATAGGAATTACCTTGGTTACTTACATCTACAAATATTAATCCTATTGCAGTTATAAACATTTCATTGAACTTAGATAAATCAAATAAAGTTTAAGACACTCAAACGTACTACATTACTATCACCTATGGAAATTTCTTACATAATATTTGGTGTGATCGATTTATATGGCTAAATTTATATTATACTTGGAAGAACTTAGTTGTGTTAAGTAGGTGTTTGAAATTTTGATAAAGTAATTTCTATGACTTAAAATATCAATCTTATTATTCAATACTTCATGTTTAAATCACATCAATGATAAGCATAAAAGTAAAGTTTTGATTTTCTTTACCACAAATACAAATTTGAAAACTTTAAAAAATTTATCCACTTATGTCAAATCAAAATAAAACCTATCAATATCTCAATAATGTCTTCCTAATTTTACACTTCATTATAGTAATTAATCTTTTATGGATTGCCTTTTTGAAACATTTTTACCAAGTTTATGTATCTTAGGCTTATTCTAAAAAAGGCATCCAAAGAAAAATAAATTTAATTTGTGTTACCTCCAAAATATTTTTTGTCCCTAATTTAAAATATAAAACTATGGCACAAAAGTTTATTTGCTTATGCATGTGAATTGTTTAGGATAAAATGATTAGTCACTCTTTTAAAACAAATGTTGAACTCAATGAATACATTAACAATATAAATATATAAAATATGTAACCTTTGAGTTTGTTTAACTGATATAAGATAAGTTATATTAAGATGTTTAATAATGATCTTATAAAGATTTTTCTTACGTGATCGCAATTCCACAATTTATTTTTTTAGGACGATTTTTGTACAAGGAAAGTTTTTGATGCATGGAGGTTAACATTTTGATACATAAATTGGCCTTGCCTCTTTTTCTTTTGCTCTTTGTCCACTTTTCATTATCATTGTGGCATAAAGGCAAGATCTAAATCTAGTTGATAGATTCCCATCCTACCTTTTTCTTCTTTGTTCTTATTTTTCATATGTAATGAAATATTTTTCATACTTTTATATTTATTAAATATTTTTTTAACTTATATAATATCGAATTATTATTAATAACAGAAATATTTTTTTTTTTATTATTTTTTGTTTGTAGTTTTTAATGTTTTATTTTTCTCAACATATCTGTGACGTTTTATGACAAATTGTCACTATTTTTTGTTACTTTTAGATATTTTGTAGCTTCTTCTATTTTTATTTTCTGACTCCTAAAAAATATTGGTTCCACTCTTTTTTTTTGTAAAACATGTTTTCTTATCACATTTTATTGATGTTGTGTGATGAATGTATTTGTATATTATCTATTTTATATTTTACTTATTTAATTTTTTTTTATTTTTTCCATTTTTAACTTTGCTTATTCATTATGTTTGTAATGAATGTCAACTCGTTTTTTATATGTTATATAGTTTGAATAATATATATGTTTAATAACATAAATAATTTGTTAGGTTTTGCTATTTCAAAATTTTCAAAATTTTAACAGTAAATTTTATTTTCCTAACATTATGTAATTTTGTTATCATTTTCTTTGTAATTTTGAATAATTTAGACATTTTGAGATAACAATATATGTTTTCTTTTCTTGACAAATCCCATTATATTAGGACAATCATAGGCTTGCCTAGCTTGCAAGATAAATAACAAAAAAAAATGAAAATAGATTAAATGCTAGAATCATTTTATTATCTTAATGATATTTTACTAATTATGTTTAAGTTCTATTTTCATTTGCTTTAAATATTTCTTACCTTCGAAATAAAAATTTAATTATTTATTAACAAATAATAAATTTTTTTTAATATTTTGTATATTAAATTTAAATTTATAATAGAAATTAGATTATATTTAAATTTTATAAAAATATAAAATAGTGAAAAAAATTATGATTGAACAATTTTTAAAATATTAAAATTAACTCCTAATAAATAACAAGATAAATTTTATTAATAACAACTTTATGGAAAATTTCCTAGTCCAATCAAGGATGTACATAATATATGTTTGGAAAATTAAAAGAATACGATGTGATATTATTTGCAATATTTGTATAAAACTGTAAATTCATGACAAAAAATATAGGTATTGTTTTTTTACTAAAATATTGGATTACATAAGAATAGCTTTCAAAATATTATGAAGTTAATACTAATTTTTCAATGTATCATACCTTAAAGGTTATTTTGTTAAGATTTATGATTTTAAAATATTAAAAAAATCAAAAGAAAATTAACTAAGTAAAATTTAATATTTTAAAAATAAAAAATATTGAGTAAAAGAACTAACAAACTTAGGTGAATAATATAAGAAAAATGTTCCATAAAAAAAAGGTGCTAAACATATTAAAAGAGAAAAATATGTAGAAGATGGTAAATTAAATATCATAATAAAAATATTTACTAAATACTATTTCCATAAAAATTTTGTGAGACAAAAAGTGGAAAATCATCAAGAAATAAGTGTACCTCAATTTTTAAATAATGTGTATAACACATTAAAAAATATTTTACGTAATTAAATCGTGAAAAATATGCCAAAATAAAAGAATGAAACATTTGCAAAAATATTTACACCATTAAAAGTGATTTAAATAATTATTGCTAAATGCTTTAGAAATGAACACAAAATTCTTAGTAATGTCACGTCACAAAAATGTTAATGTAAACTTTTTGAAATAATTAAGTGATGTATGATTATTAAAATAATTAGATAATTTAGTATTTGATCATTACATCCAATATATCAAAATTTTACAAGAAAAATTAAATAAAATATAATCCAAATAAATAAAAAAACAAATAAATAGATTTATGATTTTAAAAACTTTAAACATAATGATTAATAAAAATTTTCAAAATGATTGAAAAATTGTAATTGAACAATATTCATAAATCTGAAATATTGAAAATATAGAAAACTATTATCAAAACATTCTCACAAAAATTTGTTATATTAATTACCGATTACTTTTCATTTAAGGAGATACAAGAGAATAAAAGAAAAAAAAACTTAGTAAACAATTTCTGTGTATTTGAGAAAACTTTAGCAATATCTTAAGAAAATAATATCAAAAAATATAACTTCATATAATAAGCATTAAAATTTTATTTTTAAATTTCAATTTTTTTTAAAAAAGTGAAAATATAAAATATTTCAAAATATTTATATATGTTCAAAAAGGTTAATTTTTTTTCATAATTTAATAATAATTATTAAAAACTTCATGCATTTTTTAGGAACAACTTTTTACGAATAAGAAAGTCGTAGATGTTAAAAAACTGTCACATAAAAAATAATTAATTAAAAATATAACTTTCATAGGATTGTAAAAAAATAAAAACATAAAAATGTAGTATTACACTAAAAAAGTACAATAAGTAATTCTAATATTTACAAGCACAATAAAAAAATTCCCAATGAAACAAGCTACAAAAACTTTCCATTGCAAATGAAAAATGTCAAAGAAATGATAAATTTATAAATATCAATAATTCAAGAAAATACTAAATGAGATATAATTTATATATTAATAATGTTTTCACAAAAAATATTTACCATATTGATTACTTGGAAACTTTGAAATGCTATTAACAATATTTTCTCACAAAACTTTTCCTAAGAATTTTAATAAAAAAACATTGTAATTAAAAATAATACAATTCTAAAATAAATTATAAAAAATAAAAAATTAATTGAAAAATATTCAAATTTACAATTGTCTTTCCAATTTTTTGAAGAACAATTTATTTAAAAACATTTTAATATTAAACATATGAATATGAAAGTCTTAATGGTTCAAAACATTTAGATTTTGTGATGTAAGCCAAATAATTTAAGAAATTAAATATGTAACAAAAAATTTATAATGTAAATTAGATAATTCGAAGTTTTGTGAAATGATTTTGTATAGAATAAAAAGACCGTAGATGATAAAAAATATTTAAATTACTCGTACAAAATTTTAAAGAATTTATATTATATGAAAATAATTATTAAAAAAATTATTTTGTATATAATTAAAATAAGCTTTAAGAAAAATGGTTAAACAAAGAGTTTTTCTATCCATACAGTATAATAAATAAGCAATCACTATTAACAATATTTAAATATTTACAAACATGCTCAATTTAAGTGGTACCTGGCTACATAAAACATGCTAAATTTAAATTGAAAAAATAAATAATACATGGTAATTATAAAAGTATACTTCAAATATTTGGTAAATTTACACAAAACATTACAAAGTTGCTCGCTAACATAAGAAAAAAAAGATATCTTATTATTGTAATTAAAACATATAAAAATAATTATGATAGTTGAATATTTAATATATCAAAAACCATTAACAACTTAGTCATCAAAGCTATCCTCTATATGAAATTTTAAATAAGCTTGAAAAATAGTTAGTTGATTTATAATAAAATTATTAAAATGAAAAGTATGTAACACTTAAATAATTGGTTTAGACACGTAACAAATTGGTATTGCCCTCCATATGGAAAGTTCAATAAGTTTGAAAAAATAGTTTATTTATGATAAAATTATTAAAATACAAAGTATATAACACTTAATAATTAATGTATGCATGCAAAAAATTGGTGCAAGCATCTCATGAACAATGAAAATATGTTTTTTACTTACATTATTGTGCAACGTTGTAATGCATTGTATAAATTCAAGGAATATTTTAAATACAAAACCTTTATCTGGAATCAGGGTGAAAAAATATTGATGTGTAAAAGCATTTTAGGGACGTCTTAGGCATTCTTTATGTCAACCTTAAATTTGAGTGGAACAACAATTTTTTTTTAAAACTTTTACAAATAAGTTGAATTTTTTTCTTTCAAATACTTCAAATTTTATAACTGAAGTGTATACTAATGTATCATTGAGCTTAGTAAGGACTAGATTTTGTTGGAGCAAATACTATATGACAAATATTGAGCACAATTTGATGGCTCATCCTATTGACTTTGGAGTCTAGAACAACGATAATTCTAGAGTGGCTAATCTACAAAGAATTTCATTTTTGAATCTTTATTGTTCGCTCGGTAAACCTTTAGTTTTTTTTTAATTGTGGTGCATAAAACTATCAATCTTATATGTATATGTGAATTTTGTTTTAGTTGTATTTCATTTGTTGGTATTTGTGTTTTTGAAAATCTTTTACATATTTAAATATTTTTTATATATAAAATTTTTTTAAGCACACCCCATTTATTAAGCTCGATTGGCTAAGGTCAAGTGACTCGTACTACCTAGGGGGATGGTCATTAAGCACATACAACGGCCAAGAACTTGTCAAACCTAAGATGAGTTATGCTTGAGTATCAGTCGTCAAGTCATTTAACTACTGTAGTCCTTGGGTTAATAGTTCAGTGCATTACTTATGAACCATGTTAAGAGAAGGGAGTCAGGACATACTCATTAATTGTTTTAAGTAAATCAGGTCAGGTAAGACTCAGAGATTTGTGTTGGCAACTAGGGGCATGACCTCTCAAGAACACTAATGGTAGCCAACCCCAATAGGCTGATTATTATATGCAGTTGATGTATTATAAATATAAAATAATTCCACTATTTCAAAATGTGGGATTAAATAAACATTATTACCAAACTTGAGATTTCTATACTAATATGCATTTTTGTAATCAAACAGTCCATATCATGCCCTTTTTTATGAAAAATTAACTTTCTTTAGCTCTTTATCTGGTATAGTTGATCGAATGGTTGAGAGTCTCTCCTTCTATATAAATAATAGTTTGATCATTGTTATTATCCATCTAACATTCAAATCCAATGCTCTGGATCTCATCTCACTATTATTTGATTTGGACCTTTATCATTTGCATTGATTCGATGATTACTGCTTCGTTTGCTTAATCGGATGACAGCTGTATTGTCTTCTCAATATGTATTGACTAGCATTTGAAAAGTAGATTCTAGCCATTAGGGTGTTATTTTTTAAATTTTTTTTATTTCAACTATATAAATGGATCATTTATCAAACATTAAAATAATTGAATTAGACTTGAAGATTTTCATACAAGTTGAAATGAGGTTCAAACAATAAGTAACAAATTTTTATATAATTATTAGAGCTACATATTTTAGTCAGTCTCTATTTCTTCTACATTTGTTCATAATCGTTTTTATATTTCGTAGAAACAACTACTTCATTCATTAGTAATACCACTTTTGTTTAAAGAATTAAAGGTGTTGGAAAAGTTTTGAGAAAAATTGATAAAGTTTCGTGGGCATCTCAAGTCCTATGGATGACACAATAATTTTTAGATTATGGCTTAGAATTTAGACTATTCTAATTTCTTGTGATAATTTAAGTGCAATTTATTAAGCTAAAGATCCCATTCAACACTCAAGAACAAAACATATAGAATTAAGATATAACTTTGTTAGAGAGCATATATAAAAATATAATTTTGTTGTTATTTGTGCTATCGTCTACCTAATAAGTTGATATTGGTACTGAGCAATTGGCTATCATAGTATTTATTAAACTTAGATTAAGCTTAAGTTTCATTAAACCCTTTGAATTATTACAAAAATGGAGAGACTAAGTGTTAGAATTTTGGGTGAGGGTAATCTAGAATTCAAGAGGTGTATATGGGCTATCATATTAGGTATATACTATAATGTTGAATATTAAATTATTTTAATTTTTCCATTACTATTTTATTTTTCTTTAGCTTTAGTTTTATAATCCTCAAGGGGGAGATTATTATACCTTTTAAGATAATGATCACAAAACCAAGTCTAAGTATTTATTAATACATTATTGAATTTAGTATTGTTTAAGTTAGATATCATGGAGTTTTCTAGTAGCTTGATTTATTGGAGTAAGAACTATAACATAAATATTGAATATAATTTGATGGCTCAATCTACTAACTTTGGAGCCAAAGATAATGGTCTTTTTAGAGTGGCTAATAAAAAAAGAACGTCATTTATAAATTCTTACGATTAGCATGTTAAGCTTATAATTTTTCCATAATTATGGAAAATAGGGTTTTCATCTTTTTTGCATATTTGACTTTGGCACAAGTTATATTTTATTTAAAAGCATTTGAGTTCTTAAAAATCTTATAAATATTAAATTTGTTTTTATACATAATTTATTATTATTATAATAATATGTTTTTTATGCACTCTCAACCATTAAACCCGAAAGGCTTAGCTCAAATTTGCATGTAGCACATTGGGGCACGTGCTTTTGGAACCCCTGCAAGCTGGGAACCTGCTCAAATCTGAAGTGCCTCAAGCCCAAGTATCGATCAAGTTAGGTTACTATACGGTGTCTTGATTAATTTGTTGAAGGCAATACTTATGAATAGGCTTAGGTAGAATAAGTCATGACAGATTCTTTAAACAAATTAAGAAAATCAAATTAAGTTAAACACATAGATGCCCATTATTTAGCCGGGTCGTGACTTCATAAGAACACGTTGGGTTAGCTAACCCATTTGGCTGATTGTAATATGTAGTTGATGTATTATAAGCACAAAATACATCAACTGTTTTGCATTGCGAGGCAAAACAAAAGTTATTGCCAAACTTGAGATTTTCGCACTAGCTGATGATGCTTATTCACAATCGAGCTGTACAGTCACACTTGTATTTATGAATAGTTAACATTCTTCAGCCATTTGTTTAGAACAAGTGATCAAAAGATTAAGAGTCTCTTTGCCTATGTGAACAGTACTCTAATAATCGTTGCTATCCATCGAACTTTTGAATCCAACTCTCTAAATCTTAACTTGTCGCAATTAAATATGAACTCTTTATGATTTAAGTTGATTTGATGGTTACCACTCCATACTCTTAATTGGACTGTAGTTGTTCCATCATCTCCACCTGTTAATGCTAGCCTTCTAAAAAGTAGATTTTTTGATGCTGTGTGAGTTATTTTTGGAGTTTTATTTATTTTATTTATAAAAAGGGATCATTTACCAAATCTTAAAACTATTGAATCGAACTTGAAAAATTTTCATACAAGTATAACTGAAGTTCAAACTGTGAGCAACGCATTTCTACGTTATTATAGGAGTTATGGATTTTTATCAATCCCCATTTCTCTCACTTTCCTTCATAATAATTTTTGTGTTTCCTAGAAACATTCTTTATTCGATAGTAGTACTACTACTTTTGTTTAAAAAATTAAAGAGTTTAGATATTTTTGTAAGAAAAAATTGTAAATTTTAAAATTTTTTCATATAGCCTGAATTTCTCAGATTTTGGTATCTCATTGGAGCACCAATATATAATGTTCTTAACTCTACCAGCTTTGATTAAAGAGAGTAGTTAGTAGAAACCTGATAAAAGATTGGGGGTGAATGTCGGCACAGGTTTTAGTCAAACCACTTAAAAATCTTTTGTGGATTTTGTTAATTGTCTAAAAAGTTTAATTTGTTGATAAGTTTTATACAAAAGCTTTATTTTAAGCTCAACAACTTTTTTTTCAAATTTTTGGAATAAAAAAATTTGTTGAACACACAATGCATCTCTCTTCTACTGTTCATTTTTCCTCACAGGTTTTACAACAAAAATACAATTAGTTTCTTGAGCATGCTAAAACCATTTCTGTTCTTGTCCCACCAATTGTTATATCCATATATTTAATCAATTGACTTGTACTTTTGACATTAATGTTCTTCCAATGTTGTTCACCTATCATATCTACAAGCAAAGCAAGATAACCAATTAGTATGCTACTTAATTAAGTCAAAAAAATCAAAATATCTTAGAGAATTTCTCATTGAAACAATAACCTATTTTTGTTTTATGATTACTTACCATCTAAGTTTATGGCAATGTATTTTAATGTAGTGTTTGAAAACATTTGCTAGATATTATCAAGTCAAGCTAGATTTTGTAGTAATTAAAGCACATAGTTGAGCACCCTTTCACTGAAGGAACTTCCCTTAAAAGTAAGCTTAATTTCTCCCTCTTTTGTCAACATAAAAAAAGTGTTTTAATTTTACGGAATAAATCTTTACTAAGAGGCTTTGTTAATGTGCTAACTTTGTTGCATATTGTTAGCAACAAATTAAATGTCTATTATATTTCATTATACACAGTCCATGATGAAATGGTGCTTACAATCAATTTGTTCAATCTTATTGTACTTTATAGCATTTTCAATTATGAAAAAAGCATTCAAATTTACATATTTTAGGGGAATTATTTGTAAATGTAATGCTATATCATCCTATTTCCATTTCAAACAATAAAAAAGTTACTAAAAATCCTCCTAATGATATATATTGTGGTTCTTTTTTTGCTAAAATAATAGTTCCATATTTTTTTGCTATATCATTAGTTTAAGAGGTGCTAAAAATGATTAAATGCCTAAAATTATTTTCTTATTTATTCAAGAACCTACATAATCTTTGTAGCTATATCCTATGAGATCATGACATCAGACAATTTTGGGATAGTAAAACCTTAAATACCTTTATTTCAAGAAATTATCAAAATAATCTTTTTATAACTTCTAGATAGAAACCCTTAAGGCTTGATTGAAATTGCTCAAAAAAGTTCCACACTAAAAGCTATGTCTGGTCTTGTAATAATCTAATAAAGAATGTGTCGTTTCATGGTATCCTTTCTCATGTTTATTCAATAGTATGGTGAGGACTCTTGATAGTAGAAATGCATTTGATGTTCTTATGTTCACAAAATTTTAACATCTAATTTTTATACTTTATTTAAGATTCAAGGTTACCTTTCTTATCCTACTTAACTTTCATTCCAAAGAAATATGTTACATCACCCATTCTGTTCAAGTCAAATCCAACACCTATAAGCTCACTAAATCATTCACATAAGTACAAGTTGGTTGATCCAAATATGATATCATCGATATAATCCTTGTTTAGAAGAAGTTTAATAGCATAGTTCATGATGAACAAAGTCCTATCTACATTCCAATCCTAAAATAATGTTTTACTAGAAATTTTCTAAGTATGTTCATAACAGGATCTTTGCTCTTATTGCAATTCATATGATTATTTCATTAGCTTATGCACATAATTTTGATGAAGAAAATGTTGAGTACAGTCCAACTATCCTACATACACTTTCTCCTAAATAACAACATTTAAGAAAGTGCTCTTAAAATCCATTCGGTGTAGTTTAAATAACTTTAATTAAGAAAAAGGTCAAATTGACCTTGTTGCCTTCAACCTTACCATTGGTTCAAGTATTCCTTCTAGGTTCACTCCTACTTGATTATAACTCTTTACCACTAGCCTTTTCGTAATTTGAATGGTAATGACACTGTCATTTACATTTTATTTTTGAGTACCCACTTTATGACATGGTAGTGTGGTCACTTGGAATGTCTATTCATTCGAAAATAATCACTCTTACAAAAAAGTTGAAACAATCCAACATGGCCAAATAAAAAATTCTTTCCTCAAGGCTTCACTTGTATTTTGAGGTACAAATTCAGAAATAGATGCACCATGTATAATTTCTTTATAAAGAGAGGTGTTGGTTTGCACTCCAAAAAAGAGGTCACCTAAGATTACATCTCTAAGGTGATTTTCATTATATGCTAACTCCTTTGATGCAACTATATCCTTTGATGCAACTATATCATTTATATAATTTATTAAAGATCAAGGGTACATTTCTCATCCTAGATAACTTGCATTCAAGAAAAAAGAAACCCTCTTTAATTAAGGTGGTTTGAGATCCTACACCTACATGCTTACCAATTATTCACATAAGTCATAGTTTGTTGATCCAAATATGGTATCATCTAAATAATGTTGGACTAGAAGAAGTTAATCAACACAATCCTTGATGAAAAAATTCTATCTACATTCCCCATCTAAAATAATGTTTGAGTAGAAAGCCATAAAGTTTATCATTCCAGGATCTTTATTTGTCTACCAATTTTACTTTTCTAAAATCTTTTGTCTTGTAAATCTATCTCTTTTTTTATGCATAATTTCATGAAACACCACTTGAGTAGATTCCATTACAACTAAGTTTCCTTGTTAAATAGCTTATGGGTTTATCTATTTGAAGAATATTATGAAGAGATAGCCTCCATTATTTTTGTTTCTAATCTCCAATTCCTATCTACTTACTGATGTAACTCTAATACCAAAATATGCCTAAGTTTACATATTTGGGTTTCTAGTAATCGAAAAGTACATGTAATATTTTTTTCATAATTGGTTTCCTAATAAATTTGTTCATACAGTTTGATTATTAGAATGGCTTAATCATTATGGCATTATGATTTTGAGATCCTATATCGCGAAAGAGAAAGTAAATGTAGCTACTAATTTTTTAATAAGAAGATAAAAATAGTTAGATATATAACATAGAGGAAGCTTAGCATAATTTAATGATAAATGTTATATCCATGTCAAATAGATTAAACTTTACTACATTTGTCATTGTGGCATATTGATAGGAGGAAGTTATTCTCATAAGCTAGCTTGGTGATGTGTGGAAGATTAAAAGCAAAATATTTTAAGGTAGAGATGTTAAATTAGAGTTAATTGAAAATGAGGTTTTCTACTGCAAAACTTAATATTTTACCTATTAATGGAACATTTTTCTGCAAAAACAAATAGTTTAGATATATGTTGACAAATTTGTAAGGCTCATGAAGTATGACAAGTACTATTATATTACATAATTATTCCAAACTTACATCATACTTTTCTAAAAGGTTGTGTGAAGCATATTATGAGCAAGTAATGTTTAACACAACATTTTAGGCTAAAATAGTAGTCAATGAAGGAGAATATTTAAAATAATTATGAATATATTAAGTCCACGAAAAATAGCTTTCTAATGTAGTTAGGATAAGTATTTGGCTTTTAATTAATTTGCTTACAATAGTAATTATTAATGTAGCATAGAGATGATACCTTATATGGTATTATATAATATATTATATTATTATCATTATGTTGATATTAATAAATTAACAATACCCTTCTTGATATAAATATGATTTTAGAAACTATGAAGGAGATCCACTTAATCAAAGCATGAATTAATAACGAAAAGGTTTACTCCATGGAAGTTTTGACAAGAAAATAAAGAAAGTGGATTGTGAGGAAGAGGATCTTGTATTGGTAAAGGTAAGTCCAATAAAAAGCATTATAATGTTTGGAAAATGAGGATAATTAAAGACAAGGAATTTTGTGGTTTTATAAATTATTGAAACAATTTTTTACATTACTTATAATATAGTTTTATCATTATCATTAGCCAGGGAACATTATATATTTTTTCTTTTACTTTTAATAAAATTTGATGCCAATACTAGTTATATATTTAAACATGATCAAATTAGCATGATCGTGCATCCTTGATTATTTCATGATGAAAGGCCAATGGGGTTCATAACATAGGAATTCAAGAAAACAAAGATGGAGAGCATCCCAAGTTGAATGTACAAAGGATAAGTTATACTAACTAGTAGCTACTTGGGAAGTAGAGGAAGAGTTTGAAATTTAGTGATTACATTCCTATACAAAGGGAAGTTTGCAAAATATTAAATAGACTTCAACATTTTTTTAATATTCGTTGAATAAACGTAAGTGCATTTAAATTTTTTTTTTGAATGCAATTAAATGAAATTTTCGTATGTATATTTTTTTTATAATATCACAAAGTCTATTATTTTAAAGAACTAATAATATAGATGAGAAGTTAAATATTGGAGAACAAATGAAAATGAACTCTAAATAATAATTTTTCCTCAAATTGAAATTGATGTCATAAAAAAATACAAAAAATTTTAAAAATAATATTAAATTAATTCTAAGGGAGTTATTAAAGAAAAATAATAAAAAAGACAAATGGTTTTAGAAATATATGAATTATTTAAATAAATAAACAACACTTGGAGTAGTTTTTTTAATAATTAGGTTGAAGAACTTTTAGAGGTCATTTCCAATAGAATGATTAGGATATAGTAATCTTTATAAGGCTTTGGTCGCAATGGATATGTACCAAATGAGGAGAATTATAAGAGGAAAGCAACTAATCACAAATATATTTTAGTTAGGACTGAAATGGAAAAGAATTATAATGGCTAGGAAGAGGGAGACATATCAGATAATTGTGGAAGTTACTTTAAGGAAGGAGAAGGAACAAGTTTCTTGATTATATGATGCTTTTTTGATGAAGGAAGGTTAATCACCTCTTGACGGTGGATTTAATTTTCTAAAAAAAATTAGGAATTATCCAAATCAATGCTTTTGTCACACAAGACATTTAATATTCTTAATAATACTTTCACTTGTTCTAAAGGGAGTTTTGGAATACCAAAGCCATAAGCAGATGAGACATTATTGAAGTGGGTAACAAATCATCCCATAAATGGATAGAATGGTCCAAAAATATTGTAGAAAGGAGTGTAGCACTATCAAATGATAGTTGATAGTTTTATGATAATTCATAAATTATTTGAAGGTTTAATGTATTATTTTATTGACCCTTTGTCATGATACTTTATTTGATAATAACAAATCAAAAGAATTACTAATGAATTTTTTAAAGAGAATTTGTAAATTTTAAAAAACTGATGCTTGTGAACATAAGAGAATTTAAAATGGAAGAGGAGTTATGATTTGAATTTAACAAAGACATTTATTTTAAATTTAGCTTTAGTTATTTTAATTTTATTTTGATTAGATTTTAAGCTTTAATGAAATCACTCACACAGGTAGATAATTAAGTCTTATTTAAATAAAACATCTTGAAATAGTATTAAGAATCTAAAATCTTGATCTCAAGAATCATTTTATTCGTTTCATACCATTGAAAATTCTCTTTCCAAAACATGTTGCAAAAAGTGTATTTTAATTATAACAATAAGTTCGTAAAAAATAATAATATAATTAAAACAAAAAAAAACATATTACTAAAAGAACCAAAAGTCTTTGTTAGAACACAGTGCTTGAATACAGCTAATAACATTTATTATATTGGTAAAATTACTCTCAAACCTATCAAACAATTTTGATTCATTCATAACTCAAGAATCCAAACATAACTTACATCTAGAGCATACAATGGGGGAAACAAACCCCAAAAAAATGAAAAATGTGCAAAGTAAGAAAGCTCTAATAAAGCCATAATAATCAATTATTTATTCAATGTAAGGCTAAAAATTTTTTTATCCATTTCACACTGATGCATTTAAAATTTTGGGAGTGTTTTTGCTATCCAATCCCACAATTATGTGATCAAATGATTCTACTCATCCACTTTTAAAAAATCCTATTTAGATCCTTATATCCAATCACATAAATTTTAGATCTGTGTTTTATCTGCATGTAAGAGCTAAATCTAATAGTTAAATCATGATTTAGATTTATCAGTTCAATTAAAATAATAATTTCAAAATTGTTCTTTTAATCTTATTATTCCAATTGAGATGTTTTCACAATCAAATGGTCTAAGATGCTTTTGATCGAGTGGCGTTTATGTAGTGAGTCTTTAGTTGTTTGGATTTTTATAATTTATTTATTAAAACCTATGTTGGATTTTTAAATATAAATAATAATAAGTAGTTGGTTAATCTGGCAAGTGCTTTAGTTAATAAAAATATTTATAAATAAGTGAATTCTTGAGCAGGATAGACTGATAAAAGTCTTAAAAAATCTAAAGAAAACATTTCAAGCCGTGATATTCAAACATTTAGTTGTCAATGCTGATTTACATTTTCTTATGGCACATGCTTCAATCATCAAACAAATAATCTCTACTTTCTTCTTAAATAAGATAAGTTCTCAATTGTTTTTCATTAAAATTGATTTAATTATAACACTTATTTCTCAATAAGCTTTCATGAAGAATAAATTTTTTTATTAATTTACATTTTGTGTCATTTAATTATTTTATTCTATTATATGTTTGTTATGTTACATGATCATAGTTGTATTTTTCAAATTTTTTATTAGGATTTCACTCTTTTCGAAAAATGCCTTATATGAATAGGAATAGTATCTCAGTTATATCTAACTATGTTGGACATAAAATGGTTTGTGATTCCAAATCTAATAAGTAAAATCAAATATTATGTATCGCAACATTGATAAACTAATTCAAACTACAATAGTATATATATATATATATATATATATATATATATATATATATATATATATATATATATATATATATATATATATATATATATATATATACCAATAAGATTTCGAAACTTAAGTTTATAAAATTAAAATAAAATAAATAAATATATAAAAAAGTTAAAAACAATACTAAAACTTTAAATTTTTATAGGGATCTTCCAAACAAAAAATGTACAGATGAAATTATGATTGGTGTTAAACATTAGTCTTTCATAACCATTATCCATTGTAAAAATTTAAGCCATGCATTACACAAGAAAGCATAAATAACAAATTTTGGTAATAGTTAGAAAGAAAGAATTAAATATATTTGAAATAAATTATACAAGTTTTAGATCATTAGATATTGGCATAATTTGAACATAATAAACTTTAAAGAAATTGATTAGATGACTGAATATTTCAAAAAAATTATTAATTTGTGAACAATTTACTAAATATAGATTAACACTCTTTAAGTGATGACAAGATGGAGGAGAATAGAAATTAAAAGATAGAAATGAGCATAAATTATTAGGGATCAATAATCTAGCCTGGTGTACATCTAAAGGAGCTTATCTTTAATTGTTATGCATTTTATTTTTATAAATAATTTATGATTTAACGAATTTTATTTAAATTTTTGTTATCAACAAGAAAGGGAGATTGTTGGGTTGACCCATTTTCTTGATGTTTTGTTTGATGATCATAAACCCTAAGTATTAGCAATGAATTTGCTTACATAAACTTTAAATTTTTGATAGATGATACTTCTATTCAAGGTAAAATTGAAAAGAAAGAAGAGCAAAGCTGAAATTTTGTGATGATCATTTTTGTTGGATTAACAAATAACTAAGAAATATTTTAAATACATAATAAAAGATAAAATATAATGGAATTTGAAATTTTGTGATGATCTCCATGTCAATAAATTTTCTTTTAATATTTTACGTTTTAACATAATTTTTAATTTTTGATATTTAAATATGCCAATTTCTAAACATAAAGGAATTTCAAAGTTTATAAATTAATAAGCTATAAAGGAATGTTACATTTCCAAGATATAATGATGTTTGATATTTAAATTGTAATGTTTCAAGATATAAAGATGTTTTAAAGTATTTAAATATGCCAATATCTAATTATAACAGTGAGGAAAATTTCAATATTGGCATATATAAAAATATTTGAAATCCAAAATTTCAATATTGGAATATGCATATTTAAATATAAAAAATTTAAATCCAACCAACTCTTTTGACCTTTATGTCACTTTGAGTTGCTTATAGTATATATTTAAGAATTTTTAATTATTTTTAGTTTTAATGGAGACTTATTTAATATTAAAATAATATTTTCTCATTCTTGTTGATTAATTAATTTTGAAATATTTAGTAATTCAAAAATAAGTCTAATAAAGACAAAATAAATGTAGTTTGATTTTTATCAACGAGATTTACAAATTAAATATTCATTCATCTTGAATCTTTTATTTTCTAAGTATTTTGGCATTTTTTGTGAGAATTTTATTTGCTCTAAATTTTTCGATCAACGATGTTATACTAAATCTCCTCAGCTTGTTAAATTACAACTTTCCCTTAAAATTTATCTTATTTTCTAAAATGATTTTCCATGACTTTATTATATTAATTCAAAACTCCAATTCATCTCCTATCTGAACTTTACAATGTTTTTGTTTGGTTATTTTACATTACTTTAATTTATATCATTTCAACTTTAAGATATATATATTTGTTGTACATCAAAGCAATAATATATTTTTTATTTTTACTTGTTTACTTTCATAATTTGTTGTAATTCAAAATAAGGAAAGATAAAGAATAGACAAAGTTCATTGCATTTGTCTTGATGAGGTTTGTCGAGTTAAATATTCATTTATCATATGTTTATCTATTCAATTTACATTGTTACTTCTTAATAATTTTAGGCAAGGTTTGATTAAGATGGAATGAACAACGTTGGAGTTGTCTAGATGAGCTCTATCCATCAAAATATTCATTTTTTTATCTCTTTAGGTTTTTGGCATTCTTTACAAGAGATTTATTTTTTTACCTAATTTTATGATAAAAAAAGTTGCACTCAATCTCTTCGGTACCTTGGAAAGCAATTTTCTCAAATAATGTATCTCATTCCTTCCAATTTTTATTTTGAATAGATTATATTAATTTGAAATACTAATTGTCCTCCTTAATGACTTTAACATCACTTTAATTTACTTATATTACTATGGTTGCTCTTTTATTATTAACAAACTTATTATATATTTAATTAATATTAGAATAACAGTTTACTTCTATTATTCTAATATTAAATAAAGATATAATAAATTTGATAATAAGAAAAATGTGTTAATGCTTTTTTAATTTTATATTACAAAATAAGTCAAAACTAATTTTTATCGAGACATATCAAATGTCATTAAGACTAACATGATGAGCACTTTGAAATTAAATATTTATTTATTTTTATTTTTTTTAAATATTTTATGTTTTAACATATTTGAAATAATTCATTTATAGACTTGGAGAAATATTTTTAATATTTTATGTCATAAGTAAAATTGAATTATTACTTTAATATTAAGTGAATAGGTGATAACGTTGAAATGAGATAAATAGAAGCATTGTAATGTTATGGTCACATGTGAAGAGATATAGAGTTTTGAAATATAATAACCAAAGCAAAACAAAAACTTTAAAAAATGAGATTAATTATAATAGAATGCTACACTATCATACTAAAAAAATCATCTGTAACATTTTCAATTATAAAATCATGAACATATCAAAATATCTCGTAAAGCACACAAAAACTTGGTAGAGCACATTAAGAGAATTTGAACAACATTTGTTTTCCCTCAAGTGAAACTTGTTTAATATTATTAATTAAAAACTAATTAAATAAGAAAAAATAATGACAAAATATTACTTCAATATTATGTAAAAGAATATTAAAGCTAAAATGTGATAAATTTAAGAAATTTTAGATAATCAAATCAAAGCAATGCAAACATTACATGAGAGCACCACTAGTGGTAAATAATGTAACAACCAAAGGGAAAATTATGAAAAATGAGTTAAATTACACTAAAAAAGCACTCCAAGGTACTAAAGAGGTCAATCCTAACAACATAAAATAACAAATTAGTTGGGAATTAACATTCCTCATAAAATATATAAAAATTAATGTTTATATGATTTGAGCTAATTTAGCTAAGTTTAATGACGTTTTTGTATCTCCATCATAGCAGTTTTGAAATTTCTGTCAATTAGCATTGAGAATAAGCACAAAATAATAATTTTTTACTTAAATAATGAGTAAATATGCATTAATGCCATAATAAGAAAATTGAAGCAATATATTATATATAAATAATGGCATTGTAAGGCCACACAAGTAAAGATGTAAAGTAGCATCATTATGTAAAAATATCAAAAGTACTAAATTTGAAAAAATAAGATAAACTTAAAATATCTAGAAAAATTATAATAAACTTAAAATTTCATAAATAGATGTCAACTAATTTAACTAAATGAAAATGAACATTTGAAAACATCAGGAAAATTGTGAGGAATGTTGTATTCCAAGATACTAATGAGATCAAGTGTCACTACCTCAATTACAATATCATGTATGAATCACATTACCTTGAAACATATGCAAATTATGAATAGAGCCCATTGGAATGAGTGGAACTTTCTTTGTTTTGTTTTAAATGGACCTTGTTTGAAATAACTATGATTACAAAAGCAAATAAGCAAAAAAATAAAAAAAGTATTATTTTAATATTGAGTAAATATATTTTAAAAGTTAAAAAGTGATAACTTGAAAAAAATATAACAAGAAAATGTGACATGAATGTCACATGATAAGAGATTTAGATGAACATAACAAACCAACAAAACAAGGTCAAAATTTTGTAGAAAAGAGATAAACTATATTCTATTGTCACATTGCAATATATTAAAAAGAACATGTGTACGTTCTTGATCATTGAATATGGTAAAAAAACATATTTTTAAAGCATGCTAAAACCCAAGAAAATAAAATATTTAAAAACATTAAAATGTATCTTTAATTGGATGTAGGTATTCAAGACAAGTCCAAAAAAATTGGTATCAACATGATCACAATTTATCTGCATTATTACAAACTAGAAAAGTTAATATAAAAAAAAGATAAGAAACTTATTTTTTAATATTAAGTAAATATATGTGGTGGATGGAATGTGTTAAATGGAGGAAATGTGATAAAACAAACTCAAAGTGATGTAATGGAATAAGAGATGATATTTAAAGTAATATAGCAACATAACCAAAGAAAGGGTAAAATAAGATGGAATTAATAAGCTATAAAGGAATGTTACATTTCCAAGATATAAAGATGTTCGATAGTAACATCCTCAATTGACAAATCAGTTGCATATCAAAAACTTTCAAATTCTATGGCAAAATAATAGAAAATAAATATATTTAAAAAATGAAATAATAAATTTTTGATTGTATAGAACTGATTAGAAAAATCCAATGAGGTTTATTTCATCTCAATTAGTTTTTTTTTATTTTATATTAATTACTAAAGTAAATATGTATAAATAACAATTTATTACTATTTTAATAATAGGTAAACATATATGTAAGAAAAAAATTAGATAAATTTAGGCAATGTAATATAACAAACTAAAGATGATACATAGGTTACAAGATAGAAGAATTAGAGTTTTATTATTATATAACAAAATTAAAGAGATAATTTTAAAAAGAGCGACAAATTATATTGTATATTTTCATTCTAAGATACTAAATATATCAAGTATTACATCCTCGATCATAAAATATTGTGCTATCAAAACTAAATAAAAAAGTATAACATAATATTAGAAAATAAAATGTTTAAAATTATAAAAAAATATATTAGACAGAGGTAATTGCGGAAAGTTAAATGATGTTTATTTTATCTAGTTTAAAACATTTTTTGAATTATGATGAATTAATAAATAAAATAAGCATAAATAAATTAAATTAATATTTCAAATTTTAAATAATTACTTATTAAGAAAAAAATTAAGATAAGTTGATGTACAATAATAAACCCAAAACAAAGCAATATAAAGGTAGGAAAAAAATGAAGTTAAAGTTACGTAGATAAATCATCGAAAAAAATCTTAAGAAATGTCATAAATTATATAACAAATTTGTACTTAGAGATATTAAGGAGATCAAGAGTAATGTACTCAATCATCAAATCTAGAATTAAAATAAATATCTATGTAATATGCCAAAACCATAAAAAATAAAATATTCAGAACTAAAAAAATGCATGCATTGTTTCAAAAAGCACATTGGGACAACTCTAATAATTTTTTGTTATATCAATTTGACTTAGCATGGAAATATAGTGAATTACTATAGTTAATAAGAAAAAATTTAATAAATTATTATTTTAATATCAAGTAAAAATATATTTAAACTTAAATAACATAAATTAAGGAAATGAAGTGTAGCTAAATAAAATTGATATTAAGATCACTTAATAGTCGATTTAGAATTACAATGTAATATAACAAAAAGAGAACAAAAAATGAAAAATAATGACAGAAATTGTAGTTTATTGTTGCATTCCAAGTTGCTAAAGAGATTGAGTGCAATTTCGATGACGATCAAATTACATATAAATTGAATGTCATGTAAGGTAAGCCAGAGATATAAAAGTAAAAATATTTGAAAATATAGAAATAAATACTTAATGTAATAGAGCTCCTTGAGCCTTGTCCAATGACATTTAGTTTGTTTTAATTAGACATAATTTAGAATTACTATGAATTAAAAAAGATTAATTAGATTGAATAATAATGAATTATTATTTTAATATAAAGTAAATATATAATAAAGATGAAAAAAGATAAATTGAAGCAATGAAATATAACCAAATCAAATTGATGTAATGGTCACACAAGAGAAGACTTAAAGTTACATGGTATTATGGAAAAATAAAAATAAAATATTTTAGGAAATCAGATAAATTTTATGTGAAAGTTATACTCTAAGTTGCTACCTATATCGGTTGTAACAATCATGATTTGGTATGAATAAAAAAATGTTTAATAAAGTATTAAAATGCCATAGAAATATTTTGGACAAATTAATCATAAAATAAAAAGCTAATACAATTTCAACATCAATTATCTCATCTCAATAGGTCCTCGATCTAGTTTGCAAAAAATTACAAAAGAAAAGAATCATAAATAGTAATAAATCACTATTTTAATATTAAAATATTTTTAGAGATAAAATGAGATAAATTGAACTAATATAATGTTATCAAATCAAAGCCACATTAAAAGAGATTTTGAGTTACATAAAAATATAACCAAATCAATGAAATATTGGGATCACTTGAGTGAAAAACTAGAGTTTCATATTCCTATAACCAAATCTTATGTGATAGAGCTCGTAAACATGTGCTCAATAATGTTTGTTTCATCTCCATAAGACATTGTTATACATTTTTATCAATTACCAATGTTAATAATAATAAAAACTAAAAAATATTATTTAAATATTATATGAATATATATCAATACTAAAAACAATAAATTAAAGAATTGTTTTTAGAAAAATGTAAGGCATTTAGTAAATAAAAATCACAGAGAAATGCTTAATGAAATGAGATAAAGTCTATATGAAACTTTCCTTCCATGGTTCTAGGGAGATTGGCTGTATAATCTTCAATTGTCAAATAAATTATAAATTGAAATGCTACAAAATCATGGCAAAACAAAAGAATACATAATTTTAAAAATACCAAAATACTTATTTAATTTAATATAGTTTGATGAGATAAGTCTAAATATGATTGTTTTATTTTGATTAGACCTTGCATGAAATTAGTATGAATTACAAAGGTAAATAAGATTAAATAATTACAAATAATTATTTTAATACTAAGAAAAAATACACTACTGTCACAATAAGATAAATTAAAGCAATGTAATAATAACCAATAAAAGAAAGTAAGGCATTCATAAGAGCAGATTTGGAGCTACATAGTTATAATATATGAATGTGGCATCATCTATTCTCAAATAATACACAAATGAAAATGTCTCTTTAAAAATACCAAAACACTAGATTTTAAAATATAAAAATAATATAAATTATTATTTAATTATATTGAGGTCATCAAGATGATTCTAATGATGACACTTTGTTTAAGGTTAGACCTATTTTTTTTTTAATGTGAATTACTAGAGTAAATTAAAATAAGAAATTGTAAACCATGTTTTTAATATAAGAAAAATATAAATTAAAAACGAAATAAGATAAATTGAAGCAATTTAATATGAATCAAATCAAGGTTAACCTAACATGAGAATGAATTAGAATTTGATAGCCAAATAAATGTGAGAAATGTTAACAAATGAGATCAATTATATGATAAATTTGCATTTCAAAATACTTATGATATTTATTATATCATCCTAGATCATTAAATTATGTAAAAAATGATATTTATTAAAGGATGTCCCAACCATAGAAGCTTAAATATTTAAAATTAAAAGAATATGTTTATTAGATAAAGCATATCAGGATGTGTCAAAAGATGTTTATTTCCTCTTTATCGAACCATGTTATGAGTTATTTTGAAATAACAAAGTTAATTAGAAAAAGGAATTATAAACCATTTTTTGAGTAAAGGGGAGCTATATATTAACATTGAGATGAGATAAATTGAAGTAATGTAATATAACATAATTAAACTGAAGTAATAGTCACATGGGAAGATAATTAGAATTTTTATTAATAAAAAAATAAAAACCAATAAATTTAAAAAGAGAAACATTTTATAAGAAATTTGCAATCCAATATATCAACAAAATTATGACATCCTTGAAAAAAAACTTGTTCTACAAAGTATGCTTTATCTTTATCAAACCACATTAAGAATTATAGTGAATTAGTAAAGTAAATAACTATAGAAAATATTAAATTAAAATTTTTTAATAGTATGTAAATATATATTAAAAGTAAAATGACATAAATTTAAGTAATATTATATAACCAAATAAAAGTGAGGCAAAGGCTTTAAGAGTGGAGATTTTGAGTTGCATAGTAATTGAATTGAGCTAGTAGATATGAGTCTAATGATGTTTGTTTTCTGTTGATCAACCTTTATAAGAAGTTACTCTGAATTACAAAACTAAATAAGTATAGTTCATAATAAATTACAACTTTAATATTAAATATGTAAATATAAAATAGATATAAGAAAAATCAAAGTAGTAAAATATAACAAAATCATAGACATATAACACTCACATGAGATGATAATTAGCATCACATAGCAACATAGCTAAATCAATGTAAAAATGTTGAAGAAATAGGAAACATTTTATGTGAAAGTTGCTTTCAAAGATACTACAGAGGTGTAGTGTATCTTTCTTGATCATCAAATCTAGTACTAATCAAAATGTTTATTAAAACAAGTATAATATTTAGAATTAATATTATTTTAAAATATAAAAATGAGTACATGATTGGATAAAACTCATCAAGACGAGTCTAGCAACATTTCTTTTGTCTTGGTTAGATCTTTTTAAGAATTACTAATTTTAATAATATATAAGAAAAAATAATAATAAATTTTAATTTTTAATTTTTGGTAAATATATATAAAAAATGAGAATAAAAAAGTTGAAGCAATGAAGTATAACAAAATTAAAGCAACATAATGGTCACACAAGAGCAAAATTGGAATTTCATAAAAATATTAGAAAATTAAAGCAAAAACTATCATCAATTGAGAGTAAGTTATATTCTAAGAGGCTTTGGAGAGTGTGAACTCCTCAATTGTAAAATCAGGCATGAATCGAAACATCTTGTAAAGTGTACCATAACCATAGTTTAATAAAAGATATGAAAATGTATAAAACAAATATTTAGTTATGCGGTGCTTGTTAAAGCAAGTATAATAAAAATTGTTTCGTCTCGGCCTAGACTAATTAAAAATTAATACAAAATACCAACAAAAATTAAAAAATAAATAACAAATTATGATTTAGTCATTAAATAAATATATATATTAATGTTAACATAAGATAAATTGAAGCAATGTAATATTAGTAATTAAATATAGTTGTCACAAAAAAAAGCTTTATATTTAAGTTGTAGTTGGATAAAGTTGAAATTAAAAATTTCAAAAATTGAGATAAATTTTATAAAAAAATAACACAAGGTAATATGGAAATCGAGTTCACCTCTATCATTATCAATTAAAGAAAGAATTAAAACAACATTTAAAACATGCAAATATCCCAAAAAAATATTTAAATATAAAAAATGAATATTTAATTTTCTACACCTCATCTAAGTGAGTGCAATGACATTTTTTACATCACTATTAAAGAACATTCTAAATTATTATGAATTAAAAATAAAATAAAGATAAATAGCCTTAAATATTTTTTTATATTAAGTAAATACATATTAAAGATAAATGAGATAAATTAAATCATTTAAGCTAAAAAAGATTGATCTAAGGGAAACAAGAGATGAGATTTAGAGTCACATAGTAAAATAATAAAATAAAAGAAAAAAAACTAAAAAGATAAGTTATATGAGAATGTTATAAACCATGATACTGAAAAGTATGATGTAAAATCCATTTTTGTTAAATCTTGCATGAATCAAATTATCTCATAAAATATGTTGAAAATGTAGAATAGAAAATATTTAAGAAGATATAAATAAATGTTTATCAGTAAAGAACTTATTAAGACAAGTGTAAAAATATTTTCTCATCACGATCTAAGCTGGTTCGGAATTACTAAAAATTTCTAAATCAAAAAAGAAATAGAATAATAAATTATTATTTTAATAATATGTGAATTTCTCTTAAATCTTAATTGAGATAATTTAAAGTAATGAAATATAATAAATTCATTGTGATTCAAAAATAATATAAGAGGAGATTGGAAGTTACATTTTAATAGAACCAAATCAAAGCATAAAACTTTAAAATTATATAAATTCTGCAAGAAAGTAACATTCCAAGATAGTAAAGAGATTAAGTGTGACATCCTTTAACATGACATAAAGTATGAATGAAAAGTTTCCATAAAATGTGCAAATATTAGAGTCATATTAAAAATTTTAAAATATGAAAAAGTATTTCATTACATAGAGCCCATTGAGATGAGTCAAATGGCATTTGTTTCATCTCAATGTAACATCCGTTTGAATTATTATGAATTACAAAAGAGATGCATATACAAAATAAATTTTTATTTTAATTTTAAGTTATGATATATTAAGATAAAATGAGATAAATTGTAGTAATGCAATAGAACAAATCGTGGCTGTATAAGGGTGATTTGAGAATTAAAATAGTAATATGATCAAATTAAAGTAAAAACTTTGCAGAAATGAGAATAATTGTAAGTTAGAGTTGTATTCCATGATACAAAAGGGATGTAGTATAAGAAGTTCGATCAAAATTATTAAGCAAAACTCTAAAACTCCGATAAAATAACTTATAAAAATTATATATAAAAAATTCAAAAATAATAAAATTAATTTTTAATAAAATTGAGCTTGTAAAGAAGAGTCAAATCTTATTTATATTCTATCGATCATACCACATTTTGAATTACAACAAAATACAACTTTATGTGCATAAATAATAATAATAATTATTTTAATTTTAAATTAATATAAATTAAAATTTGAACTAGGTGAATTGAAGAAGTATAACATTACCAAATGAAATAAATGTAAAACCAAACAGATTAGAGTTGCATTGTAAAAAAACCAAATCAAAGAAAAAAATTTTAAAAAATGAAATAAATTGTTTAGTAAAGTTAACCTCCAAAGTATTGGAAATTGAGTGGAAGATCCTCGATCACTAAATTATGTACAAAATGAAATAACTCATAACGCCCATCAAAATCGTAAAAAATATAATATTTAAAAATATAAAAATAAAAATTTATTTAGATAACGCTAGTTAAGGTGAGTCCATCAATGTTTTTTTCATTAAAATTGGACTCCAATTGCAATTTTTGTGATGTACCAAAATATATAGGAATAAATGATAATAATTTTTAATTTAATATTATATATATGTACATTAAATCTAAAATGAGATAAATTACAAAAATATAGTTTAATGAAATAAAATTGATGAAATAGTCACATTAGAAAAGATTTTGGTTTACATAAAAATATAACAAAATAAGTGTGAAAAGTTTAAGTAATGATGTAAATTGCACAACCATGTTGCATTCCAAGATGCTAAGATGTTGTAGTGTAATGTTCTTGATTGTTAAATTCGTTTTGAAATAAAATGTCTTGACAAAAAAGCAAAGCTATTTTTTAAAATATAAAAAATGAATGTTAAATTAGACATAGGTCATAAAACACATCATAGGAATGCTGCACTTCGAGATAGATAATAAAAAATAAACAGAAGCAAGAATCAAATTAAAAAATAAAAAGATTGTTCAAATCAAATTTGCATCACTTGGAATAAGTGTGAATCAAAATAAAAAATAAAATTAAGTAAAAACAAATTATTATTTTAATGTTATGTAAATAGATAATAATGTTCAAATGAAATAAATAGAAGAAAAAAATGCAACCAAATCAAAGTGATGTATTGCTTAACTAAGACATGAATGGAGTTTCTTTGTAATATAACAAATTCATAATAAAAACTGTTAAGAAATAAGATTAATTATAACAAATATCTGCACATCGAGATACAAAGGAACTAAACTATAACATTCATAATCATAAAATTGTGAACGTATTAAAGTATCATCTCAAGCGCACAAAAATTTTATAGAACACATTAAGTCGAGTCGAAAGACATTTATTTCCTCTCGAATGAACCTTATTTAAAATATCTATTTATAAAAAGTAAATAAGGAAAAGTAATAACAAAATTTTACTTTTAAATTATGTAAAACAAGGTTAATGTTAAAAAATGATGAATTAAAAAAACATAACCTAAGAAAATCATGTGCTGTAAATATTACACAACTAGTGAAAAGTACTCTGAGGAAACAAAGAGAAAAAGGAAAAAATGTGATAAATTTTATAAGGAAGTTACATTCCAAGATACTAAAGAGATGAAGCAAAACATCATCATATGAAGTGTGAATTAAAATTTCTCATTAAAATAAAAAAATAAATATTTATTTTTTTAGCTAATTTAGTAAGTCTAATGTAACTTTTTTTCACCATAATAGCATGCTAGGAATTACTATGAATTTTAGGAATGAATAAGCATAAATAATAATAAATATATACTAATGTTGGGATAAAAAAAAGTAAAGTAATATATTATGACTAAATTATGGAAATGTAAAGGTCATGCAAATGGGGATGTAGATTTAACGTAGTAATATAAACAAATCAAAGAAAAAAAATGATAAAAATTAAATAAATTATGCAAAAATATTGTATTCCAAGATATTAAGGAGATAAAAAAAACATACTCTATAATTAAATAAAATGTAAGTAAAATAAAAAAAAAGTATAATTGGATAGATCTCATGGAGATGAGTATAATAACATTTATTTTTGTCTTGATAAGACATCATTTGGACTTACTATGATGTGCAAAATTAAAAAACATTAAAAAAATAAATTATTATCTATTTTTTTCAATATATAATAAACCTAAAATATCATAAATAAAAGTTATGTATTATAGTTAAATCAAATTGAACAACTTCAAAAACAAAGACAAATCATGTAAGAAAGTTGAATTGCAAGATACTAAAGAGATCTATAGTCATTGGCTCGATCATCATATCATGTATGAATCAAATTATCTCTTAAAATATGCCTATATTTGATGGAGCACATTGGGGTGGGTGGAACGACATTTGTTTCATCTTAAGTGGGCCTTATTTCAAATAGGATTTACAAAAGTAAGTAAGAAAAATAGTACAAAAATATTATTTTAATATTGTTTAAATAAATTTTTAAAACTAGAAAAGGACTTGCATTTCACATGAGAAGAAGTTAACATATATATATATCAAAATAATCAAACAAAGAAAAAATTTGAAGAAATGAGATAAATTATATCTAATGTCGCATTACAAGGTAACAAAAAGAACATGTGTAACATTCTCGATTGTGAAATATTTTATAAATAAAAATATCTTGTAAAGCATTCCAAAACACTTGAAAATAAAATATTTGGAAATTTTTAAAGTTCTTTTAAATTGCTATAAGTTCTCAAAACAAGTGCCAAAACATTGATGTCATTCGATTTGACCTTGTTTGAAATTATCACAAATTATGATTTTATATGAGCCCAAATAATAACAAACAATTTTTTTAATACGAAGTAAACATATGTTAAAGATTGGATCTACTAAATAGGGGAAATGTAATATAATGAAAATCAATGCGATAACATAACAAAAGATGAGATTTAGAGTAACATAGCAATATAAAAGAAGAAGGTGACAAATCTAATGAAATGAGATAAACTCTAAAGGAATGTTGCTTTTCTAAGATATAAAGATGTTCTTGAGTAACATGCTCGATTGATAACTAAATTTAATAGTAAAAAACCTTATATTATATTCTATTATAATAGAAAATAAGATGTTCCAAAAATATATAAAAATAAATATTTAGTTATGTAGACCTCATTGAGATGAGCTCAATGATATTTGTTTCGTCTCAACCAGACCTTGTCTAAATTTTTATGACGAGGTGAATGTATATTAAAGCATATGTGGGGCAAATTAAATAAGTGTAATATGACAAAATATGAATGGTAAAAGGGTTATAAGATGGAAGAATTATAGTTTATAATCATTTAACCATATCAAAGTGAAACTTTTGATGTGGTGAAACAAATTTTACGAGAAGATTGTATTCAATGGTACTAAGGAGATTGAATGTGATATCCTTATATCATCAAATAATTGCAATTTTAAAAGACTCATAAAGTGTAACAAAATATTTAAAAATAAAATATTTAAAAATATAGAAAATTAAATTTTAATTTTATGTATTTATAGAGGTAAGTCAAATAATGTTTGTTTTGTCTAGTTTGAAACTTGTTTGTAATTATTATTACTTAACATATGTAAATAAGCATAAGTATTAATAAATTATTATTTTTAAATTTTAATAATCATATATTAAACCTAAAATGAGATAAATGGAACAATTATAATATGACCAAATCAAAGTAATATAAAGGTTAAAAAAGAGTAAAAATAGAGTTACATAGTAATATAACAAAAAATTAAAAAGATTTTAAGAAATGAGATAAATTGTATTCAAAATTTAGAATGAAAGATAAAAGGTGATCAAAAGTATCATCATCGATCATCAAATATAACATGAAACAAATTATCTTGTATAGAATTCTAAAAACATAAAAAATTAAATATTAAAAAGAAAAAAATTAATACATTATTGGATAGAGTTTGTTAGGACAATCCCAACAATCTTCTTTGTAAAGATCTAACTTAGTTTGTAAATACTATGACCTACTATATTTAACAAGAACAAATATTAATAAATTATTACTTTAATAAAAATTAAATATATATTACAATTGAAAAGTGAAAAATTGATTGTAAAATACAACAAAATCAAACAAATGTAAAGGTCACATGAGAGACGATTTAGAATAACATAGAAATATTAACAATTGAAAGTAAAAATTTTTAAAAATAGATAAATTGTACTTGAATGATGCTTTCCAAGTTGCTAAGAAATTGAGCATGACATCCCTTACTATAAAATTACTTATAAATTGAATGTCTTGTAAAATAAGCTACAGCAAAAAAAATTGAAATATTTGAAAATATTGAAACAAATACTTAATTTAATAATGCTTCTTAAGACTAGTCTAATGATATTTATTTTATCTCGATCAAACCTCTTTGGCAATTGCTATGAATTACCAAAGTTGATAAGTATAAATAATAATAAATTATTTTTTTTAATATTAAGTAAATATATAATAAAGCTAAAATATGGCAAATTGATACAATGAAATGTAACATAATGTAATTTATATAACTAAGTCATACGAGAGAAGATTTGAAGTAACATTTCATTGTACTAAAAAAAATAATAAAAATTGAAGCAAAGTGATAAATTTTATAAGAAAGTTATAACACAAGTTACTAAAGAGATCAAGTGTAATAGTCATGATCATTAAATTAGGCATGAAATAAAATATCTAGTGAAGCATTCAAAAACAATAGAAAATAAAATATTAAAAAAATATGAGAATGAACATTTTTCTTAGAAAGAGGATGTCAAGATAATTCCAACATTAATTACCATATGTTGACATAACATAATTTTGATTTACTAAAATGTATCTTAAAAATATGAATAAATTATACTAAGTTATTATTTTAATTTAGAAAAATATAATAAAGCCAAAATGAGATAAATTAAACAAAAATATATATGTTATCAAATAAAAGCCATGTAAAGAACATATTAGAGGAGATTTTGAGTTACTTAGTACTAAAACCAAATCAAAAAAATCTAAAGATCACATGAGAGAAAAATTCAGGTTTCATATTGCTCTATCCTAAGCAAAACAAATCATTCGAAGAAAATTACATAAATTGTATGCGAAAAACATGGTTCTCAAATCATGTGTAACTCAACATTTCTCAATAAACATATTAAAAGGTCTTTAAAATAACATATTTAGAAGTATTGAGTTGGTCAAGATGTGCCTTACAATAGTTTTTGCATTTATTTTGGATCACATTTTACATTACTATGAATTACCAAAGTTAACAGTCATAAAAAAATAAATTATTCTTTAAGTATTACTTTTATATATATATATATAAAATAAATTTAAAAAATGTTAATAGAAAATTGAAAGACATTTAGATGACAGTCGATGAGATATTTGGGGTTGCATAGTGATATAACATTATCATAGAGAAACTTTCAAAAAATAAGATAAGTTGTATATGAAATCTTCATTCCAAGTAGTAAGGAGAATGGTTGTAAAATCGTTAATCATCAAATTAGTTTCAATTTAAAATATCTACAGAAGCATGGAAAAACTAAAGAATATATAATCTTTAAAAATTTAAAAAAATTGTTTAATTGGATATAGTTTGATGAAACAAGTCTGATAATATCTATTTGAACATGATAAGACCACATTTCAAATTATTATGAATTACAATGCTAAACAAGAATAAATAATTATCAACAAATTTTTCTATATTATGTTAATATATATAAATATGAAAATGTTATAAAATAAAGCAATTTAATATTACCAAATCAAAAAGATAAAGCTAAAATAAGATAGAATTTAGGGCTATAAAGATCTATAAGAAAAACAAAGTAAAAAATTTTATTAAATGGCAAACTATTTGGGAAAGATGTGTTCCATGAAGGTAAAGGTGTCGAGTGTAACGGTATCTATTGTCAAAACATATACAAAAGAAAAGGTCTCCTAAGACAAAACAAAACCCTAGATTTTAAAACATTTAAAATAATAAAAAAGTACATTTTATTCAATAGAGCCCATCAAGATGACTGTATGATGATTAGTTTATCTTGATTGGATCTAGTTTGGTTAAATGTTAATTATGATAGTAAATAAATATAAATTAAAATATTACATTTTTTATTGTTAAGTAAATATAAATTAAATTTGAAATGAAATAAATTGTTATAATTTAACATAAGCAAATAAAATCAAGGTTATGGAAACATGAGAATAAAAGTGGGAAATGGGAATAAATGAGATTAGTTATAATAGAAATTTTTAATTCAAAATATTGAAGAGATCGAGTATAACATCATTGATCTTCAAGTTAGGTATGATTTGAAATTTCTCTAAATCATATCAAAACACGAAAAAATAAATCTTTTAAAAGAATAAAAATTAAAGTAACTAATAGGATAAAAGTTATGGAGATGAGTCCAAAGATACTTATTTCCTCTCTATCAAACATTGTTTTGACTTATTTTTGACTAGCGAAGTTAAAGCAAAAAGAATAATAATTTACTTTTTTTTAGTAAAAGGTAACTACATATTAACATTGAGATGAGGTAAATTTAGGTGTTGCAATAACACCTAATTAAAAAAAATTAAATGCCACGAGAAAATAATTAGATTTTTAAAGTAATATTAAAAATTAAAAAAAGAGATAAATTTTACAAGAATGTTACAGTCCAATATACTAACTAGATCAAGTGTGACATCATCAATCACCAACCCTTATTTGTCAAAGTTTTCTTCACCTTTATTAGAACTTATTTTGAATTAAATCAAATTAGCAAAGTAAAATAGCATTGAAAATTTTGAAATTAAAAATTTTAAATCTTATGTAAATTAATATTAACATAAAATTAAATAAATTAAAGTAATGTAATGGTGTCAAAACAAAGTTATGTAAAGGTCAAAATATAGTGGATTTGGAGTTACATGGTAATTGAACTAAGCTGGTTGAGATGAGCTTAATGACATTTGCCTTTTTTTGATTGAACCTCAAGAGCAGTTATTATGAATTACAATAGCAATAGGTATATAAAATAATAAAATTCTATTTTAATATTAAATAAATATGTATTAAAGCTGATAAAAGAACAATTGAAGTTATTAAAAATAATAAAATCATAGACATGTAATAATAACATGAAAGGAGAGTTAGACTTACATAATAATATAGCTAAATAAAAGTCAAACATTTGACAAAATAAGAAAACGTTTATTTGGAAGTTTCTTTCAAAGATACTAAGGATATGTAGTGTAACATAATTAATCATCAAATCTTGTATTAATTAAAAGGTTTATTAAAACATGTCAAATCTCTAGAATATATATCTTTTATAAATATAAAAAAATGAATATATGATTGGTTAAAGCTCAACAAGATGGGTTTGTGACATTTTTTTGTCTTGGTTAGACCTCGTTTATAGTTACTATAAATTTCAATAGTATAAAAGCATAAAAAATAATAAATTATTATTTTTTTATTTTTGGTAAATATATATTAATAATGAGAAGAGAAACACTTAAGCAATAGAATATAACAAAATCAAAGAAACATAATGGTCATATAAGACAAGAATTAGAATTTCATAGTAAAACTATAAAATTAGAACAAAAAATTACAATAATTGAGATAAATTATTTGAGAATGTTACAATCTATAACACTTAGGAGAGTGAGAATTCATTGTTTGTAAAATCATGTGCCATTCAGAACATCTTGTGAAGCCTACCGAAACCCTCGATCAATATTAGATTTGAAAACATAAAAAGAAATATTGAATTATATAGAGCTAGTTGAGATTAGTCTAATGAAAATAAAAAATAAATTGAAGCAAAAATAATCTTATCAAATATAAGATTTAAGGTTTAGAGTTACAGTGTAATGCATATAAATCAATTCAAAAAACCTTAAGAATAAATATTAATTGTTGGTGAAAACTACATTTTAAAAAATTAAATAGCTTGATTGTAACTTCCTTAATCAAGTTTAATATGAATAACAATTTAGAAAGAAAAATTTTCTCAAGAATAAAATTTAATGTTTTATTTTATAGGGCTCCTTGAGATGAGACTGATGGCCTATGTTCTTTCTTGATTATAATTTTTTAGAATTTCTCCAAAAAATTGAACAAAATAATCCTTAATATTAAAACTTTATTATTTTAGTATTTGGTAAATAAATATGAAATCTAAAATGAGATATATTAAAGCAAAGCGAAATAACTAAAACAAACACATGCAAACTTACATGAATAGTGATTTCTAAGTGCATAGTAACATAGTAAAATAATAGCATAAAGTTTTAAAAATGATATAAATTCTATAAGATGACTATATTCAAAGATGTAAAAGAGATCAAGTTTAATATCATCAACCATCAAGTTATATGGAAATTAAAATATCTATTAAACCATCTTAAAACTTATAAAAAAATATTTAGAGTTATAGAAATAAAACTTTAATGGGATAGAGCTTATCCAGATGAGTCCAACAATATTAATTTCTTCTTAAAATTGATGCTCACAATTTAAAAAATATGAGATAACTTGTATAGAAAGTTGCATTCAAAGATACTAACAAGATTGATTGTAACATCATCAATCACAAAAAAGTGCAACTTGAGCTTATTGATATGAGTTCAATAGCATTTATTTTATCTTGATTAGACATCATTTCAAACTATAGTGGATTAAAAAGTAAATAAGCATAAATAATGATAAATAAGTTTTATAGTATTTGGTAAATATATGATAAAATAATTTTTAGATTAAATGAAGTATTATAATATAAGTAAGTCAAAGTGATGTAAATGTCACAAGAGTGAAGATTTAAACCTTCATACCAGCAAAAAAATCAAAGCCAAAAATTTGAAGAAATGAACAAAGTTCTATGATATAATTTCATTTAAAGATATTACTAAAATAGAGTATTGCATCGTTGATCATCAAATAAAGTGCCAATTATAATCTCACATTAACAAAGATAAAAATATAAGAAAAATTAAAAGTATAAAAAAGAGTGCTTATTTAGAACAAGATTATCAAGATGAGTCCAATAGCATCTATTTCATCTCGATCATGGCATGTTTAAAATTACCATGAATTTCCAAAGTAAATAATCATGAATTAAAATAAATTTTTATTTTAATATTATGAAAATATATATTAAAGCTAAGTTAAGATAAATTAAAATAGTGTAGCACAACTAAATCGAAGAAATAAATTTTATGTTGTCTGGATCAAGCCTCATTTTGAATCGTCATAACTAAAAGCTTGTATAAGATTAAATTATAAGTGGATATTATTTTGATATTACATAAATTAATATTAAAGTTAAAACAAGAAAAATTGAAGCTATATAATCAATGCAATGTTAAGTGTTACATGAAGGGTTTTTAGAGCAAATAGTAATATAGCAAAATTTTAGTAAAGACTTAAAGAAATGAAATAAATTATAGGATAAAGTTATATTGCATGATATTGATAAACTTAAGTGCAACATGCATGATAATAAAATCATGTGCAAACCAAAAAATATTTTAAATTGTAGTGAACTCAAAAAAATACTTAAAATAATAAAATAAAAATTTAATTAGATAGAACTCCTCTAGGTGAGTCCAATGATATTTGTTTTTATAAAGAGTTCTTAAAGTGTTCATAGATGAAATCTTGATCATCAAATGATTTATGAATCAAAATATTTTATAAAGTCTTCCAAAATAATTGAAAAAAAATAATAATACAAAAAATAAATTTTAAACTATATTAAGCTCACACAATCCAACATAGTGACATGAATTTCATTACTATAAGACCTTGTTCTAGAACACTATAAATTTCCAAATTTAGACAATCATAAATAATAATAACTTATTATTTTAATATTAAGTAGTTATATATTAAACTTGAAATGAAATAAATCAAAGCAATGTAACCAAATCAAATATATTCAACATAAAAGGTGCCATGATAATACATTTAGAGTTACACAATAGGATAATCAAATCAAAATGAAACATTTTAAAAAATAAGACAAATTACACACTATATTTGCATTCCAAGAGACTAAAGAGATCAAGTGTAATATCCTCAATCATCAAATATAATAAAAATAAAAAATGTATTATAAAGAATAAAAAAAATTAAAAATTAAAATTTTTATAGAGCTCATCGAGATGATTCTAATGATGTTTGTTTTATCCAAATCAGACTCATAGTGAATGATTACAAAATACAAAAAAAAGTTAGCATTAATAATGATAAATTATAATGCAAATATTAACTAGAGATATATTAAAGAAAAATGATATAAACTAAAGCAATGTAATACATCGAAAACAATGTGATATACAAGTTATGCCTAAATAGATTTAAAGTTACAATGTAATATAACCAAAATATTATAAAATATTTGAAGAAATAAGATAAATTATAACACATTCAGAGGTACTAAAGAGATCAAGGTTGTTAAAATGAGTGTAATGATATTTGTTACATCTTGAATTGATTATATTTAGAATTTCTCTAAAATATGAAAAAAAGAAAGGCAAATAATAAAATTGAAGAAATTAAAGTGTTAAACAAATATATAAAATTGAATATTTAATTTCGTAGTGCTCTTCTAATTTTATGTAAAAAGATAATAAATCTAAACTAGCTTATATTGGAGTAATCTAACAACATAAAATAAAAATAATGCAAAGGTAATAAGAAAAGAGATGTAGGGTTGCATTGTACGATAACTAAATCAAAGCAAAACATTAGAGAAAAGATTATAAATTGTAAGATAAATTTGCATTGCCAGATACTAAAACTTGGAGTGTAAAATTATTGATCATCAAATTAAGTATAAATCAAAATGTATAACGAAAAATGCAAAAACCTTAGATAATAAAATATTTAAAAATATGAAATAAATATCTAACTGGATAGAACTTATTACCTGAGTCCAATGGCAATTTTATTATCTCAATCATACAACACTTAGAAATATTAACGAATTATAAAATTGAATAAGTATGAGAAACAATAAAATATAATTTTAATATTTTTTTAAACAAGACAAAATGAAACATTGAAATATAACCAAATTATTGCATTGGAAAGCTCATATGAGTGTTTATTTAGAGTGAGATAGTAGTATACCAAATTTACCAAAAACATATGTGAATCTCGATAATTATAAAAAAAGTTGTACTCCAAAATATTAGGATGTCAATTATAATTTTGTTAATTATAAAATAAGGAGGAATGAAACTTTCTCATAAAACATTACAAATGCATTAAAAATGGATTTAATACAAACAATAATTATTTAATTTGATGGAGCTATCAACACAAGTCATCCGACATATGTTTCATCTTCATCCAACTTTGTTTTGAATAACTACAAATTACAAAATTAAATAAATATAAATATTTAAAAAATAAATTTTAATATTAATTAGATAGTTATTAAAAAATAACTAACATAAATTAAGTTAATGTAACTAAATTAAAGCAATGTAAAAATAACATTAGTAGAGAACTTGTGTTTCATAGTTATAAAACCAAGAAAAAAAATTTGAAGAGGTTAAATAAATTGTAAAGGAATATTGTACTACAAGATACTGAAGAGATTTTGTTTAACATCCATGACTATACATCTTGTTAGAATCAAAATATCTCATAAAATACACAAAAAAAAAAAAATAATATATATATATATATATATATATATATATATATATATATATATATATATATATATATATATATATATATATAACAAATGAATAATAACTAGATAGAGCTCACAGAGGTTAGATAAGCATCACTTATTTTATCTTTATAAAAATTTGTTTAGAAATATTATAAATTTCAAAAGTAAAAAAATAATAATAGATTAATATTTTTACTTTTAATTAAATTTATATTATATTTGAAATGATATAAAATGATGCAATGTAATACAATTATATCAAAGTGATGTAAATCTGAAATGAGAGGAGAATTAGAGTTTCATAGTAATATCACCAAAAAAGCAAATTATTTGAAGAAATAACATAAAATGTATAAGAATAGTACATTCTAAGACACTAAGGAGATTGTGGGTAACCACATTGATTATCAAGCCAGATATGAATTAAAACATCTGTTTAAGAATGCTAAAGCCATAAAAAACATTAAAAAATATAAAATAAACAATTTAATGGATAAACACATTTGAGATATTTCTAACGATATTTTTTTCATCTTTAAGGAAACTTGTTTTATATGACCAGAATTTGCGAACTATTATTATAATGTGAAGAAAAGTTAAAATTGTTTTGATTTGCTTACATTGTTCCATTTTGATTTAACATATTTTAATTTTTTATAATTATTAGATATTAAAATAATAATATTTTGTTATTTATGCTTATTTATTTTTATTTTTGCCATAATTCCTATGACACTAGACAAAGAAAAATCAAATGTATTAGAATTATCTAAATTTCATATATCGAATTAAATATTTATTTTTGATATTCTAAAATTATTTTCTTTTGCATATTTTACAAAATAGTTTTGTTAGTACATGACTTGATGATTGGGAATATTACATTTGATCTCCTTAGCTTATTGGGTTTCTACATACCTTTATAGTTTACTTTATTTCTCAAAGTTTTTTTATTTTTTTGTTATATTACAATATAACTATAAACCTCTTATCATGTGACCTTTAATTATTATTTATTTCATTATCTTACATTATTTTAATTTATATAATTTAAGCTTTGATACTAATTTATTTAGTATTAAAATGATAATTTAATTTTATTTATGCTTATTTCAGTTCATATTTCATAGTAATTTAAAATAGGATCTGATTGAGACTAGACAATGGCCCTTAGATTCACATTAACTCTATCAAATTAAATATGCATATATATATATATATATATATATATATATATATATATATGTAAGCATATACTTGTTTTGGATATACTTATATTTAATAATTATAAAGTCACCTTGATGATCTCATTCTAATTATTTGTTTATTTCAATATTTTTATAAAAAAAACTTTATTTTTAAAGTTTCAAAATGCTTTGCAAGATATTTTGAGTCATATTTTTTAACAATCGAGGATGTTACACTGAACGACCTAAACATGTTGAAGTGTAGCTTTCCTACATAATATATTTTATTTATTCAAAATTTTCTATTTGTTTAAGTTTTATTTTTATGAAACCCTAAAAGAATGTTTTACTTATCATAAATTACTTCAGCTTATTTAAATTTAACTTTAACATAAGTTTTCTTAATATAAAAATAATAATTTATTATGATTTATTTTTTGTTACTTTAGTAATTTAACACATGTTTTCTTAATTTTAAAAAATGACATTGGACATGTCGCGATGAACTTTATCTTTTTAAATACTTTTTTTAAATATTTTATCTCATTTGTTTAAATGTTTCTCCTTGGTTTTATTATGTTATTATGAAACTCTAATTTCTTTCCTTTATGAGTATTATGTTACTTTGATTTTATTATTTTACATTTCTTTAATTTATCTTAACTAACCATATATATATATATATATATATATATATATATATATATATATATATATATATATATATATAAAGTTATTGTTACTTATGTTTATTTACTTTGGTAATTTATAATATTTCCAAAAAATGTTCTACGAAGATGAAATAAACATTGTTGGACTTGGCTCAAAAAGCTCAATACAATTAAATATTTCTTTAATGTTCCCAAACATCTAGTTTTCATGGCTTCATCATGCTTCATGAGTCATCATAATTAATGCTAGATTGGACATTCGTTGTTGTTGTACTCAATCTTTGTAGTATCTAAGAATGCAATTTACTGGTACATTTTATCTCTTTCATTCAAAAGTTTGATTTTTATTTGGTTATATCACTATGTAACTTTAATTCTCCTCTAATATGACCATTATGTCACATTAATTTTGTTATATTACATTTTTTAAATGTAACTCAATTCAACTTTAATTTTTATTTCCTTAACATTATAATCTATTTTAAAATTTTTATGACTATTTTCTTTAATAACTTGAAGTAATTCAAAACTAGGTTCGATTGAGAACAACAAATGTTGCTAGACTTGAGTTAATGACTTCTATTAAATTAAATATTTAATTCTATTTTTTTTTAAATATTTTATTTTTTTGGTTGAAGAATTCTTTACCAATCTCTTTGTTTTTTGGAATACAACTTTCTCCAATAATTTATCACAATTCTTCAAAACTTTTTCTTTGATTTTGTAATGTTACTACAGAACTCGAATTCCACTCTTACAAAATCACTACATTTCCTAGATTTGGTTCAATTATATTGATTTAATTAATCTTATTTAACTTCTACTATTTACCTAGTTAATTTTCAATAATATAGTGATGTTATTCTTTTTATTTATTTTGGTAATTTGAAATATAACCAATGATGGCTTGATTGAAGCAAAAAAATGTCATTAGACTCTCCAAAATGATCAATACACAATTAAATAGATATATACATATATATATATATATATATACATATATATATATAATTTTTAATTGTTTTTTTGAAAATTTTGGCATATTTTACAACACATTTCAATTTATACCTAATTTGATGAACGATTATGTTCCACTCCATCTCCCTAACATTATGGAATACAATTTGTGTTGATTGGGTTATAACACTATGGAACTACTAATTAGCTATTGTGTTTCCTTCACGTCATATTGATTTGGTCGTATTACTTTTGAATTTGTCAGGTTTTAGTTTAAATTATTTTTTTCTTAAAATGAAAAATTAATTTTTACTTTTATTTGTGTTTATGTATTTTGGAAATTTCTAGTAATGCATTTTTGAAATACATTATAAGACATTTCAATTCATCACTTATTTATTGATCAAGGAATGTTACAATAGAATGAATTTTCTTTTACAAAAGTTATTATATTGTTTTCAAGTTTTTACTTTAGTTAGTTATCCTATGATTTAGTCCTAAAGTCCCTTTTATCACTAATACATGAAAATTAATTCATAATTTTTAATTTATTAAATTTATCTTTTTTCAATTTTTATTATATTAGCTTAATATTACAATAATAATTTATTGTTATTTATGCTTATTTTTTTTTTCTTGTTCATAAAAATTTCAAATGAATAACAAAACAAAAAAAATACGATCTATTGTATTAATTTTTAATCAAAGTATATCCAAGTATAAGTATAAATATGAATATTTAATTGTTAAATATAAGAATATCCAAATAAGGTTTGATATAGATAAAACATGCTGCACTACACTTGTGAAGGTGAGATATATCTAATTAAATATTTATTTGTTTAGAAATTTTAATTTTTTAATTTCTATTGTTGTTATTTGCTTTAAATTTAAATTCATACATAGTTTTCTTATTGAGGATATTGCAATCAACCTCCTTATTACTTGGAAAGTAATGTCTTTGTAACATTTAACTTATTTTATAAAATTTCTTTCTTTGAATTAATTATATTTATGTGTCATCATGAATGTTCTCTTGTGTAACCATTGCATTACTTTGATTTTGTTATATTACAATAAAGAAATTTATCTCCTTTCCAATTTTTTTATATTTACATAATTTTAAAAAAAGTAAGTTTTCTTATTTATGTTGATTTTCTTCTGTAATTTGTGGTGATTCGAAATGATGTTTGATAAAGATAAAAATGTTATCATTAGAATCATCTAAAATATCTATTTCTGATTAAATATTTATTTTAATATTTTTATGCATTTTAGTTGCCATGGTTTTAATATGTTTTATGAGATATTTTTATTTGTACCTGATTTGAAGGTTGAGAATGTTATGCTCAATCTCTTTAGCATCATGGGACATAACTTTGTGTACAATAGACTTGATTTCCTCTCATTTTTCCTTTTCATTTTTTTTTATTCTACCTAGATTCTTCTCATTTCAAGTACATTATATATTTAAATAATTTTAAAAAAAAATAATTTATCACTTTTTAGTGTTATTTACTCTTGATGTTCTTAATAATTCCAAAATAGAAACAAAGATCATGCAAATGTCACTAGACTGGTGGCGATTAACAACAATAGCAAACAATTTATTTTCTTTAATTTTAAATATTTTCTCTAATATTTTTTATTTTCTAATGAGATATTTCAATTAAAAATTATTTTTATTATTGATGATGTTGAATCCAATATTCTGAGAATGTTGCGAAGCAATTTTGCCATATAGTTTATATTATTTTCTCAAAGTTTTTTTTTGATGTAATTATATTGTTTTGTGAATCTAATTCTCCTCTTTTATGGCTGTTACATTTCTTTGAATTGCTTATATTATAGTGCTTTATATCGTTGCAACTTTAATATATATATTTTCTTATAATATAAGAAATAATTTCTTGTTATTTATGAGTATTTATTTCAAAAATTCATGATGATTACAAACATGGTTTGATCGAGATGAAATAGATGTCATGTGACTAATCTTCGTTTGTTCTATGCACTTAAATATTTTATTTTTAAATTTTAAAATATTTTATTTTCAAGGGATTTTACTTGAAAGTTTAATTTGTACTTTATTTTATTTTCGAGGGATTATTTTATAATCGAGGAAGTTATACTCGATTTTCTAATTGTCTTGTAATAAAACTTTCTTACAAACTTTATCTTATTTCTTTAAACTTTTTGATTTGATTTTGCTCTTCTCTTATGAAACACTCATTCTCCATCATTGTGAACTTTACATGTTTGTTATTTAGTCATATTACATATATTTAATACATCTATTTTTATCTTTGTATATATCTACTTAAAATTAAAAAGAATAGTTTTTAATAATATATTTTTATTAAATTTAGTAACCTATAGTTATTCTCGATGATGTTTAATTGAGTCAAAATAAATATTATTTGACCCATCTTGACGAGCTCTGTCTAATAACATATTCATATTTCTATTTTTAAATATTTTATTTTCAATACTTTTGTCACAGTTTACTGGACATATTGATTTATACTTAAATAGAAAATCAAGGCAATCATAATCAACCATCTTAGTATCTGGAATGAAAATTTTCATATTTCTTAAATTTTTTAACTTTTAATTGGTTATAATACTGCACAAATTAAAATCTCTTCTCGTGTGAAATTTACATTACTTTTATTTAGTTATATATTATTACATCAATTTAGTTTCAAAATTAAATCGCCTAAAATGTAAATAACCAATTTTATCATTTTTTGTCCTTATAATCTTTGAATGAAACTTTCTTAAAAAACGTATCTCATTTCTTTTAATTCTTTATTTAATTTGGTTATATTACCTTTAACATGAAATCTTTTATAGTTTGACCTACACATTGCCTAAGTTTGATTACACTACTTTGCTTCAATTTAGCTCTTTTTACTAATAATATATTTTTCTAAATATTAAAATAATAATTTCTTTATTTAATTTTAATAATTCTTATTAAATCCAAACGAGGTCTTATCAAGATGAAAGTAATACTGTTAAACTAAGGTCGATGAACTATTTTTTTAGTAAAAATTTATTTCAATATTTCAATTACTTTATAATATTTTGAGGCACTTTATAAGGCATTTAACATTGTGAGATGTGGCTTTCTTATTTAGTTTATTTCATTTCTTTGAATGTTTTGTTTTAATTCAGATATATTTCTATGAAACTATGGTTCTCCTATCATTTGGCACTTACATCACTTTGATTAGGCTAAACTATATTACAATGACTTAGTCTATTTTTAATTTTACAGTATATTTATTAAATTAAAAAATAATAATTTTTTACTATTTATGTATTTTTAGTTTGTTATTTAAAAGTAATTCAAAATATAGTTCAATCAAGATGAAATAAAGTTTGTTGGACACCTCTTGATGATATTTATCCAATTAAATTTTCATTTTTATAATTTTCATTATCTTACTTTTTAAGGTTTTTGACTCTCTATTAGACATTTGGAATTAAAAGTTATTTGATAAATAAGGTTGTTACGATTTTTCTAATTAATATCATTCAATACAGTGCTCGCAAGCAATGTATCTCATTTTCTCTAATTTTCAACTATCATTTGGTTATAGTACTATTAAATTTAATTCTTCTATCATATTTCCATCACATCACATACTTCACTTACATTACTTTGCTTCAATTTAACTCATTTTAGAAATAAAAAATATTTTCTTAATATTAAAAGAATAATTTATTAATATTTGTTCTCATTTAATTTTTTTAGTTCAAAGTAATTATAAATATGGTCTAATGAAGATGAAAAAATATTTGCTGGGCCCACCTTGATGAACTTCTTCCAATTAAGTATTGATTTTTTGTTTTCTTAAATACTTTATTTTCTAGGGTTTTGATATGCTTTTGAAGATACTATGATTCATACTGGATTTTTTGCTTGAAGTTGTTACATCTGATATTCATAATATCTTAGAATGCAACTTTCTTGATATTGCTATAAAACTATATTTCTACTCCAATGTGTCTTTTACATAACATTTATTTTTTTATATTGCATTTTGATGTATAAAACATCATTGGAATCATTTTTAGGACCTCTATCCAGTTGAATTTTCATTTTTATTTTTTTACATATCACATTTCTAGTTTTTATGACACTTTTGAGACATTTTGATTCATAGCATTCTTGATGATAAAGGTTGTTTCCCTTGATCCTCATAATATTTTTGCATTGAATTTTTTCATGAAATTAATCTCATTTTCTTAATTTTATTACTATTATTTTTCTCTCCCATGTGGCATTTGCATGCCTATCATCTAGTTATGCTATAATACTTTAATTCAACTTAATTTAGCTGTAATAAACATTTGTTTGATTTCATAGTAATAATTGGTTTTATTTTTTATTTTGGTAATTCATAGTAGTTATATCTTCGTCTTGTTGACATGGAACAAATATTGTTTGTCTTGCCTCAATGTGTTTTATCTACCTAAGTATTTATATCTTTATAGCATTTAAATATGTTTTTTATTAACATTTATCATTCTTAACGAGATATTTTTTTGTTGTATATGAGTTAATTATAGAGGATGCTACACCTCATCTACTTAATAATTTGGAAAAACAAATTTCCTTCATAATTTATCTTATTTACTAAAATTGTTAGCTTTTTTTTCGATATATTTCATTAAATATGTAATTCCCTTCTTATGTGACCTTTGCATTGGATTAATTTTTTATATTATATTACTTCAATTAATCTCATTTTTATGTTTAATATGTATATGAATAATATTAGTATTATTACTATTACAAATTTTATTCATGCAATTCACAGTAGTTTCGAAACAGGTTGCACCAACTAGAAAGAATTGTCATTAGTCTATTTTCTAGAACCTCTACTTAAACAAAAACTTTTTCTTATATTTTAAAATATTTTATTTTCATAGTTTTATCAAACTTTATAAAACATTTTTGTTCATACCTAATTTGATCATTGAACGTATTACACTTTATTTCATTAGTTCCATGGAACATAGCTTTCAACAATAATTTATCTCATTTCCTTAAATTTCTTTGATTTGTTTATATCACCATCAAATTCAAATTCTTCACTCTTCTAAATTTTATACTACTTTGATTTGAATATACTATAAAACTTCAAATAATCTCATTTGAAGTTTAATATATATTTTCATAGTGTTTAAAAAAAGTATATTTTTTAGGAATGTTTTTTTAATAAATTTTAATAAATCAAAATAAGGTCAGATCAAGATAAAAAAATGTCCTTGCACTCATTTAGATGAGCTACATTCTACTAAAAATTCATTCTTATGATATTATTTTTTGAATTATTTGGCACATTTCATGACATATCTCAATTCAAACATGATTTGATTATCGAGAATGTTATAATCAATCTGCTTCGCATCATAGAGTCTACTTTTCCTACACAATTTATCTTATTTCCTTAAAATTGTTTCTTCGATTTGGCTATATTTTTATAAAACTCTAATTCTATGCTTTCTGACAAAGTGAATGAATTTGAATTTTCTTGATGAGCTTTACCTAACTAAAATTTTTTTAATATTTTAATTTATTTTTTTAGGGTTTTGATAACTTTGCAAGGAATTTGGCTTTGTATCTAACTTAATGATATCATTAAACTTAATTTGGTTATATTTTCATGAAACTTAAAGTTTCCTACTGTGTGACCCATGCATCTTTTTTGTTTGTTGCATTTCAATGGAGCAATTTATCATGCTTATGTTTTTTTTTACTTTTAAATTTTTAGTAATTTCAAAAATATTGTTCAATTATGACAAAAGAAATATCTTTTTCATGGCACCTCACATAACAACTGACAATGTTATACACGATCTCTTTTGTACTTTCTCACACAATGTTTCTCCTCAAACGTAACTATTACAATACCTTAATTTTGATATTTTTTAATTGCTTTGAATTTTGTTATCTAGGATTCAATACATATTAATTTTAAAATTAAGATAAATAATCATTATTATTTATGGTTATTTTGTTTGGTAGTTCATGGTAATTTTGAATTAGTTCTGATCATGATGAAACAAACATTGTCGGATTCATCATGATGAGCTTTATGCAAAATGTATTTTAATTTTTATGACATTGATTTACATTTAATTTGGTGATCGAGAATGTTATACATGATCTCCTTAGTATCTCACAATGTAACATTAGCTTACTATTTATTTCATTGCCTTAATTTCTTTTATTTAGTTTTGTTTTATTATTATGAAGCTATGATTGACCTATGGTATGACCATTATATCTATTTGATTTGATTATTTTATATAACTTTAATTTAATTTTTTCTAAGTATTATTCTTTATTTATTAAATATAAAAAGAATAATTTATAAATATTTATATTTTTAATTTTTTTATTGTATAGTATTCTAGACTTGGTTCTATTTAGACAAAACAAGCAACATTGGACTCATCTTAATAAGCTACAACTAATTGTTTATTCATTTTCATAGTTTTAAATATTTTATTTTGTATGATTTTGACACACTTGCAAAAATTTTTCAATCAAGCTAGATTTGATAATCAAGATTCTCATACTTAATCTCTACAAAATCTTGTAATGTAATATTCTTATACAATTTATGTCAATTCTTCAAACATTTTTGTTTGGCTTGGTCAATTATTATCTACCCAAATTCCGTTATCTGTTGTTCCTTAAATGTCATTTGTTTGATTGCTTTGTTTAAAATTAACTAAATTAAGCCTTAAAAATAATAATGTATTATTATTTATTTTTATTTTCTTTAGTATTTCATAGTATTACAAAATAATGTCTAATTGAAATGAAAGAAATGTTGTGGGACTCATATTAACAAGAAATATAGAATTAAATACTCCTTTCTTATTTTTTAAATATTACATTATCTAAATCTTTGCCAAACTATACAAGTTATTTTAATAAGTACATTAATTGATAATCAATCATGTAGCTTTTAATTTTTGTGTTATCAAAAGAAATTTTACCAAAATAATTTATCTCTTTTTTTCTAATGTTTTGCTTTAATTTTATCAAATTATCAATTTAACTCCTTCCATCTTCAATATTATCAACTTAATAGTACAATAGTAATTTTTTATTCTTTATATTTATTTACTTTGGAAATTTATAGTAGTTACAAATGTCGTCTGATGTATGTGATACAAATGTCATTGAACTTATATTGACAAGCCCTACCAAGTAAGCAAAGGTTTTTATATTTTTAAATATTTTAATTTTTTAGTGTTTTGGAACGTTTTGTGAAACGTTATATTTCTTACAGTATTTGAAGACCAACAATGTCACACTCTATCTCATTAGTAAATTTGGCTTTATCATTACAATTATCTTATTTCTTCAGATTTTAATGTTTAATTTCATTACATTATTACACAATTATAATTCTTCTCTTATCCGGTATTTACATATCCTTGATTCATATATAGTACAATCCTTCAATTTATCTTAGTTTTTAAATATATATTTAACTAATATCGTTACTATTATTATTTATTCTTAATTATTTTGGTAAAGTTAATAATTCCAAACCTAATATGATTGAGAAAAAAAACACAACGTTAGACATGTGTCAATGATCTGTATCCAAGTAAATGTATAATTTTATATTATTAATTATTTTATTTTCTAGGTTTTATTCACACATTAGAAAATGTTTTGAATCATAGTGGATCTGATGATCAAGGATGTTATAGTTGTTCTCTTCTGTGCCTTTGAAAGAAAATTTTACAATGAATTTTTCTCATTTCTTCAATTTTTTTTCTTTTAATTTTTTCTGTTGCCTTAGATTTCTAAATCTCCTTACATGTGACATTCATGCTACTTTGATTTGGTTGAATTTCGTTACTTTTGTTTAACTCCTTTGAACTTTAATATTAAAATGAGTATTTATTATTATTTATGCCTATTTTCTTTGGTAATTCATAGAAATTTCAAATGTGGTATCATTCAAAAAACAAATGTCACTAAACTAGGCTTGATGAGCTATATACTATTAAATATTAATTTTTATAATTTTTTGAATATTTTATTTTTTTAAGATTTTGTATGTTTATGAGATATTTCTATTTGTATGGTAATTGATGATAAAAATTTTTACAAAGGATCATCTTAGTATCTTAGAATTCAACTTTCTCTTGCTACTTATCTTATTTCCTAAATGTCGTTTTATTTTGTTATACTACTACAAAACCCCAAATTCACCTCCCAGTTGATGTTTGCATCGCTTTCATTTTATTATATTAAATTTATTAATTTCATGTCTCCTTAATTTTAATTTATATTAATTAAAATTGAAATAATAATTTTTTACTGATTATTTTAATTTGTTTGGTAATTCACAATCTATTCAAATAAGGTATCATTCAAATTAAATAAAAATTGCTCTACTTCTATTAATCAGCTTTGCTTAATTAATATTTTTTTATGTTTCAAATATTTATCTCAAGACTTCTGTACTACTTTATGAGGCATTTCTATTCATAAATGATTTTCTGACAAATGCCATTAGACTAGATCTCAATAGTATCTTATAGCATAGCTTTACCATATAATTTATTTAATTTCATAAATTCTCTCACTTTGATTTTGTTTGATTACAATAAAACTCAATATCTCCACCTATGCAACATTTACATCACATTCATTTACTTAAATTACATTTCTTCAATTTATGTTTAATATATATCTACCTAACATCAAAGTAGTCATTTACTAATTTTTTGTTTTTTTGTCATTGGTAATTTGTAGAATTTTCAAGTTTTATTTGATGGAGACAAAATAAATGATGTTCAACTTACCTGAACACACTGTATACAATTAAATATTAATTTTTATATTTTAAATTTTATTATTTTGTATGGCTATGTCACATTTTATGAGATATTTTTACTTATATATGATTTGATGATCTATATCTATCTTTGCTAGCATGTTATTGGCATGAGGAGATTTTTTGTTTATAAGCTTCACTTTTACTATGATTGGTCACCCTAAATAGGATTCACCTTAGTGTAAATGGTACATAATGATTTAATGAGAAGCTCTAAGTAAAATGGCATGCTAAAACTTGACAGAGTTTAAAAAAAAATTCCTAAATGAAAACATATATATTATTTCATTGAAGTGCTATACCCCAATAAGAAAAACCCTTACATAAAAAATATAAACATTTGAGCTTTCATAGGAGATAGGACAACTACTAGACAATTAAACATATCAATCAATATTATTATTAATAACTATTTAAAAAAATAGAAAAATTATTAAAATCAAACATTAATTGAAGTTATAGTGAAAGTAATGATTACCTTTCCAAAATTTCTCTAGAATAAAAAAAAAATTAAAGAAACTAGATTAAATTTATGAATTGGCATGTATGTTTGACTCAATAAATAATAAGAAAAAAATGTTGCAAAATATAATAGTCTAAATAAATTGCTAATATTACAACAACCCAAGCATATATTCCAAGCCAGGCAAGCTATTTTGAATTAATTTAAATTTTAAGAATTTGGGACACATTGGAAACCATTTTGATTTAAACCTAATTTGATGTTCATGATTTTTACATTTGATCTTTTTAGTATCCTTGAATGTAATATTTCAATGTAGTTTTTCTTGTTTTTTTAAAATTTTTCTTTAATTTGGCTATATTAATATGTAACACTAAATCTTAACTAGTGTGACCTTTAAATCATTAACATAAATTGAATGTCATTGTAGTCATCTTAACGTGATCAACCGAATTAAATTTTTATTTTTAAATATTAAATTATTTTATTTTCTATGGTTTTGGAATGCTTTACTAGTATTTTCAATTTATACCTAATTTGGCTTTCAAGGATCTTACCTTTGTCCTCCTTTTTACTTTAACTTGTAGTTTTCTAGTACAATTTATATCTTTTTTTTTCAAATTGCATCATAATTTGAAATGAAGTTTATTTAAGCTCTAACTCTCCTCTTTTGTGAACTTTACATCTCTTTGATTTTGTTATGTTAAAATTCTTCAATTTCTTTAATTTCAATTTTAATATATAAATATATACACTTAATATTACAATTATGCTTTTCTATTTTTATAAATATTTACAAGTGTAATTCGTAGTAATCCTAAATAAGCTCCAATGGAGGAAACAAACTTCAAGGGAATTGACTCAGAGAGCTCTAACTAATTAAATTTAATTTTTACATTTAAAATACATTATTTTCTTTGATTTTGGCATCTTTTATGAGGCATTTTAATTCATACCTAATTTGACAATCAAGTTTACATTGTCTTTATTTAGTACCTTGGAATATAATTTTCCCACAATATTCAACTTATCTCTTCAAATTACTTTCTTTTGGTTTTGTTATATTACTTTGTAATTCTAAAATTTTTCTTACTTGTTACATCACTTTTATTTAGTTACAATATAAATGTTTAATTTACTTTAATTTAACTTTTATAAATATCATTTTAATATTAAAAATCATATTTTATTACTTTTTAAGTTTATTTAATTTGATAATTAATAGTTATTCTCAATAAAGTTTGATATAGAAGAAGCAAATGTCATTAGACTATTGTCAGTGGGTACTAACAACTAAATAATTATTTTCAACACATGTTTATTTATTTTATCTTTTATATTTTAGAACCCTTTAGAGGACAAAATCTTTCATGTAATATATCTTATTTTTCAACATTTATGCTTTTAGTTTCCTACATTTTAATGTTATTCTAAATCTCCTCTTATGTGACCTTTAAATCATTATGATTTAGCAATGTTATATTTAGAAAAGCTTTCTTAATTTAACTTTAATATATATATATATATATATATATATATATATATATATATATATATATATATATATATATATATATATATTTATATATATATATATATATATAGTTCATAACGAAATAATAATTTCTTATTATTTACACTTATTTTATTTATTAACTTATAGTAATTCCAAATATGGGTAGATCACAACAAAAAAGATGTTATGAGAGAAGCCTTGATGAGCTATATCTAACTAAATATTCATTTTTATCTTGTTAACTGTTTTATTTATTGAGTTTTAATATTTTTTGTGAGAGATTTTTATTCATACCTTATTTTGCAATGATGGTGCTACATTGGTACTCCATGTTATCTTGGAATGTAGCTTTGTCATATAGTTTATTTCATTTCTTTAAATTATTTGGATTTGTTTGGTTTAATTTTTATGTTTCAATATTACTCGTCCCATATGAGAATTAAAACACTTTGATTTGATTATATTAAAATGCTTTAATATATTCATTCAACTTTAATAAATATTTAATTATTATTGATATCATAATTTGTTAATATTTAGGTTTAATTTCAATGTTAATCCATAGTAATTGAAAATAAGGTCCCATGTAGTCAAAAAAATACTATTGGACAAATCTTAATGAGCCCTTTCCGAATATTTATTCAATAGATGATCTAGGATGTTATATGCATTATCCTTAGAATTTTAGAAGACTACTTTCTTATAATTGATCTCATTTCTTCAAATTTATTTCTTTGATATTTGATATATTAGTGTATTTCTCAAATAATTTACTCATGTGATCTTTATACCCATTGATTTAGTCTTGTTGTATAACTTGAACATATCTATTTCATCTTCAACATATATTTAATTAAAATTATAATAATAATATATTATTAATCATTTTTTTTGCTTTAGTATGTAGCTAAATTCTAAACTGTGTCTGATCAAGACAAAACAAAAGTTGTTAGACTCAGCTCGACAACATTTATCCAATTAACTATTCATCTTTATATTTTTAAATATTTTATTTTAAAGAGTTTTGTATGGTTTATGAGAATGTTTTATTTGAACATGATTTGATGGATGATGATATTAGAGTTGATAGTCTTAGTATGTTGGAGTATATTTTTTTCATATAACATATCTCAATTTTTAAAATGTTTTTAATTAAGCTTGGTCGTGGTTATGAACTCTGAAGCTTTTCTTATCAAGCCTATACATTATTTTTATTTAGATTTATTACATTGTTTTAATTTATGTAACTTCACCATTATTTAATATTTAATAAAAAATTTTAAAAAATAATTTATTATTGTTTAAGCTTACTTTCACTCGAAATTTACAACCGAACGAACTTTTCTAGACTTGTCTCAATGACCACTATCTCATTAATTATTTTATTTTAAAATACTTAATTCTTTTGGGTTTTGACATTCTTTGTGTCATATAGATTTGTACTTGATTTAATGATTAGGAATATTACACTTGACATCCTTAATATCCTTTGAATGCATCATTCTATATGAAAATCAAATTCTCAAACCATGTTACCCATATAACACTTGATTTTTGACAAATTTTATCTTTTTAGTTTATCTTATTTCAACTTTGATATATATATATATATTCACTTAACATTAATATAAAAATTTCTTATGGTTTATTTTTTTGATAATTTGATGTAATTCTAAATGATGTCCAATGGAGATGAAGCAAGTATCATCGACACATCTCAATGAGCTTTACCTGTTTAAAAACATATTTTTATAATTTAAAAAATTTTGTTTTCTAACTTTTTTTGATAATTTTTTTCAGATATTTTGATTTTTTCCAGATTTGACGATAGTCGATGTTACACTTGATCACTTTAGCATCTTCGAATGCATTTTCTTATATAATTTGTCTCTTTTGTTTGAATATTTTTTCTTTCCTTTGATTTTATTGCTATGAAACTCTAATGTTTCTCTTATGTTACAATTATATCATTTTTATTTTTTGAAATTACTTTGCTTCATTTTATCAAATTCTAGCTTCATTATGTCTTCACTTAATATTAAAATAATAATTTATTATCATCCATTCCAATTTAATTTTTTAATTGAAAGTAATTCAAACAAGGTCCAATTGAGAGGATTCAAACATCATTGGGCTCATCTCAACATGCTTTTTCTATTTAAATATTTTTACATTTAAATATTTTATTTTTTAGTTTTTTACACTTTTTTATAAGGCATGTTTATTCATACCTTATTTGATGATTGAACGTGTTGTGCCCAATTATCATAGTATCTAAAACTGCAAGTACTCTTCATAATTTATCTCATTTTTTCAAATTTATTTTTTTGTGTTATATGAATGCATATTTCTAATTATCTTCTCGTCTATTGTTTATATGTTTTTCATTTAGATATATTGCATTATCTTAGTTAAATTTTTAAGATTTTAATTTAATGTTATTTAATATTAAAATAACATTTCGTTAGTATTTATACTTAATTGCTTTTATAATTCATAATAACTCTAAGAAATTTCTGACCAAGAAGGAAAAAAAGTTAGACATGCATCATTTTTATATTCTTATTATTTTCTTTTGTATTATTATGGCAATCTTTATAAGTTTTTTTTCATACCAGATTTAATGATTGAGAGGAGTTCTTATTCCATCCACTTAGTATCTTAGAATGCACCTTTCTTGTAAAATTTATCTAGTTTTATTCTTCTTGTCTGATTAGTTTATATTATTATGAAATTATAATAATTTTCTTTTGTGACTTTTACATCACATTTATTTTTCTATAATACATAGGTTTAAATTGTCTCCTTTCAACTTAAATATGCATTCAAATAATAATAAAATAAAACAATATTATTATTTATAATTAATGACATTGGAAATTCATAGTAACTCCTAATGAGGTTGGCTGTGAAGAAGCAAAAATTGTTTCTCACCTCAATGAGGTCTATCTAATAAAATATATATTTTTTATTCTTAAGTGTTTTGTAGTATAAATTTTTGGCATGTTTTACAAGTTATTTTAATTTTTATGTGATTTCATTATCAAGGATGTTACACTTGGTCTCCTTAATATATTACAAAGGAACATCTCTATGCAATTTATCTCATTTCTTCAAATTGTTTACTTTGAATATGTTATACTAATGTACAGTCATAAAACCCTTACAACACACTAATTTTGTTATATCACTTTGCATCAATTTGCAATGTCTTAGCCCTAATGTATATTTGCAAAATATTTATAAAATAATTTCTTATTATATATTCTTACTAATTATTTCATATCTAATTTAACAATCATGGTTGTCACACTAGGTCTCTTTATTATTATGGAGTACAACTTCATCATATAAATTATCACATTCCTTCTAATCTTCCTTTTTTATTTGTTTATATTAGTATGCAATTTTTAATCCCCACATGTGTGAGCTTTACTACACTTTGATTTTGTTATCAAATATCACTTTAATTTATTTTTATTTGAGTGTTAATATATGCCTACTTAAGCTTAAAGTTATAGTTTATTATTATGTACATTTATTTATTTTGGCATTTTGTAGTATTTCCAATTTAAGGTCTGACCGAGACAAAGCAAACATCATTTGATTGGTATCAAGGATCTCTAACCAGTTGAAATTTCACTTTTATATTCCAATAGTTTTAATATTCTAGTGTTTATGCAAGCTTTAATAGAATATCAATTCATATCTTATTTGATATTTGATGATATTATACTAGATTCTCTTGATATCTTGGAACACAAGTTTTCTAAACAACTTATTTAATTTTTTCAAAGTTTTCTCATTATTTTGTTATATTTTTATATCCCTCTAAATGTGTTTATCGTGTGACATTTGCATTACATTTATTTTGTTATATTACTTTGCTTGAATTTATCTTATTTTAGCTTTATATATGTTTTACTAAATATTGAAATAACAATTGCAAATTATTTATGATTATTTATTTTTGTAATTTTTAGTTATTCCAAATGACATTTGATCAAAAAATGAATCAATGCCATTTGACTCATCTGAATGAGCTTTTCAAATTAAATATTCCTTTCTAATTTTTTTAAAATATTCTTTTCTAGTGTTTTTACTTTATTTTAAAGACATTCTGAATCATCCAAGATTTTATTATTGAGGATATTACCATTGATCTCCTTAATATCTTGGAATGAATCTTTCATGTATAACTAATTTTTGTTTCTCCAAATGTTTTAATTTTTTTAGTTATATTAAATTTAAACTATAATTATCAAATCGTATGAACCCCACATCAATCTATATTGGTTGTATTATACTTGTTTAAATTATTTCATTTGAGATTATTATGCTTTCCCAAAATATAAAAATAATAAATTATTATTATTTATGCTTTTCTAATTTTAAAAATAATAATAATTCAAACAAGTGCTTGATTCCAATTAAACAAATATCATTGGAGTCAACTTGATGAGCACTCTACACTAAAATATAATTTATATTTTTTAAAATTATTTATGTGCTAGGGTTTTGTCATGGTTAATTTGTCATTTTCATTCATATAATTAGATGATTGATGATTTTATGCTAAATCTCTTAAGTAGTTTGCAAAGTAACATTATAATACAATTTATCTCATTTATTAATTTTTCTAATCATGTCGTTGTTTTAATATGTAACTCTAACTCTCTTTGCATGTGGCATTTAGAAGTCTTTGAATTGGCTATGTTACATTATTTTAGTCTAACTTCCTGCAACTCCAATATAAATTTATTTAACGTTAAAATAATAAAATAAAATTATTTATTCTTATTTACATTGGAAATTTATAGTAATGAATGTTCATTTCTAATGACCATAAAACATTGTCATTAGACTCTTCTTGGTGACCTCTATCCTAATGGTTCATTTTTATATTTTGAAATATTTAATTTTTTTATAGTTTTGATATGCTTTATGAGGCCCTTTGATTCATAATGGATTTGATGAATGAGGATGCCACACTTGATATGTTTTCTACTTAAAAAGAACCTTTCTTATATAATTTATCCCATTTATTGAAATGTTTTATGTTTTTATTGCAAATCGTGTAATACTAAATCTCTTCTCATCTACACTATACATTTCTTTGACTTGATTATGTTATATTTATTGTATTTATTTTATTTTTTTTCTATATATTTTACTTAATATCATTAATTTTTTAATGTTTATTGAGATTGCTAATTCAGAGTAACTCGAAATAGGGTGCGGTATAGAAGAAAAAAAACTTTGTTTGACCCATCTTGATAAGCTAAATTTAATTAACTATACTTTTTTATATTTTTAATAAAAATATTTTTCTAAGATTTTGCTACATTAAACAAATCATTTCAATTCATACATGATTTAACGATTGAGGGCATTATCCTCAATTTTTGTTCTATCTTGGAAATGAGCTTTATCATCTAATTTGTATCATTTCTTCAAATATTTTCCTTCAATTTTTTTTATTGCTATGTAACTAAAAATTTCATTTCATGTTACTATAGATTAGATTTAATTTTTTTATTTATCAATTTAATCATTAAGGTTTTAATAAATATTTACTTAAATATCAAAACATTATTTTGTTATATTATCTATACTTATTCAATTTTATAATTAACAGTAAGTTGAACTGAAGTCTAATCAAAATTATGGAAATATCATTTGACTCATTTCAATGAGTTCCACTTAATTAAATAATAATTTTTTAACTTTCTAATTAAGCTATTGTTTTTTGTTTTTGCACATCTTACTTGATATTTCAAGTTTTACATGATTGACATTTAAGGATGTGACCTTCGATCTCATGATTAACATTTATGGATGTGACCCTCGATCTCCTTAGTATCATGTAATTTAGATAACTTTCATACAACCTACCATATTTTCATCAATTTTCATCTTTTATTTCGTTATATTATTATGTAACAGTTAATATTCTCTCGTGGGACCCTTGTCACAATTATTAAGTTATGGTATCAATTCAATTTATTTCCTTTTACTTTTGATATATATATATATATATATATATATATATATATATATATATATATATATATATATATATATATATATATATATATATATATATATATATATATATATATATATATATATATATATATATTTACATAGTATTAAAAAAATAGCTTTTTATAATTTATGATTATATGCATTGTTAATTTGTAAAAATTCTAAACATCTGAAAAAGAACAAACAAACATCATTAGACTCATCTCGATACGGTTAATCTAAATGAATATTCATTTATATATTTTAAACTATTATAATTTTTTTTGTTTTGGTATTCTTTGTGAGGCATTTTAATTTGTACCTTATTTCATCATTGAAGATATTACAATTCATCTCTTTAATATATTATAATGTAATTTTCTTGTATAATTGTCTCCATTATTCGAATTGTTCTCTTTTGTTTTGTTGCATAAAACCTTTATATTACTTTGATTAGGCTATATTACATTATTTTCAATTAATCTCATTCCAAACCAAAATATATTTATATAACATTAAAAAAATAAATTATTATTTTTTATGCTTATTTATTTTGGTAATTAGTAATAAATCAAAATAAGGTCTTATAAAGACAAAAAAGCCCCATTAAACTTCTCTTAATACGCTACATCCTATTACATATATTCAAATTTTAAACTTTTTTAATATTATATTAATGTTTTAGCATTTTGGGATAACTTATGGGTCATCTCACTTCATATCTGATTTAATCATTATTTATTTACCCATAATATCCTTTGCATTCAATAATTTAGCATTCTGATACAATTAGTTTTCTTCTTCTTACTTTTCTTTTTCATTTGGTTATCTTAATATTAACTCTAAATCTTTTACCATATGAGTTTTACATTACTTTTGTTTTGATGCTACAATTGTTTAGTTTATCATGTTTATGTTTTAGTGTTGATTTTCTTTAAATTAAAAAAAATATTTTGTTCTCATTATTACTTATTTAGTTTATTAATTTGTGATGAATCTAAAAAATGACTAATTAAGGCAAAACCGACGATGTTAGATTAATCTTGACAAACTCTATCTCATAAGAAACTTTTTGTAATTCAAAATATTTAATTTTCATTATTTTTACACATTTAATGAGACCTTTTCATTTGTATTTTTTATGGTAAGATCTCACACTTGATTCCTTTATTATCTCTGAATGCAAATTTATGATAACATTTATCTAATTTTCTTCAAATATATCACTTTGATTTTGATATATTACTATGTAATTTTAAATCTATTATCATGACACGTTTACAACTCTTTAATGTAGCCATATTACATTATGTCAATTTATCATAGCTTAGTTTTAACATATATACATAATATTAAGATAATTTTTTATTTATATTTATTTACATAAATAGTAATAATCCTACACAATGTCTGATAGAGATCAAACAAACATCGCTAAAGTCATCTGCACGACCTTTATCTAATTAAATATTTATTTACATATGTTTTTTAGTATTTTATTTTTAGTTTTGTCATATTTTATGGGATATTTTTAATTTTCACACAATTTGAGTATGTCAGTGTTACACTCGTTTTCCTTAGTATCTTGGAACACAACTTTGTGAAATAATTTTTCTCGTTTCTCAATTTTCTTTTATTTCATAATAGCATAATGTAACTTTAAATCTCCTTATATGTAATCTTCACATCAATTTCAATAGGCTAATTACATTAGTTTAATTTAACTAAATTTAGCTTTAATATATACTTAATTAATATTAAAGTATTGATTAATTATTGTTATTTATAATTATTTACTTTGGTATTACTTGGTAATTTTATATAAGATTTGATTAAGATGAAAAAGATGTTGTTAGACTCATCTCAATAAGTTGTACAATATTAAATGTTTATTTTTATATTTTTAAATGCTTTATTTGCTTTGGCAAGTTTTAAGAAAAATTTCAATTGGAACATGATTTGGTGAACAAGGATGTTGCCCTCGATTTGCTTAGCATCATACTGTCTTCAAATGTTTCACTTCAAAATAGTTTAGTTAATATGCAACTCGACATCTTTTATTTTGTGAACTTCACATTTTTTCCTTTTAGTAAACTTACATTATTTAAATTTATCTTATTTCAATTTCATTACGAGTTTATTATTTATTAAAGCCAGAATTTATTATTATTTATGTTCAATCACAATGATAATTAGTAATATTTATGAAAGAGGCCATCTTAAAAACACATTAGAATCATCCCAACAAGCTCAATCCATCGAAATGTATGTTTTTTATATTTTCAAATATTTTATATTTTATGGTTTAAACGCACCTTAATAGTAATTTTGATTTATTCTAGATTTGATGATCAATGTGCTACGTTCATTCTCCTTAGTGTCTTAGAACAAAACTTTCTTATGAAATTTATCTCGTTTCCTTCCTCCCTTTGTTTTGTAATTTTACTATGTCACTCTAAATCTTCTCTAGGGTGACTTTTGCATTGCTTAGATTTTCTTATTTTCCATTGCTTCAATTAATCTTATTTAATTTTAATATTTATTTACATTGTATTTAAAAAATAATTTATTTTTATTTATTCTTATTTTCTTTAGTAATTTATTGTAATTTTAAATGAGGTATAATTGATGTGAAACAAGTGTCATTAGATTGTGATCAATGAGATTTAAGTAATTAAATACTCAGTTTATGTTTTTAAATATATTATTTTATGATGTTGTAGCATCCATTATGGGATTTATTTAATAGTAAATGGTTGGGTGATCAAGGCTGTAACGCTTGATCTATTTTTTATCATAGAGTAAAATTTGCCTTAATAATTGAACTTAATTCTTTAAAATTTTCCCTTATATTATTTTATATTAAAATTTAATTCTAAATCTCAAGTAATATGACATTTATGTCACTATTACTTGGTTATTTTTACAATACTTATTTTTATAACATTTCATGTTTAGTTTAGATATTTAAGTAATATTAAAAAAAACTATTTGAGCAAATTTATGTTAGTAATTCATAATAATTCTTAATGAATAATGATGTAGGAAAAATAATGACGAAGTTTATTTATTTTAATATTTTTTTCATCTTAGGTTTTGGCTTACTTTAGAAGGCAATTTAAAATTGCCCTTGAATTCAGGATCATTAATGCTACACTTGATCAATTTTGTATCTTAAAAGTCATCTTTCTAGTAAAAGTTTCACATTTCTTCGCATATTTTGCTTTGATTTGATCATATTAACACGAAACACTAATTATTCTCTTGTGTGTGCTTTACATCAAATTGATTTTGCTTTGTTATAGTGCTTAAATTTATCTTATTTTTGTATTACAAAAATTTGACATAATATTAGAAAAAGTAACTTATGATCATTAATGTTTAATCATTTTGTAATTTGTAATGATTTCTAATTTTAGAGACACCTTAACAACCTCTATCTAATTAAATGTTTATTTTTATATTTTCAAAAATAAATTATACCATGAACATGCACAAAAAGACATTAAAATTTATAACTAATTTAGTGATTGACGAGCTACACGTAATCCACTGAATACCTTTGAAAAAACATTTCTTGTGCAATTTATCTCATTCTAATGTTTTTTTTATTTGACTGTATTTAATTATAATTATAAATATCCACTCTTAAGACATCTACTTCACATTTATTTAGTTACTTAGGTTTATTAATTTTAGTTATTCATAATATTCCTAAATGAAGTTTGGTTGAATTGAAGTAAATATTATTGGGCTCATTTTGAAGAGCTCTATTAAATTTAATATTTACTTTTAAAAAAAATATTTCAATCCATTAGTTTTGGTGCATTTTTTTGAAGAGCTTTTACTCATGCATCGATCAAGTAAGGATTTTGTAATTGATCTCTTTAGTATCTTGGAGTACATCTTTCCTACACAATTGATCACATCTCCTACAATTTTTTTCTTTGGTTTTGTTATATTATTATGAAACTCAAATTCTCTAATTGCATGACCTTAACATTGCATTGATTTGGTTACATTATTTTACTTACTTTTCGATATTTTTAGATTTATGATTTGTTTATTAAATATAAATATAATAATTTTTTATTGTTTATATTTTTCTTCTTTAATAGTTTTTAATAATTCAAAAAGAAGTTTGATCGAGTTGAAACAAATGAAATTGGACCCAATCAAAAGAGCTTTAACAAATTAAATATCATTTTATATTTTTAAGTATTGTTTGTGTAGTTTAGGCATGTTTTCTTGCATCTTGGGATGGTGGTTTCTTATTCCTTCAAATCATTTTGTGTGTTATATTACTATAAAATTCTAAATTTGCACTCATGTGAACTTTACATTACCTTGAGTTTTGCATATAACATTACTTTAATTTAATTTATTTCATTTTTCATTATTAATAAAATTTCATTTTTTTCTTTTATTCATTTAAACTTTGGGAATTTGTAGTAATACTTAACATCCTACAATAATTACAAAATAAGCATCACTGTGCCCTTTAAAGAATTGTAACAATTAACAAATTAAATAAGAATAAAAATAAATAAATTTTTTTTTTACATTTTATAACAATATTTAATGTAGAAATATGAAGACTAAAGTAATAAAATATAAAGAAATCAAGGTGATGTAAAACACATAGGAGAGGACAATTATGGTTTTATAACAATATGCAAATATTAAAGGAAATATTTTGAGGAATTGAGATAAATCATATGAAAAATTAGTTTTATTAGATACCAATTAGAAAAATAGTGGCATCCTTCTAGTCTGGTATAAATCAAAATACCTCGTAAGGCATGCAACACCTAATAAAAAAAAATATTTACAAATAAAGAAATTCTTTTTTAATTGGATTGTGTTCTTTATGGCATGTCCAACAACCTTAGGTTTGCATGACACAAAAATTATTTTAGATTTTTGAAAATGACCAAATTTGTATTCAAAGATACTAAAAAGTTTGAGCATAAAACTATCCATTATCAAATTTGATATTTATTTAAAAGATTCATAAAATATGCCATATGCATAAAAAATGAACATTTAGAGATATAGAATAGAAAATTTTATTAGATATATCTTATCAAGATAAGTCCAATAACTTTTTCTTCATCTTAATTTGACCTAATTTAGAACTACTACATTTTACCAAAGTGAATAAGAAAAAATAATCAATTACTACTTTAAAATGAGTAAATATATAATATTAGTGAAATAAGAGCAATTGAAGTAACATAATATAATAAAATTTAATCAATTTAATGCTCACCCTAAAGTACATTTATTGTTACATATTAATATAACAGAATAAAATATAAAATTTTATTAGTTGAGAACAATAGTTAAAAAAATTTATATTTTGAGGTAATAATGAATGCTTCATAAAAAATAACAAATTTGATGCAAAGTAATATAGCCTAATAACACCAACACTAAATCTACACAAGAGAAGATTATTGTTACATAGCAATATAATCAAATAAGTGCGAGAAATTAGATGAATTAAGAAAATTTGCATGGAAAAAGTCAAATTAAAAGATATTAAGAATTACTTGGGTAACATGCTTCGTCATAAAATTAGGTAGAAATCAAAATAACTTCTAAAAAAATAAAAGTATTCAAAAAAATGTTAAAAATAAATAAATTATTGAAATTAGATGGTTTAGGCAGTGCATCAACATTTTTTTTAGCTTGAGCAGTCTCATTTGAATTAGAAATTTCATTTATCTCATTATCATTTTATTTTGTACATATTTAATCATTAATGATATTACATTTGATCTTCTTAATATCTTAGAATGAAACTTTCAATATATTTTATCTTATTTTTTCAAATAGTTCATTTTTTGTATTAATATATAACCCTCAATTGCGTTTCCTGACACCTTTACATGGCACTTTTAATTGTGTTTGTTTTTTATTTTCGATGATGTCACACTTGATCTCCTTAGTATCATGAAGTGAAAATTTCTTACACAATTCTTCTCATTTCTACTAATTTTTTCCAATTATTTATTTACATTACTATGTTACTCTAAGTCTTTTCTTACATGTGCTTTAGTTCACTTTGATTTAATCATATGACATTGCTTAAATTTATCTCATTTTACATCAAAATAATCTAATGAATATCAAATAATAATTTATTATTATTTTATTTTATTCACTTTCGTGATTCTTAGTTATTCTAAATGAGATTTTATTGAGATGAAACAAACTTTGTTCAATTACAGTTGATGAGTTCTACCTAATTAAGTATTCATTCACTTATTTTTAATTTTTTTATATTTGGAATATATTACTAGATAATTTGATTCCTACTTAATTTAACCATTAATAATGTTACACTTTATCTCCATAGTAAGTAGAAATTAAACTTCCTTAAATAATAAATCCTATTTTTTAAAAAGTTTTTATTTTTAATTTTTCATATTAATATAACACTATAATTCTCCCCTCCTCAATGGACTGACCACGATTAGCTCAGTGAATTTAAATATTCATTTTCATATCTTTAAATGCTTATTTCATAGGGGTTTAGCATGCTTTAAATGTTATTTTGTTTCTTACATAATTTAATGATATAGCATTTTATGCTTAATTCTCTTAGCATTTTGGATTGAAACTTTCACATAATATTTATCTCATTTATTAAAATTTTTTGTTTTTATTTGGTAATGCCTCTATGAAACTCTAATACCCAACCAATATGACCTAAATGATATTTTAATTTTATTATATCACAATGCTTTAGTTTATCTTATTTATGAATTATCATAATTTTACTTAATTAAAATCATAACATAATATTTTTTATGTTTTTTGACATTTATCTGATTAAATATTCATTGGTATATTTATTTGAAAAATATTTTCTAGTCTTTTAGCATATTATGTGGATCATTTCAAATTATACAAATTCTAATAATAGTGGGCATCACTATTGATCTAGTTAGAATCTTTGAATGCAACTTGCCTAAACAATTTATATCTTTTTTAATAATGTTTGAATTTGATATAGTTATATCATATCTTTACACCAAATCTCCCATCAAGTCACATTAGCTTCATTTTGAGCTTTTGATATTGTAATTATTATGTTTAAGTTTTGTAGTAAACATATATTTGATAAATATTTAGATAGCTTTTTTATTTTTTATTTATTTTTAGTAATTTTTAGCAATTTGAAATAATGTTTGTTCGATATATAACAAATGGTGTTAGACTCATCTCCATGAGCTCTATCTAATTTAAGTTTTTTTTTTAAATATTCTCTAAAGCTTTTTTTAAGTTATGGCTTCCTTTAACAGAATTTTGAATCCGTTCTTATTCAATGGTCAAGGATGTTATGCTCCACCTCCAAAGAATCTTGGCATGTAGCTTTCTATAGTATTTTTTAATTTATTTGAATTTTTAATTTTGATTTAGTTTTATTTCTATGAAACACTAATTCTACTTTTGTGTGACATTTACACCCTTTTTAATTTTATTATGTTATATAACATCAATTTTTCTCATTTCAATTTTAATATGTACTTAATTATTATTTAAATAATAACTTATTATTATTTATATTTGATTACTTTATAACTCACAGTAATTCCAAACTTGTACTTATAGAGAAGAAAATTTCATTAGACTCATTACAATGAAATAATTTGTTACTCATTTTTATTTATTTAAATTTTTTATTTTCATGTGTTTTGGCCTGCATTCGAAGGCATTGTTATTAGTGCTAGAGTTTATGATTTAGGATGTTCGTTGACCTGTTGTCTTGGAATGTAACTTTGATGTGCAATTTATATAATTTCTTTTAATTTCTAGCTTCGATTTGGTTTATTGCTATATAGCTAAAAATCTCCCCTAATGTGACCTTTGCATCGCATTGATTATGTTATATTGTAATCCTTCAATCTAACTCACTTGAGGTCTAATTTGTGTTTACTTAGTATCGAAATAATATTTTTTAATTTTTAGCCTTATTAACTTAGTATTTAGTAACAATTCTAATCTTATTTTGATTGATGTTAAGTAAATGTCATTAAACTCATCACAATGGCCATTATCACATTTCTGCTGCAATGTATATTTTTTTTGATATTGTAGTATAATTTACCATAATTTATGATTATTTTGATCTCTTATTCAAAGTAACTCTAAAAATTGTCTAATCAAGAAAAATAAATGTTATTGGACTTATGTCAATGAGCTCTATTCATCAAAATATTTATTTATATATTTTTAAATATTTCATTTTTTAGTATTTTGTTAAGCTTGAAAAGGTATTTTTTATTCATACCTGAATTGGTGATATATGTTGTTAGACTCGTTCTCTTGAGTATCTTAAAATGAAGCTTTCTTATACAATTTATCTCATTTTCACAAGTCTTTCCCATTTATTTTATTATATTATTATGAAACTCTAATTTGTATTTTCTTAAAATTATAGTTTAGTTCAGTATTATTTATGATTATTTTATTTAATAATTTGAAGTAAATCGAAGCTAGGATTCATTAAGAAAAAACAAACATCATTAGGCTTGTATCAATGAGCTCTATTAAAAGACATATTAATTTTTAATTTTTAAATATTTCTATTACTTTTGATTTAATTGTTTCTTACCAAGTACTTACATTTATGCCTAATTTTATGATTAAAGATGTTTCATAATCTTCTTAGTACCTTCAAATTTAGTATTCTTAAAAAATTTATCTCAATTTTTCAAATATTTTTCTTGATTTAGCAATATTATTATGAAACTGTAACTCTCATCTTTTGTGATCCTTACAATTGCTTGACTTGGTTAAATTATATTAATTTAATTTTTTTATTTCAACTTAAATATATAATTAGTTAATATTCAAGCAATATTTTTTTAAATATTTATGCATGTTTACTTTGGTAATTCGAAATATATCAAAAAAGATTTGAGTGAAGTAAAACAATTGTTCTAGGACTCTGCTCGATGACCTCTATCCAGTCAAGAATATGTACATATCTTTATTTTCTAAATGCTTTATTTTTGTGAACTTTGCCATATTTTATGTGACATTTTGATGTACAATGATTTTGAAAAAATCTCCATAATATCATGAAATACAATTTTCTCATAAACTTTAATTCACTTCTTAGAATATTTTTATTTGATTTTTTTTATTACTTTGTAACTGTGAATCAGCTATCATTCTTTAACATCACGTTCATTTGGGTGAATTAGTTTTATTCAACTTGTCTAATTTTAACTTAAATATATTTATTAAAAACCTCAAATTATTATTTACTATAGTTTGTGCTTATTTTCTTCTAGAATTTATAGTAATTCCAAAAAAGCTAATCAAGAAAGACAAACATAGCTAGACTTATTTCACTGAGCTCTAGAACCGTTAATTTTTATTTTTTTAAATGTTTTCTAATTTTCTAGTGGTTTGACATACCTTATGAGATAGTTTCGTTCATTACTAATTTAACGATAATGGATGTTGCAATAGATCTTTTCCCTTGTATTTTGCGAAGCTATTTTCATAGCAAAATTTATCCCTTTTATTTAAATTTTTTTGCCTTATTTTGTTTTGTTACTTTGTAATGCTAAAATGCCCTTTGTGACTAATCTATCAATATTTATTTATCATTTTAATGAATTCAATTTATATTATTTTTAATGTATATTTACTTATTGTTAAAATAATAATTCATTACTATTTATGGTTATTTAGTTTTGTAGTTCATACAAATTCAAAATGAAGTCCAATAGGGAAAAAATAATCATTATCAAACTCCTTTAAAGAAGCTCTATCCAATTAATTATTCATTTTGATATGTTTTTAAATTATATTTCTTGGTATTTTGCTGCTTTTAAAGATATTTCTCTATGTAACTAATTTAATTATTGAGGATGCTACCTTCGATCCTCTTGAAATCTTCGAATATATCTTTTCCGTGCAATTTGTCTTATTTCATCAAAGATTTAACTTTAATTTGGCTAAATTGTTATGTAATAATAATGCTTTCCTATATGCCATTTATTTCATTTTGATTAACTTACATTATATAACTTAGGTTTGTTTTCTTAAAAATTTAGACTGTATTTACTTAATAATAAAACAATATTTTATTACTTCCCTAAGTCACAAAAATTCCAATTGACATCCAATATAGACAAAACATACCAATTGCACTTATCGAGATGATCTATATTTATTTAAATAGTATTTTTTTATGTTTTTAAATATTTTAATTTCTTTTGTTTGTTCAGGCTTTAAATTTAAATTTTTTCTTAGTTTGACTACTCAAGATGTTGTACTCAACTACCTTAATATCTTGGATAGAAACTCTTCTATAAATTTTATCTTATATTTTCAAATTTCTCCATTTATTTAATTATATTCCTATGTAACCCTAAATGTTCCCTAATGTAACAATTGCATTACTTTGATTTAGTTTTATAATAATGAATTAGTTTGTCGATTTTTAAATTTATTATTCTTTTAGTTAATATTTAAATGGTTATTTTTTTATTTATGTTTTTCACATGTGTAACTTATAATTATTCCAAATATGGTAGATCAAGAAAACAAATTATCATTGAACTTATCTCAAAACACTCTTTCCAATTAAATGTTTATTTTTGTATATTTAAACATTTTAGTTTCTGTCATTTTTATATGTTTTATGGGACATTTTTGTTTGTACCTTATTTGATGATTGAGAATATTACATTGGATCTCTTTAGTATTCCATAATGCAACTTTTTGTACCATTTATCTTATTTCCTCAAATTGTTTCCTATGATTTAGTTAAACAAAAATGAAAAGCTATTTCTCCTATCAAGTGACCATTAAATTTTTCTTATTTAAATATATTTTGTTACTTAAATTTGTCTCTTTTTAGTTCATTATATATTTACATAAATTTTAAATAATCATTTATTAATACACATGGTTATTTACATTTGTAATTCATAATAATTCTAAAAAATTATCAACAAAGATGATTCAAGCATCACTAGGCTCATCTCAATTAACACAACTAATAAAATATCTATTTTCCTTGTTTTAAATTATTTTTTTCTAGTTTTTTGAAATGTTTTATTACATATTTCAATTGATACCTTATTTGATGACTGATGTGCTAAACTTAATATTCTTATAATCATGCAAAGCAATTTTGCCATACAATTTATCTTATTCATCAAAATTATTTTTACTTAATTATTTTATATTTTAAATCTAATTCTCCTCTCATATTGGCTTTATAATTATGTTATTTGTTTATGTTATAGTGTTAGAATTTATATCATCATAGCTTTAATAGGTATATATAGATACATAAAAATCAAATAAAGTTTTTTTATTATTTACGATATTCTTTTTCAATAATTCACAATAATTACAAACAAGTTTTGATCGAGATGAAAAGTTATCATCATACTCATTTCGATGACCTATACTTAAATATTTCTTTTTAAATTTCAAAATAGTTTATTTACCAAAGGTTTTACAATAAAATTTAATTCATACTTTATTTAACACTCAAGGATGCTACCCTCCATCTTCTTAATGTCCTAGAATGTAAGTTTCTTATAAAATGTATCTTATTTCTTCTAAATTTGGGCTTTTATTTATCTGTATTACTTTGAAATTCTAGTTTTCTCTTTGTTACTTTGACATATCTTTGACTTTATTATAGTACACATCTTTAATAAATCATATTTCTTCTTTGACAAAGATTAACTTAAAATTAAAGAAATAATTTATGAATTTTTTTTATTAAATTTATTAATTCACAGTAATTCAAAATGAGATTCGATGGAGTCAAAGTAAATATCATTACACTCATCTTGTGTGCTCTATCTAATTAGATATTAATATTTATATTTTTAAATATTTTATTATCAATGGTTTTGTTAAGCTTTACATAACATTGATTATAGCAAATTTTAAAATCAATGATATTACAATCAATCTTCTTGTTATCTTAGAATGAGACATTCTTTTATAATTTATTTTATGTTTTTTCAAGTATTTTTATTTGCATTTGTTATGCAACCACTAAAATAAAACTCTTCTCTCATTTGACATTTACATTGTTTTGATTTGGTTATTTTTCATAACATTATATTATTTCAATTTTTCTTTCAAAACTATTTATTTAATATGAAAAAAACAATTTGCTAATATTTAAGTTATTTTAATTTCATAATTTGTAAGAATTTGAAAAAAGGCTAATAGTAATTAAACAAAATTGTTTTTGGATAAATGAGCTCTATCAAAACGTTGTTCTTTTTTTATTTTCAAATATTTTATTATACATTAGTTTTCCCGAAATAAGAATTCATTTTGATTTAATCGTGACATGATGATCGAGCAAGAAACACTTCATCTCCTTATCATTTTGGAATGTAACTTTCTAATATTATTTATTTAATTTCTTAGAATTTTTTTGCTTTAATTTTTTTATGTTATTATGTAACTATAAATCTACTATTTTGTTATGTTTACTACATTTTTAACTCATTATATTGCATTAAGTCAGTCAATCTCATTTCAATTTTAATATATATTTGCTTAAAGTTAAAGTAAACAAATCTTTTTCAATGTGCATATTTTTATGTGGCAATTAGATGTTTGCAAATGATAGCTAATGGAGAAGAAAAAGCATTTTCATACTTGTCTTGATGAGCTCTATATAGCCTGACTTTTTTTTTATAATTTTAAATGTTTGGATTTCCTAGATTTGGTAGTCTTTATTAGTCATTTTGAATCGTAAATTATTTGGTAACTGAGAATTTTACATTTGATCTCCTTAATATCTTTGAGTACAACTTTCTCAAAAAACTTAGCTCATTTCTTTGAATATTTTTATTTGAATTCATTATATTACTATTAACTTAAAATCTTTTATTATATGAAATTCAAAATGAGTATCGTTGGTTATATTACTTTGATTCAACTTAACTCTTTTTAGAAGTAATATATTTTTCTTAATATTAAAATATTTTTTTTATGTTTTAATTAATTTAACAATTCTAAATAATTCCAAACAAGATCAAACCAAGATGTAATGCATATTGTTGTACTCACTCGATAAGCTCTTTCGTATTAAACATTTTTTTTAAATGATTTATATTCCATGATATTAAATCACTTTACAAGAGATTTTTGATTTACACATGATTTGATGATCGAGGACATTACAGATGATCTCTTTAATTTTTTGGAATGCAGCATTCTGATATACTTTATTTCATTTTTTTAAAATTTTTTGTTTTCATTTGAAAATATTACTGTGAAACTCTACCTTTTGTCTTATTTAAAATTTACAACACTTAGATTTGGTTATGTTATATTACCTTAATCTATCTTAGTTTACTTTTACTTTTATATTCCAAAAATTTAAAAACAATAATTTTTTAGTTTTTAATGTCGATTAACATTGATATTTTTTTTGTATTTATTGATATGGTTCAAACATTATGAACAAACCTCATTGGACTCCTCTCGAGGACATCTATAAAATTTAATTCTCAATTTTATATTTTTTTAGTATCTCATTTCTAGAGTTTTGGCACACTTTTTGAGATATTTTTATTCAAAACTTATTCGATGGTTAAGGATTTTACATTTTTCCTCCTATCTTGGAATTGAACTTTCCCATACAACATATCTCATTTCCTTTAATTTTCAGCTTAGATTTCATTATATTACTTTTAACATTAAATCTTTCGCCATATGACCTCACTTCATATATGTTTTATTGTGTTACTTCGCTTTAATCTAACTCATTTTAGAAAAAAAATATTTTCTTAATATTAAAATAATATATTTTAATTATTTATTTGAATTTATTTTTATTTATTTTTAATAGTTCATAATAATTGCACACGAGGTCCAACGAAGACAAAAATAGATGTTAGGCTCACCTTGATGAGCACGTCCTTATTAAATATTAATTTTTGTATTTTTAAAATTTTTTAATTTGTTGATTAAGAATGTTACATTTGGTCTTCTTAATCTTTTGGCATCTTTACAAGCTGTTTTTATGTGTACTTAAATTCATAGTCGAGGATGTAGGTTTTGATTTCCTTAGAATGTTATAAAAAAATTTTACCAAAGAATTTATGTCATTGTTTCTCGTTTTATTTCATTTGATTTGGTCATATTATCAATTTATCTCATTTCATCTTTATTATTTGTCCACTTTATCCAACAATAATAATTTATCTTTATTTTTATTTATTTACTTTAGAAATTTATAATAAACGAAAACATGGTTTGATATACGTCATATTGATGTCATTGCACTACTATTAACAAGCCTATCCAATCAAAATATTTTTTATTTTTAAAAATCTTATTTTTTTAATTTTTTGGAACACTTTTGGAAATATTTTAACTCACATATTATCTAGTGACCAAGAATGTTAAACTCAATCTGCTTGGTAACTTTGGATGCAAATTTCTTGTACTAATTATCTCTTTTCTTTAAATTGTTTTATTTTATTTTGTTGCATTGCTATGAAACTCTAATTCTCCTCTTATGTGATATTTACATAGCTTTGGTTTATTAACGTGGTAATCCTTCAATTTATGTAATTTTTATTTTAATATATATTTACTTGATATTACTATTATTATTATTATTTATTCTTAAATTCTTTTGTCCCTTTAGTGTTTTAGAATAAAACATTTTCACTAAATTTATCTCATTTCTTCAATTTTTTGCTTTAATTTTATTATGTTACACACTAACTAGTAGTCTCCTTATGTGTGACTTTCACATAACTTTGATTTGGTTATACTTCATTACTTTTTTTTAACTCATTTCAACGTTAAAATACGTGTTTAAAATAATTTATTCATTTTTAATTAATTTATAATAATTCGAAAATCTGGTATGATTGAGATAAAATAAATGCCATAGGATTAGTCTCGATGAGCTCTATATTATTAAACATTAACTTCTATATTTTCATAAATGTTTTATTTTCTAGAACTTAGTATGTTTTTAAGATTATTTTTCATGCCTCTTTTGATGATCAAGAATGTTACATAGGATCTTTTTAGTATCTTAGAATTCAACTTTCTTATGTTAGTTATCTGTTCTTTTAATATTGTTTGTTTTATTTGGTTATTTTACTACAAAACTCTAATTCTCTTCTAGATTGATGTTTAGATCATTTGATTGCTTATATTGTATTTCTACAATTAAAGTCATCTAAAGTTTAAAATATATCAATTATTATTCAAATAATAATTTATTATTATTTTCTTTACTTTATTAGAAATTTACAATATATTCAAATGAGGTAGCTTAAGATTAATAAACATTGCTTGACCTATATGTCTGAATGAGCTTTACCCAATACATATTTATTTTTATATTTTCAAATATTTTTTTATGTTTTTAATACTTTATAAGGCATTTTCATTCATATTTGATTCGACGATCGATGATGTATGACTATATCTCAAACGTAACTTGTAGTGTACCTTTAACATATAATTTATCTAATTTCTTGAAATCATTGACTTTCATTTGTTTAGATTATGATGAAACTTAAAATCTCAACTTATGGAATGCATACATGGCTTTAATTTAGCTACATTATTTTTCTTCAATTTATCTTATTTAAACTTTAATATATATATATCTACATAATATTAAAATAGTAATTTAACTTTTTTGTTTTTTCTTTGATAATTTGTAGAACTTACCAATTAGAGTAGCCTCAAAAGTTTTATCCAACTAAATATTGACTTTTTAAAAAAAACATTTATGGTTATGGCACATTTTGTTATATATTCTTATTTGTATGTATATTTGTGGCATGTGTTTGTCCATTCAAGCCTCTTATTGGTCATAGGTGTTTTTAAATCTATAGGCCTCCCATATTTTATGATAAATGACACTACATGGGCTTCACCTTAGCCAAAATGGGCTCACACAATGATTTCAGGAGAAGCTCTTCGTAAATTTGCAAGCTAAAACTTTGTAGATTTAAAAAGTAAGAGTTCCTAAATGAAAATATAGATATTTATTTCATTGATAATATAATTAATAGATAATAAAAACATCAATACTACAGCATGAATAGATGATAAGATAATTAATAGATAATAAACAAAGTAATTATATTATTAGCAATATCTTCTAACAAATTAGGACTATTATTAAAACAGCAAACATTAAATGAAGTTATAGAGAAATTAATGATTACCTTTGGAAAATTTCTCTTATATGGAAACAAATATTAAAGAAAACAAAGTAAATTTGTTACTTGGTAGGCATCCCTAGCTCAAAAGAAATAATAAATAGAGAAAATAATAAAATTACAAAAATATAACTTTCTTAATATTTGTCTGAATCTCTATAAGGAAAAATAATAGATGCCTTGAAGTATTATTAGATGCTAAATAATTTTGAATTTTAGAGGTGAAGATATAAATTTAATTTTTAGGTGAATATATTTACCAAATGAAAAATCAATAGAGGTCATAGATTGTTGGAGCATTGAGTTGGCCAAGAAAATGAGAAAAAAGTTCACTTAGAATTATTTACTTCTAAGATTGAAATAAATCATAAAAAAAGGACATGTATTCGTTCATAAATGCCTTATTATGATAGTAGTTATGGGATACACAAAAAAGCCTATGAAGGAAAACTCTAATACTCTTACAAAATAATGATAATAATAATCTTAGATAGCATTTATTAGAAGTTTAGCACTAGAGATGAATGATAGAGGAGAAATAAGTTATTTAACATTATATTATATCATTCAGGCTCAAAAACCTTACAAAGAAATAAAATTAGACATAAAAAAGCATATGATACAAACAAAAGAAATCTCTTAATTTATAAAAGCTCTATAGGTAAATAATTAAACTTATTAGAGATTAGATATAACATATATGAACAACATATCATTAAATTCTTAGCAAAATCTTGCATCAAAATTATCAAATCAAAAGTTTTATCTAGTGACCAACTTTAAGGAATAGAATACGATATCTCCTTAGTTCAACCAACCCAAACATATATGCCAAACTATGCAAGCTATTTTACTAAAACCATTGAGAGACTTAGCTGTGGATATTCCAATCACCATGCTTTTCTTGTAGGAAAAGATTTAGATGATGATGATTGAAGGTTTAAACTCCAAATTTCAAACCTCATATTCAATTAAATAATTTATTATAAAAAAATTATAGGAGTCAGAAGTAGTTGCATGTTCTAAATTTCTTAAAGCATATTGTTTAATTCTTACCCTTTCCTTCAACCTCAATTTGAAGAACAACTCCAAGATTTTCTAAGACACAACTTTGATGAACTACAACTCTTAGGGATGAATATAGTAAGATATGGTAGTGTAACAGCAGATACCATAGCTACTTCCTTCATAGTAACTCTCAATTGCCAAGCACCAATAAGCCTATAATCACAATACAACCAACATCATTTGGAGAAGAAACTAATTGTTTCACATTCCCAAGATGAATAAGAATGTGACAAAAATGGGGCACCATAAGTGATGTACTTAAAAAAACAACTAATGAAATGTATTTTTCTTAGTAAGCACCAATCCCAAAAAAAGCCAAATTTACTAGACAGGGGTGAAGCCAAATGATTATTTCATAATTGGAAATGATCATATCCCCAAGATTTTGAGCAAATGTTACAAGTAGGAAATAATCTTGATTATGTAACTAGTATAATTTGAGAAATCATGCAAGGCATAGAGCCTTGTCAAGGACAAACATTAGGATGAAGTAGTTAAAGATTTAGAATGATTAACAACAATTAGTTTCAATCATATAGAACATTTTAGTCAAGATTATTCAAAACTATTTGCAAAAAAGGTAGATTCTTCATGAATGTCACATTAAAGGATAAATATTTTGAGAAACTACCACAACAATTAAAAGAAATTATTAGCAAAAAATTGAATGAATCAGTATGTTATAAATTATCATAGGAATCAATTCTTGGATTATGTTTATCTTTAATTATGTCAACAAGAAATGCATGGAAGAAGATGATGAAAAGAAAATTAAAAACTTTGGTTATTGAAATAAAATTATGATACCAACATACTATAGTGCTAGCCATTTTAGAAATAATGAAGGAGCACATATTATGAAAAATTCTACCTTGGAGAAATAAGATAGAATAGTTAAAAACTTATAAACCATTAGCTAAAAAATATAGGTTCTTTATTTTTAGAGAAATAAGTCATTTTGTCAGTCAATGCTTAAATTAAAGTACATCGAGAAAGATTAAACAAGTGCATTGAACTAGACATTGAAGAAAAATATGATATTGTATGCTTAGTTAAAATTTAATCAAAATGAGATAATGATATTATAGCTATTTAGATGAGCAAGTTAAGCTAGATGATGTAGACATAGAGGTTTTAAACATGAATATAGAAAACCCATGGAATTTAGACAAAGAAACCAAATATCTCCTTAAAAATTGTAACATTAAACAATCTAAAGTACATTATGATCATGAATTTTAAGATTCTATAATAACCATTAACCAAAAGTGTGGTGAATGTGAAAAATATTTAGTGACAAATAACATAACAACTTCTAAGAAGTTTAATTAAGGGTTATGGAGTTTTTATGCTAAAAAAATAGGATGTAATATGACTTGAAAATTTGAAGAGTGTTATAATAAGATAGAAAATAATTTAAAAGGATTTTAACTTAGAAGAAGACATAAACTAAGATTTGTTTTTAAATGTGTACATAAACTATGATGATTTATAATAATGTGTTAATATTAGAGAAAATTTAATTTACAAGTTATACAAAAAAATCCTTAAAGCGTTATAGAAAAAACTAGATAACATGTCAATTAGAAATAATGAACCTCAATTTAATCTTTAAAATGAGAAAACTACATGCAACCCAAAAGACTTTGAGAATTTGAAATGCATATTGAAGAAATTTTAATTAAATATTTATGTTAATATTTTATGAAATTAATATTTCTTTAAATATTTTAAAATATTTTATTTTGCTAGCTTTTGGCAAATTTTGCAAGAAATTTTAATTTGTGCATGATTTTGTAGCCAAAGATGTTCCCCTTGATTTGCATAGTATCTAAGAATTAAACTTTACCAACATAATTTTTTAATTCTTGAAATGTTTTACTTTGATTTGGTTTAGTTTACTATGCAACTCTAAATCTTTTCTCATGTGACCTTTATAATAATTCAATTTAGTTAAATTACAAAGCTTCAATTTATCTTATTTCAATTATATTTTAAATTTACTAAAAGCTAAAGTTAGTATTTATTATTATTTAAGCTTATTCATTTTGATGATTTATAGTATTTACAAACTTGGTAAAATCAAAGAAAAAGAAACCACATTACGTGCATTTTCAAAAGCTCAATACAATTTGATAAAAAATTTTATATTTTTAAATATTTTATATTCTATGGTTTAGAAACCTTATAAGAAATTTGTTTAATATTTATTTGGTGATGTCCTGCCATCATTCCCCTTGGTATCTTAGAGCACAACTTTGTCATAAAAGTTATCTCATTTCTTGCATTGCTTTTTTTTAATGTTACTACATAACTCAAAATCCATTTTGTGTGCCTTTCACATTGTCTTTACTTGGCTATATTTCCATTGTTTTAATTAGTCTGACTTCAATTTGATTATATGTCTACCTAGTATTTAATTTTGTTTTTTTTTGTGCTTGTTTTCTTTAGTAATTTGTTTAATCTAAACAATGTCCAATGGATATGAAAAAAAATTCCATTCCATGCTTATCAACTAGCATCATCCAATTAAATATCTATTTTATATTTTAAAATATTTTATTTTATAGTACTGTGCAAAGCCTTATGGGACTTTTCAATCGGTACCAAATTTGGTGATCGATTGTGGAACACTGGATTTTTTTAATGTCATGGAATAAAATTTCTCATTACAATTTATCTCAATTATTTAAATTTTACACTTTGATTATTCTATGCTTCAATGTAATTCTAAATCTTATTTGATGTGACATTTATGTCACAACAATTTGGTTATATTACTTTACTACTAGTTTTTTTATTTCATATTTAATATATATTTTAGTGATATTAAATAAAAATTTTATTATTATTAGTGATTTTTTACTTTAGTAATTCATAGTAATTCTAAGAAAAATAATGATAAACTCAAGATAAATATTGTTGCACTCATATTGATATTCTTTCTATATGAAAAATTATTTTATTTTCTCAAGTTTTGGCATACATTACAAAACCACTTTTATTTATAATAGATTTGGAGATCAAATAATGTTACACTCGAAATATCTAGCATCTTAGAAAGGCTCCTAACCATAAAAGTTTCATGTTTGTTCCAAAGTTTAACTTTGAATTCATTATATTAACATAAAACTAAAATTCTCCTCTTATGTGTTTTGCATCACTTTGATTTGACTATCTTATGGTGATTAAATTTATTGAATTTAACCATTACATAAAGTTTTCATAAAATTAAAAGAATATATTATGATTATTAATTTTAAACTCGTTTTGTAGTCTACAATAATTCCAAATGTTGGACTCATCTCAACAACTTTTATCTAATTATGTATTTATTTTTAATAATTTCAAAATTTTATTTTCTAAGATGGACTTGTTTTTAAAGACTTTTCAATTCACACCTAATTTGACGATCAGAGATGTTACACTCAGTCTTATTAACACGTTTGAGACCAAGTTTCCAATGCAATTTATCTTATATATTTTGTTTTTAATTTCATTTTGCTGTACCACTTTCTAACTTGAAATATCTTGCTTTATGACTTTCACTTTGCATTGATTTAGTATTTTTTGTTTATCTATTTTTGTTATTTACAAAAATTCAAAACATTGTTTGATCAAGATGAAACAAACATTTTTGGAATTATGTTGATTGCATTTATACAAATTTGTATTCAATATCTTTAAATATTTTATTTTACTTGGTTGGTACTCTTTATAAGAAATTTTGACATACATAATTTGTTGATTAAGGACTTCACCTTGAATGTCCTTAGTAACTTGTAATATAGCAATTTTACATAATTTATCTCATTTTTTTCAAATTATTTCCATAGATTTTGCTTTATTACTATGACACACCACTTCAACGTTTGTGTGACCTTAACATAGCTTCGATTTGGCTATTTTGTATTTCTTTATTATTAGATTTTTTATATATTGATGAAATATAAATATAATTTATTTTTATCTTTTTAGAATTTGTTGCCATTTTTATATTGCCTAAATTGGGTTATATGACATTACCTTTACTTGACTTATTTTAATTTTAATATATATGTACTTATTAGTAAAATATTTATTTTTTTATGTTTCATACTTATTAACTTTAATATTTAGTAATTATACTTAATAAGATCCAATGGAAAAAAACAAATGTAATTATGCTCCTAAATAAATTGATATGAAATATCAAATTAAATAAGCATAAATATTAAGAAATTATAATTCTTAAATTTTAAATAACTTTATTAAAGAAGAAATGTTAAAATTTAAGCCAATTAATATAAAAAAATCAATGTGATATAAAAGAATCATGATAGGAGAATTGTAGCTTTGTACCAATATAATAAAATTAAAGAAAAACTTTTTAGGAAATGAGATAAATGATATGAATAAGTTGTGTTTCTAGATACTAAGGTGATTGATAATGGCATCGGTTATCATCAAATCTGGTAGTAATTGGAATATATCATTAGACATGCAAAACCATGGAAAAAAAATATTTTGATCATAAAAATAATTTTTTAATTAGATAGAGTTCTTTAAGGCATGTATATAGTTTTAATTTTTCCTCAATCAGACCTTATTTTTAATTTTTGCAAATTACTAAAGTTATATTGTAATATTTCAAATAGATGGAGTGTAAAACCATTGATCATCAAAATATAGCTCATCGCCACAAGTCCCATGACATTTTCTTCATCTTAATCCAAGTTGCTTGGATCAATTTATCTTATTTCCAAAGTGGATAACAAAAAATAATAATCAATTAGTAATTAAAATATATTAAATACAAAACATTACTAAAATGATAGAAATTTAAGAGAAGCAATATAACCATCAAATATATTTAAAGGTCACCCTATAGTACATTTAGTATTACATGGTAATATAACCAAATCAAATTTGATCAAATAAGATAAATTGTAAGACAAGCTTACAATCCAAGATACTAAGGAATGTGAAATTCTAAATCATCAAATTGGATATGAATAAAAATATATCATAAAAAATGTGAAAATAATGAAAAAAATTATTTAAAAATATAGAAATGAATAAATAATTTGATAAACCTTATCAAGATATGTCTGATAATAATTGTTTCATCTCAATTGAAGCTCATTTATAATTATGGAAAATTACCAATTTAAACAACTATAAATATTAATGAATTTAACATAATGTTCTATAACATAATAACACTAATACTAAATCCACATTATAGGAGATTAGAGTTCCATAAAGCTCATTTATGTAATCCTAACAATGTTTGTTTCACCTCAGTTAGAACTTGTTGTGGTTTTCCTATGAAAAACCAAAGTGGAAAGAAGTATAAAGAATAATAAATTATTCTTTTAATATTAAATAAATGATATTAAATATAAAAGTTTTTAACATTGAACTAATGTAATATAACAAATTAAAGCATTATATTGCTCACATGACATTAGATTTAGATTTACATAATATTATAACCAAATTAGAATGAAAAATTTTAATTTTTTACATAAATTATATAAAAAAGTCACATTTTATCATAGTATTGAGAATTAGTAGAACATCCTTAATAATAAATATGATATAAATAAAAATTCCATTGTATGCATGTAGAAAAATGTGGAACAAAAATATCTTAAAATATTAAAAAGAATATTTAATTGGATAAAGCTTGTAAATGTTAACAAATAAAATAATTTAAATGCAATATAATATAAACAAATTAAAAGTGATGTGAGAACTAGACAGTAATAGACTTAGAGTTGCATAGGAATATAACAAAAATGAAATAACAAAAGTGAACAAATTAAATAAATTACAAAAGAATATTACATTACATGATGCAATGACGATCAAGTATAGTATCCTCAATCACCAAATCAAGTATAAATAAAAATGACTCACAGAGCATATCATACCCTAGAAAGAAAAATATCTTAAAATTTAGAAAAATTTATTTCAAACAAGATAGGACTCCTTGAGTCGAATCTAATGAAGTTGTTTAGCCTCAATCAAACATCACTTTGAATTACTTTAAATAATAAATAATTATAGGAAATAATATCTTTTAAATTTAATAAATATATAATAAAGTAGAAATGATATAAACAAAAGAAATATATCATATCCTAATCAAAGAAATGTAAAAGTGACATGAGAACAGAATTAAAGTTTCATAATAATGAAATCAAATCAAAAAAGATTTTAAGAAATGAGCTAAATTTTTTATCAAAGATACATTCCAAGATATTAAAGACTTCAAGTATAACATTCCCATTTGTTAGGTAAGCTAAGAGTGGAAATATATCATAAAATGTTCCAATTACATTAAAAATTATGTAAACATAGAAAAGAAAATTTAACTGAAAAGAAATCTTTTAAATTTGTCCAACAACATTTCTTTTTGATTTAATCAGACCTTATTCGGAATTTTGATGAACTGCCAAATAAAATTTTAATAATTAAAAATAAATTATTATTTCAATATTAAGAGAAAGTATATTAAAGTTTCAATGGGATAATTGAATCAATGCAATATGAGAAACAAAAGTAATGTATATGCTTTTTGAAAGAAGATTTACAGTTGCATAATAATGTACCAAAATAAAAAAAAATTAGAGATAAGGCATATATTATATAACAAAATAGCATTTCAAGATGCTAAAGAGGTCGAGCATTATGTGCTCATTCATTATATAATTTTTTAATTGAAATATCCTATAAAATATATCAAAATGCTTAAAAATAAAATATCTTAAATTATGAAAAATACTTTTAAATTGAATTGATCTCAACCTATTGATTATAACAACATTTGTTTTATCTCAATTGTGACCCACATAAAATTGCTACCAATTACTAAAGCAAATAAGCATAAAAAAATATTGTTTTGATAGTAAAGAAATATAGAAGAAGATTCAACTCAGATTAATTAAAGCATTATAATGCAACCATAACAAAGGAATATAATGGTTGGATAAGAAGACTTTTTATGTTATAAAGAAAAATAACAAAATCAGATAAACATTTGTAGAAAGAAGATTAGTTATGTGGGAAAGTTTCAATCTAAGATACTAAATAGATCGAGTGTTAATTCATCTATAGTTAAATATTTTAAAAACAAAAATATCTTATAAAGTCTACAAATAGATTACATTAGGTTGGTTGAGACATTTCCGATGACATTTGCTTTATCTTGACTGTGGGTCATTCAAAATTAATGTGCGATATAATTTTAAATAATCAAAAAAATAATAAATTTTTATTTTAATATTTACGAAAAATTTAATAATGGCGAAAAAAAAATTTAAGTAATATAATATAAGTAATTCAAAGGATAAATGTCACACAAGAATAGACCTAGAGTTTCTTAATAATATAACCAAATAAAATTAAAAAATTAACAAAATGAAAATGTTTTTTTTGAAAATTCTAATTCTAACATAATAATGTCATCGAGTGTAACATCGTCAATCATCATAATAGTTATGAATCAAAATATCTTATAACACATAAAAAAATTGAAAATAAAATTTTTTAAAACATTGAAAAGAAAATCTATATTGTTAGTGATCATCGATATAAATCCAAGGATAACGTTCACCTCAAATTGGAATTTATTTGAATAACTATAAATTATGAAAATAAATGAGGATGAATAACGATAAATTATTTTTTTAGCATTAGGAAGATATTTATCAAAGCTTAAATAATAGAAGTTAAAGGAATGTTATAACATAATAGAAGCTAGGTAAAGATCATAAGATAAGATATTTACAACTACATAGTAACATTATCAAATAAAAATAAAATAATTGAAGAGATCTTTCGCAACAACATTTATAATCAAATAAGGTGCAAATCCAAAGGATTGCAATTATGTTTGTTTCACCTTGATCAGTCGACATTCAGTTTTATAAATATTGTATATTTATGTACACAAATAATAATTTATTACTATTTATTATTTAATCTAATAATTCATAGTAATTGCAAAAAAAATATGCTTAAGATTAAAAAACATTATTGTGATTATCTTGATGAACTTTTATAATTAAATAATTAATTACATTTTTTAAAATATTTCATGTCTTAGAACTTTTGTATGCTTTTCGAAACATTTTAATTTGTACTTTATATAATAATTAAGGATATTATGCTCAACCACCAGGGTAACTTAGAAAAAAAATTCTTGAAAATTTCAAATCATTTCAAAAATGTTTTAGATTAAAATAAATTATATTTGGATTGAACTTTTTTCCCCTGCTATGTGACTTTTATATTATTTTCATTTAGTTATATTACATTATTTTAATTTGTCTTATTTTAGCTTTACTATATATTTATTTAATGAGATTAGAATTTAATATTATTTACACTTAATAATTTTTTTAGTTTTCAATAATTCCAAATGAAGCCTAATCAAGATAAAACAAACTTCATTAGAATTGTCTTGACGATCTATATCGAATTACATATTCAATCTTATATTTTAAAATATTTTAGCTTCCTTAATTTTCAAAAATTTTACGAAATATATTTTTTTGAGATGACATGATGATTGATGATGTTACACTCGGTCTAAGTAGTATCTTTGAATAAAACTATCTAACTTTATTTATTTTTCAAATATTTTCACCTAGATTTTATTATTTTTTTAAGAAAATCTATTTCTTTTCTCATGTAATTTTTATAGTCTTTGATTTTGTCACATTATATTGCTTCAATTTATCTTATTTCCCTTTAACATATAGTTGGTTTACTTTAAAATATTTATTTATTATAATGTTTATTTATAATGGTAATTTATAGTATCTCCAAAAGTGGATGTTCATGATAAAGCAAATATTGTTGTAGTCATTTTGATAAGGTAAATATAATAAAATACATCTTTTTATATGTTACAATATTTCATTTTTTGGATTCTAGAATTCTTTACGAAACTGACTATTTAGTTTAATAATTGAGGGTACTGCACTCGATCTTAGTATGTTGGAATGCAACTTTCTCATATAACTTTTCCAAATATTTGAAAATTTTCACTTTGACCTAGTCATCCTGCTAGGTAACTCGAAATGACATGACTTGCGACCTTTGCATTGCTTTCGCTTTGTCACATTAGATTATTTTAAGTAATATATATTTAGATAATTTTAAAATAATAGTTTATTACTAGTTTTACAAATTTAGTTTGATAATTAAAAGTAATTTCAAATGAGCAAACTGAAAAAAAAAATATTATTAGACTTGCATAGAAGAATTCTACAAAATTAAATATTCATGTAAATAGTTTTAAATAATTTTTTAAATATTTTGAAATGCTTTTGTGAAGTCTTTTGATTAATACATGATAACGTAATCAATGATGTTGTAGTTGATCTCGGTATTGTAATAATAATAAAATTTCTTAATTAATTTATCTCAATTCATAACATTTTTCCTTTTCGTTATGATATTTTATGCTCAAAACTCTAATTCTCCTCTCATGTGACCCTTATATTACTTTTATTTTATTATTTTATTTCTTCAATTTGTTTCCTTTTAGATGTCATTAATTTCCAATTAGCATTAAAATATTTTTTTTTATTATTTATGCATTTTTTATTTTTTTATTCAAAATAATTCTAAACAAAGTCTAACGGAGTCAAAACAAACCCTAATGGACTTTTCCAGCAATAATTAATCCTATTTATTATTCGTTTTTAATTTTTCAAATATTATATTTTCTAGACTTTTGGCATGCTATACGAGATGCTTTGATACATACCTATTTTGAAGATCGAAGAGGTTACACCTTATCTCCTCAGCATCTTAGAACATAACATTTTAGTATAATTTCTCATTTCTTTAACTTCATTACATTGGTTAAGTTATATTATCACAAAACTTTACCATCGTCTATAATGACCATTACATTACTTTTACTTGGTAACACTATAATGTTTTAATTTATCTCATTCAATTTTATTACATAACAACATAATATTTAAATAATATTTTTAAATTATTTATACATTTTTTTTTGTTGTTGTAGTTATAAACAATATTTGATCGATATGAACCAAATGTTATTTTAATCATCTTAATAAGCACTACAAAATTAAATGTTAATTGTTATATTTTTAAATATTTAACTATTTCATAGTTTTCTCAATCTTTTCAAAACATTTCTACTCAAGCCACATTTAACAATCAAGGGGTTTACATTCGATCTTCTTAATATCTTGGAATGCAAATACCCCAACAGTTTTTTAATTACTTCAAATTGTTAGATTAGAATTTATTATATTATCACAAAACTCTTATTATCTTCTTTGTGACATTTACATCATTTTGATTTTGTTATGTTATATTACATCAATGTAACTCATTTCAATTTTAATATATATTTAATTAATACTAAATTTTTTTTTTATAAGTTATGGTAATTTAGTTTGCTAGAACACACCACTTTCAAATGACATAAGGTAGATAAAATAAATGTTATTGGATTGATCTCAGCAAGTTCTATCAATTAAAATATTCATTTCTATTTTTTAAATATTTGATTTTTCGATATTTTGGCACTCATTAAAAGATATTTCAAAATGTACTTTATTTGATGTTTGAGGATGTTACACTCAATCCCATTAGTCTAATGGAATGAATCTTTTATATGGTATTTATCTCATGTTTTCAGATTTTTTTCATTGGTTAGGCAATACTACAATGAAGCTATGACTGTCCTCTTTAGTGATAAAAATTTACAATGTTTTTCTTATGTTATATCAATTTGATTTATCTCATTTTAGCATTAGTATATATATTTAATTTTCAAATAACAATATAAATATTTATGGACACTTATTTTTATAATTCAATGTAATTCCAAATGAGGCACGATTTAGAAAAAGTAGTGTGGTTGGGCTTGTCTTGATGAGTACTATCGAACTAAACATGAATTTTTAAATTTTTAAAAGCATTTTTTACTTTAATGTTTAATAGATTTCTTAAATATTTTTATTCAAACCGCATTTGATGATCTATGAAGATATAAGATTTCTTCTTAAAACTTATTAATAAAATTTTCTCTATACAATTTATCTCACTTCATCAAATTTATGCTTTCATTTAAGATAAATTATCCAAGAAAGTTTTTCTGTAAGATGTTGGGGAGAAATAGTCAAAAAATGAAGAAATAGTCAAAATGACTTATGAAGCTTTCAAAAGTCATAGAAAATAAAATGCATAAAATTTACTAATTGAATAGAGCTCATAGAGATGAGTCCAACAACCCTTATTTCCTATTTCTTGTGACTCATTTCGAATAATAGTGAAATATAAAAGTATATATCAATTAATAATAATAATAAATTATTGTTCTTATATCAAGTAAATTGATATTATAATAAAAAAATTTGAAGTAATTTTACATAACCACTTAATTGTGGCATAAAGGTCTCATGAGTGGAAACTTATAGTTTTGTAGTAATGCAAGAAAGTCATTACAAAGTATTTCAATAAACAAGGCAAATTATAAGATAACATTGCTTCCTAAGGTACTAAGAAGATTCAGTGTAACTCTCTCAAACATTAGTTGAGATGAGTTAAAAATGCCTTTTAAAGAATGCCAAAATCATATAAAATAAAATATTTTAAAATGTAGAATTGAATATTGATTAGATAAACCTTGTTAAGAGACTTCAAATGATGATTAAGCTAGGGCTCACTTGAAATAACTATGAATTAGCAAAAAAATTGAAAATAAATTTTTTTTTTCTAAATCAAAGCAATATAAAAATAATTTAGAGGACATTTTTAAGTACATGTAATATAAAAAAATAAAAGCAACATTTTTTAGGAAATCATAAAAATGTTATGGGAAAGTTAAATTACCATATCCTAGAATCATGAACAAATATAATTTTTTTAAAGTAGGTCCAAATAAAAAAAATCTAAAATATTTAAAAATTTTAAAATTAATATTTAATTCAACATAAAATCACTAAATAACTCTAATAATATTTTTTAAATCAAACCAAGTATTGAATTATCATGAATAACTAAAATGAATACGTATAAATAATAATAAATTATTATTTTAAATTGATTTAACTAGTAATGTTTCCTAGTAATAAATAAACAAGCACTAAATTAAATAATAATAAAACAATGTAATGTATCCTTTTTATAAATAAACAAGCACTAAACAAAGGTAGAATTTTGAGTTACAGAAATATAACTAATCAAAGTGAAAATTTTGAATAATGAAATAAATTGTACATGAATGTTGCATTGTAAGAGTTAAGCATATTGAGTGTAACATCCTCATTCGTCAAATTGGATACAAATTGAAATTTCTCATAAACCATGCAAAAATTGATGTAAATAAAATATTTTAAAATCTAGAAACGAACACTTTATAGAATAAAAAATGGTATGATTAGTTCAATGACATTTGTTTTGTCTTAATCAAATCTTATTAGTAGCTACTATGAATTACTAAAACAAATAAGCAATAAAAAATCAAAAATATTAAAATAATAAAAAATCAATTATTTCTTAATATTAAGTAAATATATATTAAAGCTCAAATAAGATTTATTGAAGTTGTGCAATGTAACCAAATTAAAGAGATGTAATAGGTAAATGGGATAGGATTTAGATTAACATAGTAATACAACCAAATCAAAGCAAAATATTTGAAAAAATGAGATAAATTATATGGGTTAGTTGCATTTTATCATACAATAAACATCAACGTAACTTCTCAATCATGAAATAAAGTACGAATCAAAATTCATCATAAATTATGCTAAGGCAATGGAAACTAAAATATTAAAATATATTAGAAAATATTCGAAATATTAAAAAATAATTTAATTTTATATAGCTAATTAAGTCAAGTAAAATAACATTTATTTCCACTATATCTAAAATTATAACGAATTACTGTTAATTACACAATTAAACAAACATAAATGATAATTGATAATTTTGTTAATATTAAATTAACATATTTTAGTACTAGAATAAGATAAATTAAAGAAGTATGGCATTACTAAATAAGATTAACATAAAGGTCACACCATAAGAGAATTAAAGTATCATAATAAAACAAAATCAAAGAAAAAAATTTGAAAAAATGAGATAAATTGCACAACAAAGTTATATTTGCATGTATTAAGTCAATTATAGCATCCTTGTTAATCAAATGAAGTATGAATCAAACTACTTCATGAACAATCTAAAAGTCTTAAAAAGTAAACTATTAAAAGGAATATTAAAAAAAAACAAATAAATAACATTTTTTTATCTAAATTTGATCTTATTTGGAATTACTATGAATTACTAATGAAAGAACAAATAAATAATTCAAAATTAATAGTCTAATAATGCAAAAAAATATTAAAGGTTAAAAAGATAAATTGAAGTAGCATAATCAAACAAAATGAAAGCGAATTAATTATCACATTGGGTAGATTTTGATTTACATATTAATATAAGAAAATCAAAATATTTCTTGCATTACATTCAATTACATTATCACAAGCTTAGATGGCAAGTAATCATAAAAAAGAGGTTATTAATACCAAGAGGAATACCCTAAGATATTTTGATGTCAATAATCTAATTAAATAGCATGCTAATTGATTATGTAGCTTTGCTTGTAAATATGATAGGTAAACACCACTGGCAGGAGATTAATTTTTGAAGAATATGTCAATTACCTTAATATATCAATATAAACATGCATGGAATAAGAATTAAAAGGTTTTTTTGTGTGGTCAAGCATCAAAGTGTTTCTTTTTGTGTATGAGACTTCCTTACCATACAAATTGGTATAATAGAGGGGACTTATTATCATGTTGTCAATATATTAAAGATTACTGTTATAGTTTTTTACCATTTTCTTTTTGTAATTACATACATTTATTTTCATGTGATAGTTTTTCTATTATCTTAAAAATTTCATAATTAGTGAATCTTTTACCACATTTTAGTTGCGCTAACATCTTAATATTGTACTGTTCTTTCTTATAACTTGTAATTTTCTTTTACAAAAGAGATTGTAATCATTATTGCATTATTTTGATGATTTTTTGATGTGTGATACTCATCATTTTTATGGTGTAAATGTTTTTATGTTAATGAATTCCTTTTATCATATTTTATTATTTCTCTTATGTTGTTATTGTAAACTTTTTTATCAAGCTTATTTTATTAAAAATATTTTTGATTGACCCTAAGTAGAAATATAGTTAAGAATTTTAAATAACTCATTAAATCATTAAGTTGAAGAGTATCATGCTTTTTTTTTATAATTTTTAATAAATGATAGATATTGTCTTTTTATATGTGCTAACCATATCCTTCAATAACTAAAAAAATTTATTTTCTACTTAATAAAGATTTTTTTAATTATTTGCTTAAGCTATAACCATTAATCAGGAAATTTTATGTTTTTGAAAAATTGTCTATTGATGCATCTAGTTTTTAACAACATAAGATTATTTATCATTAAAGGCCTTTTAATGTTTTATATTAATGTAATTTTTTTTCCAGCATATTAAATTTGTATTTTATTTTTTTCTTGTTTTTTATGTGGACTATTGCATGAAGTTATTGGATTCCCTTTATTAATTAACTAAATTTTTATTAGTTTTTTCTTTCAATAATACATTATCAATCATTAAATTTTGTGAGATTATTTTTTGAAATATTTTTATAAATTTAAAATTTTAATTATGCTAATGAAATCTTATTTGTTATGAATTTTTTGGCAACTCCTATTTTTCTAGTTAAAACTTTATATGAGGTATAATATCTTACATTATTTTTATTTTTCTATATATTTTTTTCCACAAACATATTTGTAATTATGGTATTATTGACAGAACATTTCTTTTTTCATAAAATGATAATTATAAATTATCTAAGCAAATAGAATTTTTTTAACTAATTGAAAGAAAAGTTTATCATAAAAGTTGAAAATGAAAATCAATGAAATTATTAAAAGTGAAAATATTTAATAAACAATTTGAAATATTAAATTTATTTATAAATTTTGTCGAAAAAGAAGTGTTGCACCACTCAAGCGTACAATTATTAAGGAAAGCTCTAAATTTCAAAATATTGTAAAGTCATTTAAAATGTTAAAAAGCTTATGATATTATAGACAATTCTTTCAAAGTTGTTTTGAGGTGTCATAACTAAAAATATAAGCAACAAGTAGTGTAATTAAAAATCATTACGGAATTTAAAAAAATAATTAATAATATAAACATGTCATAAATAATGGAATATATGTTTTAAAAAATAAATAATATTATATAATGAATAGTAATAAATACGTGAAATTTAAAAATAAGTTTAAATTTTTCATAAAATACTAAACTGAGAATCATAATATCATAATGCTAAAGAAATTAATAGAAGATAAAAGTGTGCAACAAAAGTTAGCATATTAACTCAATACTATCAAAACAATGATCAATCTTAATAATTATTATTATCTAGATAAAACATTAGAGGCAAAATATATGCCCCGCAATCTTTTTACAACTTCTTCATCTAAACCGAAAGTCATTAAATATTGATGCATAAAGGCATTTTAAGGTCTTCTGGCTTCTTTATATTGACCTTAAATACCATTGCAGATGAGCTGGTTGTACCTTTTTGTTGCAAGAGTATACTAATTATTTAAGTGTTATATGCCTTTGCTTTTAAAAATTTCCATATAAATAATTTTTTTAAACTTATTTCATTTTTCATGGGGATAATTTTGATAACTAAGTTATGGATAGTTTTTGTATATTAAATATTCAATTATCATAATTATTTTTATATGTTTCAATATTATTATTTTTTAATTACAATAATAAGATGTTTCTTTAATTACATTATTATGAAACTTTGTAATGTATAAAACAAATTTCCCAAATATTTTAAACATAGTTTTTATACTTGTTACTTATTTTTTTTATTTTTTTAGTTTTTTATTTAATGTTAGCTTATCTTATTTAACCAACAAAAATTTCGAATTAAACATTCCTCTCAATATTCAAATAATTTTAATAATGATAGGCTATTTATTACAGTGTATCAATTAGAAAAATCTTTGTTGAGCTTATACTTATTTATTATTTTAGTTATATAAAAAATAGTTATAATTCTATAATTTTTTCATATGATATAATTTCTTTCAATATTTTGTATCAATAATTTAAATATTGTTTTACATCTATAATGCTTTTTTTCGAACTGAAAGGATTTCAAAAAACTTCTAATTATTTAATTTATACAATCACATTTATGTTTACATGTTCAATTTCTTATATTGCTTAGCTTATATCAGACAATCTAAATATTTTGAATCATTAAGATTTTCTTATTTAAATATTTAAAATAAAAAATTCAATTTCAATATTTTTTTTACAAATTAAGGAAAACATTTCTAAAATTAAATATTTATACATATTTTTCTATAAGGAAAACTTTTCTCAGAAAGTATTGCTAATTTTTGTGCATAAAAAATTTGAAAGAAAAAAATATGAAAAATATTTTTTGCAAAAAAATTATACATATAGATTATATGTGGTTAAGTATTTTGCTAAATTATTGTTTCTTTTTTGTTTGATTTTTTAGTTTGTAATTAGAAGTTTTTGTTACTTGTCTCTTAAGGATTTGTTTTAGTATGTTTTCAATTATTTGAATTACTTATAGTGCTTTTATAGGATTTTGGTGCATTTTTATGTTTTTACATTTTTACAAGCTTATGAAAGTTATTTTTTGAACTAATTATTTTTCATGTGATAATTTTTTTAAAATCTATGACTTTCTTATCTATAAAAAGATGTTCCTAAAAAATGCATTAATTCTTTAATATTTAATACTTAATTTTAAAGAAAAATTTACCCCTTTTGAACATATATAGATATTATGAAATGTTTTATATTTCACTTTTCTAAAAAAATGGAAATTATTAAAATAAATTTTAATATTTATTATAAAAAGTTATATTTTAGTATATTATTTTATTCAGATACTACTAATGTTGTTTTTAATACATGAAAATTACTTACTAAGATCTTTTTCTTTATTCCTTTTGATCTCCTAAAATGAAAAGTAATTTATAATCAATTTGATAATTTTTATTGCACGTTATGGACAATAGTGTTGTATATTTATAATATTTTTTATTTACCAAACTAATCAACTGAAAATCTTTCAATCTTTTTAGAAATTTCCACTAAACATTTTTCTTAAAGTTTTGAAAATTATAATTTTATTTATTTATTTATGTTATTTTTGGACTATATTATATTTAATTTTTGCTGTCACTACATGATATAGTGAACATAATGATCAAATATTAAATTATTCAGTTAATTAAATAATTATCTTTCATTTAATTATTTCAATTTGTTCTATTATGATATTAAATTTATTATATTCTACCAAATTCTATCTTTACTATGTTTAGCATTATTTATTTCCATCGAACAATCTTCTCTTATTATTTAACTATGTTTTGACTTGTTCTTTCATGCAATATTTTTTAATTTTAAGAGTATTCTATTTTTCTTGTTTCATTTAATGTTTTTATTAACATTTTAGAATTGCAGACATTAGCAACATAATTTTTAAAGCATGAAGGATTTATAAACTAGTATTATGTTCATAATATTTCGAAAACTATATCTACATACACCAATATTTTAATAAATATATAACACCAATATTTTGTCATGAATTTATACTTATATGCAAATATTACAAATATTATCATAACTTATTTATTTAATTTTCTTAAATATATTATGTACATCTTTGATTGCATTAGCATATTTTCTTCAAATTTATTTTTAGAAAACCATTTTCTTTAGCTATTAGGAATTAATTGTAATATTTTCAAAATTTTTCAATCATAATTTTTCAACAATTTTATGTTTTAATTAAAAATAAATATTATTTATTTTTATTCTAAAACAAAACTCATTATTTAAAATACCTTATGACTAATTAAAAGTTTATTAAATAATAACTAGTTTTGTATTTCAAAGGTAAGAAATATGCAATGGAAATGAAAATATAACTTAAAGAAAATTAATAGAATGTCATTAAGATAATAAAATGATCTAGAATTTCATCTCTTAAATTTTTTTATTATTTATTTTGTAATTTAGGCAAGCCACCGATTGCCACATTATAACTAGATTTTTTAAGCAAAGAATAAAATTATTGTAAACAAAATGTGTAAACTAATCAAATTTATAAACAAATGGCAAAACTTTTTTACATAAATCGAGGAAAAGGAAATTTATTATTAAAATTTTGAAAATTTAAAATAGTAAAAACTATAAAAACTAAAAGTTATATAGGTTATTAAACATATATAGCGTTCAATTTATAGAACATATAAAAAACAAATTGACAAATAATTGTAAACATAAGAGATGAGCAAAGTCAAAAAAGGAAACAAAATTAAAAAATTAAAAGTAAATAAGAACACAAAATAGATAATATTATAAAAATGTTTATAGCACTATATCAATATAATGTGATAAGAAAATATCTTTTATCAATAAAAAGCTGGGACTAATGCTTTCTTGGAGTCAAAAAATGAAAATAATAGCTGCTACAAAATATCTAAAATTAATAAAAAATAATTTTAGAATTTGCCATAAAATATAATGCATATATTTAAAAAATAAAAAAAATATAAAAAATATTAAAAAAAATAATTAGAAAAAAAAATTTATATCAATAATAATTTAGTATCATATGAGTTAGAAAAATATGCAATACATAACAATATGATAAATATTTTATTACACGAAAAATAAAACAAGAATGATGGAAGAAGAAACTAGGATAGGAATTCGAAAATTAGATTTAGGTCTTTCCTTTATGCCCCAAAGATTAAAAAAAGTGGACAAAGAGGAAAAGAAAAAGAAGCAATGCCAATATATGCCCTCCACTATAATAGCATGCTTGGGTCAAAAAACTAAATGATGTAGAAAACAAACATTATATTACCAATTTTATACTTACATTAATAAAAGCATTTAAGTTTTTTATAATAGGAATCCATCTATCAAAAGAATAATTACCATGTATAAAATACTATCCTTATACATAAACCATTGCAAACTAATAAATTATATAGTTGCAATCATGAAAAAATATCCTTATATGATTATTAGTAAGTCTCCTTTTACAACTTGTCTTATATTAGTTAAGTAAACAAAGAGGTTACATACTCTATATGTTTATACTCTTAGAGTATTCATTGAGCTCAACATTTATTTTAAAAATATGACTAATAATTTTATCCAAAATGATATTATATATATGAAAATAAACTTTCATGCTTAGTTTTATATTCTAAATTAAGAACAAGAAAATTTTTGGAAGTAACACAAATTCAACTTATTTATCTTTCAACACCCTATTTAGAATAACCTTAAGATAGATAAACTCAGGCGGATGTGTTTCAGAAAAGTAATGCTTAAAGGTTCTATTACGACAATAAGAAGTAAAATTAGGTGGACAATGTTAAGATATTCACAGGTTTCATTAAGAGTTGATTTAAATGGTTAAATTTTTGAAAGTCCTTCAAATTTGCATTTGCATCAAAGAAAGTCAAACCTTCACTTAATTGGTTATCATCAATTAAATGTAAACATGAAGTGTTTAATAATAAGATTGATATTTTAAGTCATAGAAATTAATTGATCAAGGTGTCAAGCACCTACTAACACAACTAAGTTCTTGCAAGTATATTATAAATGTGGTCATAACAATCAGTCGCACAAAATAATAAGTAAGAAATTTTCAAAGTTGAAAACAATATAATATGTTTGAGTGTCCTTAAGTTGAATGGACTTATTAAAGTTCATTAAAATAGTAAAAGAAGGGCAATATGATTAATATTTTAATTGTAAGTAACCATAATAATCCCTAATAAATAATAATATTCACATTAATACAAAGTATAGCTTTTCAAAAGAGTTTTAATATTAAACATATTAAGAAATTTAGCATAATAATCAAATGGATTCTTACAGTAGATTAAGTATTTTTATACATTAAATGTGTAATATAAATCATTTTATTGTTTGAGTGTAATTGAAATGCATGCAACTAAAACATAAATATAGTTGCTCATGTTCACGATATTGAATGGAAGTGATTGTTTTATTCAAGAATGATAAGTTTTCATAAGATAGTAAAATGGATAGGGATTTTGTAAATTAATTTGATAAATATAAATATAAATCTTATCTGAACAAAATATACTTATGCAAAATCAAAAAGCAAGCAACTAATAGCATAAGAATTACATCAAAATATGGTAAAATTTCAATAATAAATTGTTTGAAAACTTGCTTTCAAACTAAGCTAGAAATAATATAGAAGGAGAATTTGACCATTGATAAGCCATTTTTAATATAAATGTATGTTAAATTAGTTAAATGTAACTACTTAGCAAAGTTATTCATTTGTTTGTGGGTAAAGGATACAAGTCACTTGCAACATTACTCTCTTGTAAGCTACTTGGTCAATATGATGCATGATAAGATTATGACACATAGACAAGATAGCAAGGCCATGAATGTGACTGTTGAAGTACTATTGATGAAGAACAATTTGAGGGAAGCTCATAACAATGTGCTGACATCATCTATGCAATGCAAAATGCAATGATTGGGAGCCATGATGAGGTCCAAAAAAATTGCTGAAAGTGAGGAAAGTGTGGCCAAGTGTGACAATGCAAAAAGTAGTGGTTGTGGATAATCATGGTCATTGTAAGAACAAAAAATTGTCTTCGATAAGAAAACAATTAATAGTGAAGATACATATGATAGGAATCCTATAGTAAGAATTGAATTTAGTTCTAATTCCTTAAATAAGAAAAATAATGAAGAAAGAAAAAAGATAAGGAAAGGAAGTGTAGCATAGGGCCAACACTATTTAAGTCTACATGCAAACTAGAGCTCCACAATGTTGATGTCAAATGTCAAATTCAAAATGAAGTTAAGAAGAAGCATGAAGGCATGCAACAAGGAAAGATACTTCGCATTGTCAAAGAATTAAGATAATCTTGGGAAAACTTTTACATGTGGATATTTACCAAAATTTATCTAATGAAATTAAATTTGCATGGCTTATGTTTTTAGAAATATGTGAAAAGATGTCATTTCAATGAATTCACACCTCACTCATAAAACGGTTTGAAAATGTTTTAAAGATATAACTAGTACAATGGCTACATGCATAGACTCAAAGAAAATTTATAATACACACTTCTAAGGTACTTTTAGTATTTGATAAATAACCACAAATCCAAGGTATATCCAATGGATGTCTGTAGACCTTACGTAGAATAAAAAACATTTTGTGTAATAATGCTATAGACCTACAACACAAAAAAAATTGATAGAACATTGCTTGGTATGTGTAGAATGTCAAGAATAATGCACAAAAACATGGCAAGTGCATATAAAAAATAATCAATATTTCAATTCTTCTTATATAAAGTTAAGATTGACCCAAAACATTTACAATAGGCTCAAAATTCATACCAAGAAGGAGAGAAGACCAAGAAAATGGCCTATTGAGCCCATTTTACTAGTGCCAACCGACATAAAGCAACATAGTCTAGAAAACCCTTAAACAAACTTAGATCTACCAAACTATGCAGAATCCCATTCCACCATGCAGTGAGCTAGACCTGATCCATGACACTATTGTTGTCATGTCAACCAATTGACATGATCTATGACACACAAACCCATATATAACATAAACATAGACATTGCATTGACCACACGACTCGATCCACAACAAACAAACTTTTGTCAAAGTTACAACACTAGTGTTGGCATGCCATCTTGCTAACCAGATCCATCAAAATCCAATTTGAATATCTCATGCAATCCTTGTTGAAACTCACCTAATAATGAACTAAAAGTAATGCTTCTTAGAAAGCTAAAATAGTGGCTTTTCAAATTGCTTTTTGGTAAAAGCTTTGTAAGATAAATCTTGCATTTTTTTATTTGGTTTTCTTCTTATGTACTACAAAAAATTGAAGGTATATTGATGTAGCAGCATCTAAACTTAGCTCACAAATAGACATTTTTATTTTTAAAAATAATTAAAATATTTTAAAGTTTTCATCACTTCCACCTCCACCAATTTTTGCTATCGTTATAATTATCATTTGTTAACTTGGGAACCCTGATTGACCAGCATTTCAATAGCAACGACTCACCTTGCTCTAACCAACAATGACTCGCACAAACTAGCTAGTCCTACAAATCCTGTCAACCCTTTTCATTCTGCCTTACCCATGCCTACTCTAAATTTGGAAAAGATGAGGTTTTTCCTCTATGTACATTGCATTGATTTCACATAACTTTTTTCCACCCGCCATTTGACACTCTAAACATAGAATTTACTAGCAAACTGCTTAATTCATATAATTTATTATTTTTTAATTATTTTACATTTTAAAAAATTAGTGATATATATTTGAAAAGTCCTATAAATAAGGGTGTTTACCATATTCGAAAAAAAGTAATGGAATCAAATTTATTTTATTTATGTGCTTTTACAATGATTAACACAGTGTGTGTGCCTTACCTTAGATGTAAAGACTCTAATTTTTCTTGTGAAGGACAAGGATTGAAAACGACAGTCCTTCCACTAGTAGGGCCCACGACCAAATCCGTTGTTAGGCACAAGGATGAAAGGTGAGAAACCATCCAACAAGAGAGTTAGTAATCAAATAAATTCCCACTTTTTATAACATTCAAATAAACATCCAAAAGTTTAATCATTTAGTAACTTTTATTTTCTATGTAGTAATCTAATTGTAAAGTTACTTTTTTCTATTATAATATTTAAGATAGAATTTTTCTAAATTTTTTTATGTCTAAAATGGGATATTACAAATTTTGTTTTGTTGAATTTTATGCTTAATTCCTAAGAAGTAGTCTACTCAAATTAATAATCTATATTACAATTATAGAATGCACATCTTTGAATATTTCTTAAATACCACATATGTCGTCTTACCTAGATTATTGTATAGAATCTTCTTTATATTCTCTAATAATCTTTTGAGTGTCTTCAGTATTGTAGGATCCGATTTAGATCTTTATAGAAGTTTAAATGTGCCATGCATCAACTTTGGTATTAAAGACTATGTTTTATTACTAAAAAAGTTTTTTTTTATTTAGTGCATTAAACTTTGGTATTAGAGATAAGTTTTTCTAAGAAATCTTCTTCTACATAATACATTAACTTTGGCTTTAAACTAATTTTTTAATATTTAAAAATTATTATTTTTATATTAGAAAAAGTTTCTTCATTTTCCACTTAACAAATTTTTAATTTTTTCTACATTAAAAAATTTTTTACCAAAAGTGTTTTTTCTTTTTTACTTAGTTTTTCCATTGAAAAACTCTTAGCTAGTTTTGGGTAAACTAAGTTTTAGAGGACCGTACAAAAATAGTGATATGACTCACTACCATCTTTCTTGGGAACTATTTAGTTCTATCTAAGAGTTGATTTGGCAAAAGTAAAGACCTTGATCATTTATCATTTTCCTAGAAGCATATGCCATTTTAGCTTTGCTAGTTTATAAAAGTGATTACTCCGCTTTTGTATTTTTTATCAAAAAATGAAAAAGAAAGATATCCCAAAATATTTTCTTTCCTTGACATCCCTTATATGACAAATCTTTGAATGACCATGAGATCCAGTAGGTGTTATGAAATAGTTAATCAAAATGAAGAATTAGTTCAAAACCAAAGACAAATTTTAAACAAAGATCCCATACTAGAAATATCCTAATGAATAGTAAAACTCACCTGAATGGTTGGTCAAATCCTCCTAAACCTGCAATGTGATTGAAATCCTAAATGAGAAAGGGATAATAGAAGAAGAGTCACACATAATTATTTAGAAGAAGGAAATCCTAAGAGATGTAGAAAGTATAAAAGACAACACTTTTTATGACTTTGAACAAGATATCCATAGAAGAGATAGTGACCATAGAAAAAGTTATAAATAATCAGACGAGTCAAACAAAAATGATGATTTAGATATATCTAGTAAGGAAGAAAGACTTAAAAGGCATCAAGAAAAAGAGAACATCTTTAATGTGAAATTGGATGCTCTAACATTTTATGGTAGCTATGATTCTAAAGGTTATATTGACTGATAAACTACCGTGGATGATTAATTAATTGAAATCAAATGAGTGAGTAAAAAATAATTAATTTATTAGATTAAACTCATCGATACTACTTGTAGATTCTTTAGAAGCTTAGAATGATAATATACTATCAATGATGAATAAGTACCCCAAACCTGAGGAAATTTTAAAATAAGGTGTACAACTAGTTGTTTCCAATAGCCTATAATGTCAAAATATTAAATAAATGATAAAGATTTTTCTAAGGTGGTATATCTATTGAGGAGTACCATAACAAATTTTAGGATTATAAACCAAAAGGTGATATAGATGAACCCAAGGGTGGAGGACTATCCCATTTTGTGGTAGGTTTAAAGGAATACGTGCATGCTGAGCTTAACTAGAAAAATGTTACTACTTTAAAGAAAGCTTATCGCTAACTAAAATTGTCAAAAAAAAGTAAAACATCTTATTTTAAAAGAAATGATGAGCCAAACTTTTAAAGGCCCACACCATAATGTCTTAATGCACTCATACTTACACCTCATCGACCTTATCCATTGCATTTTGTAAACCTCCCAAACTCATATTGGTGCCCACACCATCATAACCTTCTTCAAACTAACTCACATAAACTTGAATTGCCTATTTTATGTGACGTGAAAAGGGATGTGTAGTTGCAAACTACCTAAAGATATCCATGAATGTGAACCTAGAAAGATGTTAATGAAAATGAAATGTCAGAATAAGAGAAAAACATAATGCATTTTTAGAAAATTGAGTAAGAATTAGAAAACATAGAAAATTTAATTGTAAAATGCACCCCAACAACTCCATAATCTTAAGATAACTAGAAGTACACTAATATCTTTAGCATCAATGTAAAAACTAAGGAAGAATCAAATATGATGATCATAGATAATAGTAGTTACATTAATTTCATATCTCCTGATTTCATTAAGCATTCAAGAAGTCTCTTTATCGAAACACCACTCTGTATCTTGGATAGATAAAACCCTTATACTTATTAAGCAATAATGCTATTCACTATTAAAATTAGGTAGATATAATGACTAAGTTTTATGTGATGTAGTTCTTATGCAAGTAAGTCATCTTATCCTTGGAAGATCATGGCTCTTTTATTGGAATGTGACTTTGAAGGATAAGTCTAACATGTCTTCTTTTATTTACAAAAGTAATTTCATCATAGCACACCTTTTCTATCATATGAGAGACCTCAATCACTTATGCATAGGAAATTTATAGAAAATTCATGTTCGACGAATAAAGGAAAGGAAAAGATATAATTTAAGCTTTACCACATTACCCAAGTTAGAGAGATCCTCGATAAAAGAGACTTATTTTGATTTCTTATAATTAAAGAGTTAGCCATCAGCATACCAAACCCATCACCTATTATATAAGCTCATGTTAATAAGTCAATATCTTTTATTAATATTATTTCTTTGCTAATAGAGATTCAAACTTCTATTTTTATTTTTTTAATGTCTCATAGAATAATATCTATGAAAATTAGTCTAAATAATAAAAGATATAAGAAACTAGTAAATCCTCAAAGAAATATTAAAAACTTTCATGGAAGAGACTACTATGTAATTAGAGTTAGGTCAGAATAGTTCCCTCTTGGAGTTAACAAGAATTATAAGCACATGGAGCTGGACCTTTTAAGATTATTAAAAAATTGGGAACTAATAATTATGTGTTGGATTTGTTAGAAGAGTATAGGATTAATGCAACCTTTAACATGAAGGATTTAGTTTCTTACAAAGCACCACGTCCAATACCTAGTGAATCATTTGAGTTTGGTTCAACCAGAGTGAGTAAACACGTTCCTACAACTACATTAACCATCACAATATGTATGGATAACATGAAGAAAATTATAGATCATGAGATAATTTTTGTCAAAAGCTATAAAGTTAATAAATTTTAAATTTTATGGAAGGGCAAACCTCTAATCAAGAACTCTTAGCTTTCTATGATATCCTAAACCATATCATGGAACACCAATTATAATACTATTGTACCCATCACCCTGATATGATCAATTAAAATCTCTTTCACCGAGGGAGGATGATGTAGGTGTGTTTAAAAATAGTTCAAAAATATGTATTTGCTAGTGTTAGACTAGTTCCACAAGTTCATTAATGAAAAGTTTCATTGAAAAGTATTTTAAAAAATGCTTAAAATTAATTTTTTATTAATTTTGTTGCCTATTGTCATTCATCACCATTTGATGTCATCAACGATGTCATCTACCACTATTAGCGTCCACTTTCAGCCCCGAGCTGACTCGTGCTTCTGTGTGACTTGAATTTAAATGAGAACACTGATTGAATAATGTTCGACCTGCACCAACCTATAATGAACCATGCCAACCCTCCAGCCTGACCAACCTATTCATTTCACATGACTCGTGCCTACCCAAAACTCAAATGAATTTCTCAAGACCTCTACCAGCACTACATCGATTATGCCAAACAATTTCTCCACCTACTATTACTGTTGCATAAGACTCAAAATCTATTTAAGAAATGTTTAATTTAATTAATTTCATAGTTTGTTTATTATTATTATTTTTTTAAATTAATGATGAATATTTAAAAATCTCTATAAATAGTGTTGTTCTCTATATTAAAAAAGTGATAAAATAAAGTTTATTTTATTTACGTGCTTTCACCTTTGTGAAAAAAGTGTGTATGTGCAATCTTAGTTAGAGAGATTGTAACTTCATTCATAAGAGATAAAGATTAAAGGTGATAGACTTTCTGCTATAAGAAGTAGTAATCAAATCTCTTGTGAGAGATAACAATAAAAGGTGAGAGACCGTCCATCAAGACAGCCAATAACCAAACAAATTCTCGCTTCAACTAATATCCTCATCAGTGTTCAAAGGTTTAGTCTTTTATTTTTTAGGTAATAATCTAAGATGTAGTCACTTTATTTATTAAAATACTTCACGTAGTGTTTGTCTAAATTCTCTATTTTATGTGTTAAATTAGATGTTATAAAAAAACTCTTTTGTAAGATTTTGTGCTTAATTTTTAAGGAATTGCTACTTATGCATCTTAATAATCAATGCTACTGTTTTGGAATATCAATGTTTGAAATGTTCTAAAATATCACACACCTCATCTAATCCTAATTATTACATAGTACCTTTTTTATATTCTCTAATAATCTATTAAGCATCTTCAGTATTGTAGGCATTAATTTTGATCTTAGTAGAAATCATTTTCTATCTTGTATCATGTACCCTTTAAAAAGGATGATCTTTCCATGTCTAAAATTCAATTTTCTCCATTTTGTCTTTTTGAGGTCTAGGATTAATCATAATGAGAACTACAATGTATTGAATCATCATCCTCCAAAAGTTGTTACCTACAACTCCATTACATCACCTTCTTATCACCACTGAATAATAGTTCCTTTTACTTTGATATTTCTTTAACTTCGTTGATTCCCTTTTATTATGTTATTTCCCTACACTATGCTTCTCCTTTCACTTTATCACATTAAGTTTTCTTGGATTACCAGTTTAGTCTATTGTTGCCTTACTTCACATTCTTAATTGTATTTTTTTTAAGTGTTTGAATAGGCTTTGTTTGTAAGTTAAAACATTACTCTCGATTTTCCATAATGCTTAATAATATTTTAAATGCTTTTTTTATTTATCACAAAATTAGTTTTATCAAACAATATTCCAAATAGCCTTTGTTTCTACTATTAAAGTGGTTAGAAGCTTAACATATGGAATGCCCCCTATGTTGTTCTTTGTTCCCTCTTCGCTAAAGTTTCCCTAGATCTATCTTGTATGTGTTGCCTTTCAAGGTTTCTTGATAAGCATCAAACCTTGCTTTAAAGCTTGATTATGCCAATGTTTACAGTGTAGATAAAAAAGCAAAGCTAAACTAAGCCTTCTTTTTTTGCACCAATATTGAGAAAAAAAGAGAAAGCTTAGGGGTTCTCTTTTCTTTTTTCTAATGGGTATAATGTATGCACACGATATCTTGTAGAACTTGCAACATGGAGCATCCACATAAAACAAGTCACAAATGACCCTCCATCATCTCCTAATTAGAATATAATTTATTGAAGCAATATAAGAGGAATATGGTTTTAGGACTACCTTAAAACAAGCTCAAAATGAGCCTACATTTTTTAACCCTAATATTTCCAACCACCTTAATAAAATACTTTTTATTATAAAAAACCCTTTCTTGGGTTGACACTAAGAAAATGATGATGTAAAACTCATGAATGTAGCATAAACCCTAAAGACTACATAAATGCAACATTTCCCTTCTCAAATGAAGCTTTCTAACAAACTTTATTTATAAATAGGAACCATAGACACCCACTATTAACAAGGAGATCATCGCTCATAAAAATACATACTAATAAAAGAATTAGTTATATGACAAATGACTTGCCTAAGATTGAGGAGAAAAATATGTTAATGAGAACATTACTCATTTTGATTAGTTCCATTTATGTTATGGTGTTATTGAAGACCCTTTGGTCACCTTTTCCTACTTTTGAGCTGGCATAGAGAATATATGCAGAAGGAACCCTTTAGTCATATAATTCATAGCATAGAAGAAGTCGATAGGATTGTTAATGACTTTGATACCTACAAAAGCTTTATTTAACCAAAAGAGTTTAACCATCAACTAAATTAAACTTCCAATCCACCTATGTTAGATAATCTAAAAGTCATGTGCCAACACATCCCATACCAATCCCTATCCTTAAACTCAATGTTAAAACCGACCAACCTATTCATTAATTACATATAGTAACTTGTTCTCAATGTAAAGGGCAAGGTCATATAGTAGTGCAATAACACACACAAAAAGTTATATTACAGAAGAAAGTTTTAAGTAATTTAACACAAGGGCATAATAAGAAATAAAAGAATATGCTACTTATTCCTACCTGGAGGATCACTATGCCAATGAGGCCATTGATGACAATAGGTCACTATATTTATGAGACATACTTTTACCCAACCTAAGAGAAGTGAGGATTATAGACGTGCCATTGCTTTCCATGCATTTTTCAAGTCTGGAGAAAAGGTTTGTAAGTTCATTATATATAGTAGCATTATAATCAATAGTACTTTTATAAATGGTTTAGCATGCAACAAACTTGAGACCATTGATTTCCCAAACCCATACATTATTTTTTATTAAACAATTCATTTGTGTCATTACAAAAACTGTTATACGACTTTCAAATAGATTTTATGTGATGTTGTTCCTATTGCAAAAGAAATTATTATCTTACAATAACCCTTGTTGATCTGTAATTTAACACATCATAGGAAAAATTTAAGCTACACCCATCAACATCTATAGACAATATCCAGCCTATTAAAAAGAGACCACCCACCACTCCTAACAAAAAAAAATCTTATTTATGTCTTATGACAAAATAGATCAAAAGTTTATTGATAGAACTTTTATTTGAGCCATAGTAGTATCTGATATTGGAATAGCTCCCATAATAGAATCGATTTTATTTAGCTTCCCAAAAATTTTTACCAAAGATTTGCTACCCCTTCATGACATCAAACATGTAGACCTATACAAAATTGGTCACATCATTGGATGAATTCTTCTATGCATCAAGTATTCTTTTAACAAGTTCTTGGAGAATTTGTCCTGTTATATTTCATATTTTTAAATTTCAAAAAATTTATTGGTCAAGAAATAGTTTTTATTATTATCAACATTCTATTATCCAAATTATCCACTTGTTTTTCTTACTTATTTAGTTTTACATAAATTTGAAAATTTTTAAGTTTTTTTTAAAAAGAAATAAAGAATTAAAGTTCCTAAAGCATTCTTTATAATTTTCTAAAGAAATTATTCTATAAATGCTATTAATATTGAAACAATACTAAGAAGTTACTATAAGCATAAATATAACTAAATGTTTAATGTGTTTAAGAATCTCTACATCTATTATTTTGTGCATAAATTATGGAACAAATTGAGTTAAGATTTATATAGAAACAAATATTTAAGAAAATTATATAATGAAAAAATAAGACATACTTTTATAATATACTATTTGAATTAATCAAAATAATGAAAAAAATCAAATATTTATTTTAAATAATTTAAAATATTGAACCTTTGAAATGTAAAATTTTTTTGTATAACTTACCAAAGAAATTGGTATACAACTACGAATCATGAAAACATATATTAAAAATAATAAATAACATAACTAAAAGTTTATATTATTTCAAAATTGCCTTTAACGTCACTTTGATAAATTTTGAAAAAAAATAAGTGAATTACAATAAGAAATTAAAAAGAGAAGTAAAAAAATTTGTAAAACCTTAAAAATAATATGTAAGTTTTGCTAATGGACGGGTTATGAGCTCACACAAAATAAATTATTCAAGGAAAATAAATTTTGTAAAAAATCATACAAAATGATATTAATTTTAATAAGTGAAAAAAATTCACTTGTATTTAAAATATATTTTTACGAGTAAATATTGAAAAAATATTTTGAACATCAAATGAAAATATTCTCATAAAAAAGATAACTTCCCGATAATGATACATACAAAAGAGTCAATGATTTTTAAGTAATTATCAAACTATTAAAAGTTATAAAAAACATTTCATAATACCTATAATGTTGTCTTAAAAAAAAGGAAATGCAAATTGATTTGTCCAAATAAACAACATTAATTATGAGGCATTATTTACTTTTAGTGACATGTTTATACCATCTATTAACAATTGATTTATTTTAAAATATTAGTAATTTGATGATTTTTTCTAATAAAAATTTTCATGTAATCCACATCGAGAATGTTTTTTTAATAATTATGGTAAGAAATTCTTTTAGAATTTTTATCTTTCCATTATTCTTTTTGATAATTGTAATTTTAAATCTGTAGTTTTTTAATCTTTATTATAATGTGTAGCTTTGTTAAGCTAAATTATTTAGAAATTTTTTTCTTAATATTTTGTATAAATGTGCAAAATAATTCATATGTTCATCATATTTATGTTGTTATTTTTTTGTTCTTTTGTATATTTTATATAAACATAATGTAATTGTTCTTATCTTAATAAATATATATGCTATATTTTTTTGTAAAATTTCTATGCTTTTTTAAATTACAATAACTCATTTATGATATATAGATTATAATATGATTTATAATTTTCCAACTTTGCGATATGTAAGTAGAGAAGAACTTCATGTCATGTTTTTCAAATAAATCTATATATTCTGAATCTTCTTTTATCTAAATAGCTTTGTATATTATTCCATACAATTATGGTGCTTATCTTGTACAAACATTTTTGATAATATACTAATATTTTAAAATTTAATTGTAACATTATTTTCATTTTTTTAGTTTTTTAGAACTTTTAGACGAATCACAAAGTATCCAATCTTTAATTCCTAAACCATTTTACCATATTATCTAGCAAGAAGCATATTTTTACTAAAATATTTTATTAATATATTAATAAATTTTATTGAGTATTTTAATGTCAATTGCTGAAGAATATTTTAAAATTTTTCTTATATAATGGAAATAAATATCTAAAACATTAAATATTTTGTATAATATATTAAAAAATAATTTTTAGAATTTCAATACAATAAATATGTAAGAAAATACAAATATTACATCAACAAAAAGAGCACAAACAATTAAGGTAATTTAAAATTTCTAATAAATAAGCTATATGCATAAGTAGTAAATTAACCATAATTATCAATGAAAATTGAGTAATCAATAGTCTCGTCATGCTATTGTGAGAAGTATGTCTTTGAAATTAACAAATATTACACCCTAAAAAATCTAAAACCATTTGCATTATTTAACATTTCATATTGAATTGAACAAAATGTTTATATGGCATATCGCAAAATAAGTCAAATAATTCTATAAAGCATATGAACATAAACAAAATAGTTAAGTTAAAATATGTGAAATTTTACAAGTTAAAAGAATTAAAAAAATATTCATAATATAATATTACTAAATAATTATTAGAAAAAATGTTTAATAATATAGTAATGATAAAATTTTTTTAAAGAAAAAATGAAAAATAATAAATATTGTATAACATCGAAATTTTTAATCTAAATTAATAAATTGAAATAAAAATGATAACATATAGAATAATAAATAAAATAGAAAATGTGAATAAAACTTTATGAAATATTTATAAAAATTTCTCACTAAATAAAAAAGCCAAATGTTGTTTATACAATGTATAAAAAGAGTACAACAATAAAGTGAAACACAACCCAAGATCACATACATAATGTAAACCATGTTTTGGTTTACAAAATGCTCTTTGTTATCTTGGTGCACAAAAAAAAGCATGCTCACTTGAGTTATTTGTTATGCACATAAGCTCTTAAATTATAGATTCTTGTATTATGTTCATGATCTCGTTTGGTAAATTTGTTGCGCACTTCTTGGAAACATTTTGTAATAAATATGCTTTGTACATAGCTTTGAACACGTTGAGCATTTTAATTTTTTAATAATTTTTATTTTTATAAATTTGAGGTTTTTTATTTCTAATGCAATGTTTTTTTTGTAATTAAGAAATTCTTATTATCCTTAGTAAATATTTTAAAATTTCAAATATTTTATAGTAATGATGATATGATTTTTTTGCCTAGGTTTTCATATTTCATGATTGCCTTAACATTATAATACTTTTTATTTAATTACTAAAAAGTGAACAATGATTTATTGAAAAATTGATTTTTATTATTTATAATTACTTATTCATGATAGTTTAATTTATTTTAAAATTATTTAATAACAAACTTTTTTTAGTAATTATTATCTTTTTATAAAAAAATAAAGTTGCTTAAGTGAAACATAAATAGTTATAAGTGTTGAACGCTTGATTATGCAACAATTATTTGATGAATCATATTTTTGTTAATAATTATTTTTTTAGAACTATTGGCATGTTTTTTAAAATGAAACATTCATTAATTAATTAAAATGTTTGATCAAGTGTTTTATTATGTAATTCACTTATGAGTATAAGTCAACGAGTGTTAGTAGTTCTTCTCATGTGTTGCTCAAGTTGTAAATTTTGAAATCATTTCTTTAGCACTTGATGAACTAATTTCTACTATATAATTCAAAAAAATTACTTTATTTTAACTAGAATTATAAAACTATCCCTTCATGCTGATATGACAAATATGCTTATATTATATTGCTTTTGAATATTGAATTTGCAAGATAATAAAGCATCCATTTCATACATGTTACATGCGTATAAATATGTCTTAATAAATACTTAATATATACATTCCATTCTTCAAATTAATCAACTTTTATAAGTTGTGAAAGCAATAAAACTACACATTACCTATGCTTTTGGCATTTGTATCTTTCAACTACCTTACAATACGATTAATATTTGATGGCAACAAAAGAAACATAATTCAAATAAGATCATGAGCAATTTGCATCAATTACATTGTTTAGATTACTTGGATATTCTTATCATATTTCAACACTAAGTGGCTACCTAAGAAGTGTGTTAAGATGTATATCTTAAAGATTCACACAAAATAATGGCATGTGTTATAATGTACGATATAGTCATTAAAAGATTAGATAGGGCATGAACTAAACAACATTAAATATATGGCTTAAAGTTTGTAGTGCCATACAAGTATAATAGATTTTTTTATTCCATTAAGAATAAGGTTTTAATTATTTAAATTTATTGATTTGTCAATATTCCTTTGATTCATACAAATACGAATAATTATTTTAAAAAATATGACAATGAATCTACTACCAATTAATGTTATATGTAAACAAAGAAAAAGAAAGTTTATTGTATTTTTCATTGTGGTTTCATCTTTTGTCTTGTCAGCTTGATTACTAATTTATTTGGCATTTTACTTGGTTTATCAACTTTTCCATTACTTTGAAGTTTCATAGATTAATTTGGTAACTTTCTTTCATAGTATTTAATTATTGTTATATTTTTTTTAATGCATAATATAATTTTTTTATATTATTTCTTCAAGTGCTTAATTATAGTATAAACTATATTACTGTATTTTTTGTGACATGACTTGTCCCTAGCCATTATTGAAAAGTAGTAGAGTTGTGTGAGGTGCCTTTTACATCATTTTGGGTTAGAACAGAGTCCTTTTTAAAGTTAATCCAACATAGCCAAGGGTAAAAATTGGGTGCTTTTTAATGTTTTCTGTTGTAGCTACAATAATAAGTGTTGTTAATTGAATCTTATTTTAGTTGATTAATAGAAGTGTAAGAAATTTTTTTATAGAATGACCTAAAAACATTTGTGCCCATTTGCTTTTGTTTAATTTATTTATTATTAAGAATAAAAATATTGTGACATAATGGTTTGTTAAAGTTGAAAAAACTTTTTAAATTTTTTTTATTATAACAATCATGACAACCAAGAGATTTCATTAACATCACCTTCTTGAAAGAATACTTAAAATTAATAAGAGACTATCAGAGTGACATGAATTAGTTTAGTATAAATAAATCTATATTAAATTGTTAAATTTTTTTTCATTTTGCCTTCAGAAATTAAAAGTATCTTACTAATATTTTATGTGCCAAAATTGAGTTATGTTCAATTAAGTTTAAAGATATATTTCACATTATTTATTTATATGTGTTGGTATGTATTTTTTTAAAGGTATATATTTTTTTATTATAATAATTAGGTTCTACTAATAATATTTTATATCTTATTTTATAATTACATAACATCTATCCCTCAAATTATTAAAACATCTATCTCTTTTAATTTTATTTTTCTAATGCAATGTCCTAAAATTTTTGCATTATTCAATCATTTTTATTTCATACATATTCAGTGTTCATTTTTCTAAAAAGGTTTTTACTATTGTTGCCCTGGTACAAGAATTTTTTCTTGTAAATATAAGTAATTATTTATATTTTAATTCTTAAAATTAATAACTTCTTTTAGTTTTAGTTTAGTCCTTTTTACTTTCAAATTATTAATTAAATTTGTGTTATTTAAAAATCTTTTTTGACTAATTAAAATTATTTTACTAAATTAATAAATGAATTATTATCTATAAGATTTTAAATTTTTGTTCTCTTTTATACTTTCCATTATCAATGTAAGTTCTTTGTAATTGGAAAGCTTACACAAATATATTTAAAAAATTGTGACGTTATGCCAACTAATTGATTTTTTTATCTTTTATTTTTATAAGTAATTACAATATTGAGTTCAATAAATTTATATTTCAATATACATGCTATTAGTTTTATACGTATAGTTTTGAATATTAATTTTTTAGCATCTTGTATATTTTTTTTTTACATTTTTAATAATTATTTTAGATTCTTAACTTTTTTTTTGAGTTTTGATTTTTAAAATACCTTTAATTTCTATAACAACTATAATTTTTTTAGATTAATTATAAATTTAATTATTTATGCAACAATTTTTTAGGAAAAACTAAAAAATTATTTATTGATGTAAAGGCTAATTTCTTTCTAATGAAAATATTATACTTCATAATCATTTTTTTATTTTTGTTATTTTTTTGTAAAACGACATATCCATTACTGATTGAAGTAAATTATAGTTTATATTCTTGTTAAACAAAACTATACCTGGTTTTTTATTTTTTACCCTAATAAATTGTTTGCTTTCATTAGAATATTTACATTTCTAGTTTAGAAAAATTATTGTTTCTTAAATTTGGTCAAATATTTAACATTTAAATATTTTGTATTTATTATTTTTTAGATAAATTATTCTTTCGCTTCATATCATTAATCTTATTTTGAAATATCTTTTTAAAATAGAGTGTGCCATCTAATAAAAGTGCATCTATGAATGCCAAATATTGCATAAGATAGACCACAGGAAAGGGTAGTTGATGTGGTCACATGCCTTCTATATAGTTATCATAAGAATTGTAAAAAATGAGGAAAATATTCATATTTTTTTTTAATCTATCACTACGTTTTTTTATCATCCACTGTAATTTAATTGCAACATTTTGTGTTTCAACTCAATTATCAATTTTTTTTTCATAAATTTTCATGATTCTTATAATGTTATGGTAAATAAATCAAGTTATTGATTTTTTACAATGAGTATTTGTTACCATAATGATTTTCTTTTATGATTGTATTTTCTTGAAACTTACTACATAACAAATAAATTTTATTTGTTTGATTATTAATAAAATATTTTGTTACTGGTCCATATAAGTATTTTTATGTTATCATATTTTAAGGATTTAGCTAGCTTAATGATTATTTTTAAATATTGTTTAATATTAAATAATTCATTTTAAACAATTCAACTTTTTTTATTAAAATGAAAATTTTTTTATACATATTTAAAAAAACTTATTTGCTAAAACATAATTTTGAATACTCCTTATTTTTTATTATCTTAATAGTTTAATATTTTTTTTTATATTTTTTTATTATTTAAATGCAACAAAGTTTCAATAATGTAAGAATATTTCAATAGTTATTAAAATTATTTATTTTATATTCTATTTATTGTTTGGAATATTGTTTTATCACATTATATCTTTGAATAAAATTATTCCAATACCTTTTTTAATATATTATATAATAGAAAAGATTTTCAAATATAATACATTATTATATAATTATGCTAGTTCCCTCAAACATCATAAATTCTTTTCATCAAGATAATCATTTACTTTATTTTTTTTATGTATATTTCTATTTGACAAAAAAACTAAAATAGTTTTCACTATATGTTTGTCATTAACATGTCATGCAATTTATTTTCAATATTTAAATATTTTAATTATCTAACTAAAATTTTTTAAATACATATTTTTTATTTTATTATAATGACTACATCAATATTTTTATTTTCTCAAAATACAAAGTTTTGGTAATTTTATATATTGTCATCTATGTTGTGGTTGATATCTTTTGTTGATAATAAGGTAACGATTTAGTCTAAATTTTAATGATACTATTTAAATTTTCAAGTGCCTTATTATATTTATAGATATATTCTATTGCATTGCTTAAAAGTTGCTATGCCTACATCAACGTAATCCTTATCTTAATTTTAAATGAATTAATTAAAAAAATTAAGAAGATCACTCATTTCAAAAGAAAGTAAAGATTACGAGTTTGATGTGTAAGGGACAAAGTAGATTGATGTGATTATGAGTTCTTACCAGTTTCATAAATGTCATTGTAATTACTAGAAGTTCTTACCAAACTGACCAATTAGTAATTATGGATAATTTAGGAAAATTCCAATGTCTTCAAATAATGGCTAATAGAGCCATTACACAAGAACTACTTGATCTAAAGGCTCCTAGATCATTTGATCTTGGACAAAACATTATTAGATGGCTTGGATTAAACAAGCACTTTTTGATCTAGACTTGTAGACCTAAATTGTGATATAATGAAAAGATTTAGCTGTTATGTGTGGATGAAATACGTGTTCGATTATGAAATTACATTATCGCACAACAAATCTAATTAGGTGTTTTTGAAAGGCTAATGAGATTATAATCATTTGATTATATTATTGCAAGATTAGATTATAGAATCACTCAAATAATTTTGAGTATAGTCATGCAAAATGGTTACACATTTTTGTCCCACATTGCATGAATGATGGAATTTTTTTGCTTTATAAGAATTTTCTTACGACATATAATAAGTGCATTATTTAGGTTTAGTAAACCCTTGGTTCACTCTCAAGTGATTTCCCTTATTGCTAATGTGCTCACACTCAATTAAATTTTGATATGTGAGCAATCTATCGAACCAAAATTATTCGATGAGTTTTGGTGTCTTTTTATCAATCTGATAAAACTAACTACACACATTTAGGAGCTATGATCCAACAAGACACTATCGATAATTATTAGTAATAAGTTTTTCTTTTTAATTATTTTTATTATATTATTGTTTTTTACTAATTAATTATTATAATTATAATATACTGTTTGAAATAATTTATTAATATAAAATTTCTAACTATATTTTTATGAATAAAATATTCTTTAGAGGGTTGACAATTGATCTAGATTTTAGAATCCTAATATTTTTTCTAAAATGATTAATTTAAATGAATTTTTTTGTGCCTTCAAAAGTGATTTTAATCAAGCTTAACATTTTAATCAACACAAAATTGTAATATCTCAAATTAAATAAAAAATATTTCTTAGTTATTTGTCAATCCAGCCAAAATGATCATCACAAAATTTCACCTTTGCTCTTCTTTCTTTTCAAAGTTTACCATGAATAGAAATATCATCTAACTAAAATTTAAATTTATTTAAACAAATTCATTAGTAATACATTGGGTTTATGATCATCAAACAAAACATTAGGGGAAGGGGTCAACCCAATAATCTCTCTTTCTTGATGATAACAAAAATTTTAATAAATTTCATTAAAACATAAATTATTTATAAAAATAAAATACATAACAATTAAAAATAAGCTTCCTAAGATGTACGTCAGACTATATTAATCTTCCTCAATTATTTTTTCTCATTTTTAATCTTTTAATTTCTATTCTCCCAAATAGTTGGAGCCACCATATTTTCTAAAATAAATATTGAAAGTGGACATTACTTTGTTTGAATCTAGCTAGTGATGAATATAAGACTACATTAAAAACAAAAGATAGACTATATGAATGGTTATGATGCCATTAACATTGTCGAATGCACCAAGTACATTTATGCGACTTATGGCTTAGGATTGTGTCCTTGTCTAGGTCATTTTGTAGTTATCTATTTTGATTATATATTAGTTTATAGCCATAGCATACTTGAATTATTAGGACATCTTATGCAATTATGCACTACATTACATGAGCAACATTTATTTCCTATCCATTAGAAGTGTTATTTTTCATTCAAGGAATGTCATTCAAAGGTTTTATAATTCCAAAAGAATGACTAATTACTAATTCAAAAAAGTTAAATACCATTTTTGAGTGGCCAACTCGAACTAATGTACATTAAGTTCGTAGTTTTCATAGCATTCCACTTTTTATCTCAGGTACATTCAAGTACTTAACATGATTGTAGCCTTAATTCTAGATTATATTGAAAAGGTTTAGTTTAACTTATGAAAAGTGGTGGAAGTAGGCTTACTAAATTAAAAGAAGCCATGACTAAAGACAAGTCCTTAGATTAGAAGATTTCTCAACACTTTTGAAGTCACTTATGCTTGAGAACTAAGCATTGATAGAGTTCTAAGAAAATTAACATTATTTGATAGTTTAATCACTAAGACATTGAAAACACTATCTATTATCCCAAGAATTTGTTCTTCATTTTAGTCATGAAGCACTTTAATTAAACAAAAATTCAACCTATTGTATTCTTTATTTTGGTCAAATGAATTTAATTCATTAGCATAATAAAATGGTTTTAATATTTGCAAGAATTCACTTTTGTTTTAAACCATAAGATAGGAGTGGAGAATAAAGTTGCAAATGTATTACATAGTGATGGTTGTGTCATTGCCATATCATAGATGCTCCCAAAAAGTAGGTTTATCTAACGCAGACCATCTCCACCCATGCACAATATTTTGGATCAATAAAATATCAAATTTTATAGAAAAAAATTTGTTGTATTCTTTAAAAATTTGGTCAATATTTTAACAAATTATGATGTAATGTTATCCTAATGTATATAGTTGGCCTTATTTTAGAAAGAACTTTGTAATTAATTTAGATGCTACCTTAAATGGAAGAGCTAATATGATAATTTTTGATAAGAAGCAAAGATCATGATATATCTTTGACTTCTCTCAAATAGAATTTCTAGCCTAAATACTACAAAAGAAAAGGAAAACTAATTTGTCATTACATATATAACCAATGGTGTAGTTCTCCAGTTTATGATAATTAGAAAAATCCTTATTAGAATATCCAACCTACCACCCATATTCCAACCATTGTTAAAAGAATTTTTTGAGTTTTTCTTGATGACTTGCTAAACAATCCATTTATTAAGAGATATTAATCATATTATTGATCTAGTTTTTGACACTTCACTTCAACATTTAATAAATTATTGATTAAATTTATTTGCTCATATAGAACATACTTAATAAGTAAATGAGTTCTTTCAAAGGGAATTTGATAAGAAAAGTGTTAGAGCATGTGATTTTCTCAATTGTTTTGCTCTAAAAACTGATGAAACTTAGTCCATGTGCATATATAGTCATGCCATTAACAAAATAATAATTAACTATAGGTTTCCAATTCCTACACTTGATGATTTGTTAGATCAAATTGTTGGAGCCACCATATTTTATAAAATAGATCCAGAGGTGGATACTATAATGTTTGAATCTACATAGTGATGAATGTATCAATACTTTTAAAAGAAAAGGTGGACTATATGGATGGTTAATAATGTCATTTATATTGTCAAATGTGCCAAGTACATTTATGAGACTTATGTATTAGGTATTATGCTCTTATCTAGGTCATTTTATAGTTATCTATTTCTATTATATATTAGTTTGTAGCCATAAACATTTGAATAGTTTGGGCATCTTTGTTAGGAATGCACTACATTATGTGAACAACATTTTTTTGTTAGTCAATTAATTTCTATGGAAGGAATGTCATTCGAAGGTTTTAATGTTTCAAAAGAAGAATTATTTAATAATCCTAAAAAGATAAAGTCTATTTTTTGAATGGCTAACTTCAAGTAATTTACATTTTTTCATGACTTTCATGGCTTAGCCACTTTTTATCAACGAATCATGTGAGGACTAAGCTGATCGTAGCCTTAATTATAGATCGTTTTAAAAAGGGTGGGATTAACTTGGGAAAAGTGGTAAAAGTATCTTTTCTAAAATTAAAGAAATGATGAGTTAAGCTCCAGTCCTTAGATTAATAGACTTTTTAATAACTTTGAAGTTGTTTGTGCTTAAGGAATTAGTATTAGTGTAGTCTTGAGTAAAAGCTCCCCTCATATCACATTCATCAATGAAAATGTAAATACAAATGGAAGAAATACTCTTATTAAAAACAACATTATGTGATAGCTAAATCACAAGATTGGAGAAACTGCTTATTATCCTAAGAATTTGTTCCTTATTTTAGCTATGAAACACTTTAATTTATGAATATTCAAACTATTATATTCTTTATTTTTGTCAAATTAATTGAAGCCTTTAGTATGGTAAATGGTTTGAATATTTATAAGAAATTAACTTTTGCTTTAAAACATAAGGTAAGAGTGGAGAATAAAAGCAAATGCATTAAGTCATGATGATTTTTTACTTCCAACAATGACTATAATTCTTCCTACATTTCAATGTGTCAAAAATTTATATAGTGATTAGAACCTAGGTCATATCTATGAAGTTGTCAGTGCTTTTCATAATAGGTTTATGGTAATCATTATTTGAAAAATTGTTTTTTTTTGTTTTGGGGATCATAACTTTGCATTCCCACACATCTCTTAAGGGTTTCCCTATTTAGCAAATACATACCAAAGTTGTAGTTGGACATTAAAGTCAAGGCAAAACCGTAAGTGATGTGGCTAATCTATTGTATTGTCCAAGATAGCTCGGACAAGATATGTCGATTATTTCTAATCTAGAACTTGTGTTGTAGCTAAAATATATAATTATGTGCAAAGTGCATATATACCATTATCTAAGCCACAATAACCATAGTAATATATAATTATGGGCTTTGTATTAGGATTACCCAAAACTATTAGAAAGAATGTATTTTTAGGTGATGATATATTTTTTAAAATGACTCATTTCATGAACTTCCATAATTCATTAGTTGTCTCACATATTATAAAGATAATTCTTGATTAAGTTATGAAACTACATGGCTTATCTTAAACAATTGTTTAGATTATGATATCAAATTTATTAACTACTTCTAGAAATCACTTTTTCTCCTAATGGAAATGAAACTTAAGTTTTTGTTAACTTAACATCCTGGATACATATGCAAATAGAAGAAGTAAACTAAAGCCCTTTTAATCTTCTTTATAGCCTGATAATGGAACATGTTTCAACCTATGATCTTTTGATGTTATCCATTCAATTTTCTTAAAAATTAAAATATTGGATTTGAGTGTTTTACTCATAATATTTTTTCATCACATCGACATATTACTGAACAAATTAATTTAAATAATTAAATATATATATGGCTTGTAGAGGCTCATAGAAAATATAGAGAATTTGTTGAGGATGATTATGCTAAGATCTGTGCAAATTCTGAGTGATTCCCATTAGGAACTCTTATAAAATTAAATGCCCATAATGTTGGACCATTTAGAATTTTAAAAAAGATCAGGCGTGAGCTTTTATGCTTTATATTTAATAGTAGATCATGAAACTAACACAACCTTTAATATTCAAGATATTGTTACTTCTAAAGAACCATACCTAATACATAGTCTTTTGAGCCTACAATATTATAGCTAAGTAAACCTGTCCAACCAATACAATTAGTCGCGTTTAGCAACTCGATAGAAAAGTTGCGCATATCATAGATAATCAAACAATTTTAACATAGAATTAGGCACAATGAAGGTTTTTGGTTCATTGGTGAAGGCATCCCACATTTAATGATTCTTGGATTATTGGGTAGAAGCTTCATTACCTAATAAAGAGATGTTAAGGAAGTATCAGAGATTTCACCATAGCTTTACAGGGTTAAGCTCTTTCCAACCAAGAGAGAGTGATGTAGTAGCAACCCATACTTCATGTAAAGGTTCAACTTCTAGATGTACTACTCTTATTTGGACTTAAAATAGTGCCAATATTTACCTCTTTACTTCTTATTAATCTTTATTATTATTGTCATTAATGTTGTCAATCATAGCTATCTATTATTTGTTGAATGTTTTAGTTTGCTTTTCCTTCATTTGAATGCTAATTTATATCTACATTTTACTTTAAGTTATTTGAAAATCAATTTGTAACTTTTTAGATTTTTTAGCTTTAAATTTAGTATGAGACATCCTTGTAGATGTCCTGTAATTTTATCAATACAAATTTTGTTTGAAAATGTCCTTAAAAAGGCTTAAAATAAAGTTTTGGAGTAATTTTCATTACTATCCATCATAATCCATCACTATTATCATGAACATTTGTAACCATTGCCTTTACCCATGCCAACCCATTTGGCCATCTCAACCATGTTTTAAGTATTATAATTTGAATGAAGTAACAAAGTGTTATCTTTAATCCTGATCAATAACTCTCTGCCGTGTATAATCTATCCAATTATGTATTTTTATAGGTGCCCCAGGAAGGATAACAAGTGGCTAAAAAATGATCCTAACTCAATATCTAGCATTCACAAAAGTATCAAATCACCAAGAAATTTTTTAATCACTTTATTTCAAATTTTAAGCTAATAATTAACTAAGTCCAACTTTATAGTTTATCCAAGTGAATGATTGAGTTTTTTGTTTGGCTTTCTAAGAACTTCACTTATGTCTTTACCATGCCACTTCACCACTAATGAGAGCATTCATGGTGTGGATTCTTAGAACTATCTTTTTCTTTAGGTTGTCATCCCTAATGTTAAAGATCAGTGCAAGTCTTTATCCTTTACAAAATATTTTACTCAGCCAATAATTCTAATATTTAAAATTCTAAACCTATAGTATTCTAGGGTAAGCCTTTGTTTGAATATGTTGCTTGATCCTTAGCACTTCTTAATTTTTTATGAGCTAAAAGTAAATTTAGCATATCAACTTACATGAGGTTTTACTTTGAGCAATACAAATATCTCATAAAAATAATTGTGTTCAAGCCCAAACACATCTCAAGGCAGGAGGTTGTGCCTAAATTCCAATGATATGTTAGATGATGTGATGGCTTCTTTACTAATAATGACAAAGGAGTGAAAGGTTTTTGTAAGCTAGGCCTAATTGAATTGATTGTAGATGTTCTCTGATTTGGTAACCACCAAAACATATTAAACAATTTTTTTGCTTCTTTCATTTCACATATTATTTCTTAATATTTAATAATATTTTTTTGTGATATTATTGACTACAATTCAAAAACAATTTTTTTAATGTGTGAATTTTGAAAAATTTTGAAAGTTATTTCACTCACCCCTATTAAGTGTTATATGCATCAATAACTGTTACATGTATATATTAAGTGAGCATTATGCTATTATGGACAATTCTATTTTGTAATATTTTCTCACATTTAGATATAGAATCATCAAAATTTTGGTATCCTTCACATCATGTGCTCCAAAAGCTAAATATGATTTTGACTACACCAAACTATTAAAGTAGATTATTTTTTTGATTTTATGGTAAACCTAGTGCATGATGTTTTTTTTAGAAAATTGGAGAGTTATAAATAATTATTCTTATCCTATGGAATCAACTGATGCTAGAGTACAACTTGCGAAAGTGGTGCGAATGATATAAAATAAGCTCGAGGATGTGGCTGATTTTTAAGATCCCAAAGCATAACATGAGTTTTTATTGAAGGAATTATTTGTGTTAGTGAGTACTTATGTAATGGAGAAATTATTTTTCACTAAGGATTGATCATGAACTATAATTGTACCTTATTTCAAGCATCCACTTACAATTGATTTTAAACATTAACTGAATTGAATATAAACCTATTTTCTTTCTTGATGTGAAAGCTTTAAATTCTAGGAATAATGAAAAGCCAGCAGCTAAAATTATTGAGTTTTGGTATATACAAATATTAACCTACAAATGAAAAAATATTTAAATATTTGCGAATATATTTCATTGTAAAAAATTAAAGATTTTGTTAAGAAAATTTCTCTGAAATGGAATTAGTACAAAATTATTTTTTCTAAATAAAAATTGCTTTAAGAATCTCGATTGCATTGTCTTCTTGGTAATCTAATTAGCTTCCTAATCTAATTTATTTTGGGTAATGAACCACCTAGTTAGATTAGAATCAATGGCAATAGTCAAATTCTAGGATGTAGATTTGTTGATGGTTCATTAAAAAACTTGATTAATCACATGATGTTCAATCTAGTGCATGTTAGATCATTCAAGGTTTATATCCAATAGAAAGAAAAAATTTTATCGTCAACATGACTTTTTATGTGATGACCATAAAACCATTTCATAGGAATTTCATGTTCTATATGATGGCATTTTTTAACGTGGGTCAAATAATTTAATGAATAAGAATAAAACTTGAGTGAAAATAGTGTTTCTATCAAAGCTACTTAGAAAGTAAAATGTATAGTTCGTTTAACTAAAAAAACAAAAGTTGAAGGGAGTAAATAATTTGATAAGTTTAACGAACTTAAAAATAGGTATAATGTTTTGCTTAGCAATTAGTTTAGAAATTACAACATTGCACTAAAGCATTGAAGTAAACAGTAAGGAAACGTAAGGATAACAATTTGATTATAGGGCTAAACTTGTATACTTACTATGACAACAAATACTACTTATGTGTAAAAGACAAAATATATATTTTGATACTCCACATGAAATTTTTATTTCAATTATTAATTTGAAAAAGTATAAAGTCCTTTTCATTGCATACTACATTCTTTTTCTTTTGGAAGATCATAAAAGAGCTATAACACAACATTCTGCATAAAATAATTTGAAAATATTCTTTGGTAATAATGATTTAACCATTATGTTATGGCCAATTGTTTTATATCTCAAAAAGAGTACCTTGAATTTTATTATTTTTGCTTTTTAAGAATTATAATTAGTGCTCTTTATTTCCTTCTAGTATGGATTAAGAGAAAAGAAGTCTCAATCTAGTGGTTTTTTTTAACAAAGGAAGAACACCCTTAGGGCTTAGTGTCAAACTTTATTTTTTTTTTGTTTGACATCATAATGAAGAAATGAAGGTTGAGTTCTTTTAAGAAAAATGTAATAAGGGTAATGGTTTGGTTCATGAAAATGTAGAAAGGTTTTTATTTTTTAAAATATGTAAATCGCAATTGCAAAACTCTCTCCACTTATGAAGGAGCAAAGAAGTACTTATAGCCTTAAGCTTGGCAACTTAAGTGTCAATAAAGTCCATAGTTTTGTTGGGTTAACCATGTCATATTTGACCAACACATCTATTTAGTAGATATTTATCTTTCTTATTTCATGATTCCTCAATTATTTTAATCATTCCATGCAATGTTTGGGATCCATTACTATGCTATACCAAATTATTTTAAAATTCTAATAATTGAAAATTCACCCCATCACGTGTTTAGTTATATGACATCTAGTGAGTTGAATTCCAGACCTTACAAAAAATATCATAATGGCCTTAAACAAAAAAATGGTATCCAAGAATCCCATGAGGCCTCGTGGTGGGTCAAAAGTAGAGATTGTATTAATTCTTACCATATAAAAGTTAAGAGCTTACAAATACACACAAATGTAATTCATAAGATTCTTTTGTGTGTGAAAGAAGATAAAAAAATATAGTTGAATGTATGTGTCAATGCTGGATAAATTTTTATAGGACAGTCCTAAATTGATAAATTATATTGCTAACTATCCTTATTCATGGATTGCATAACAAAATTTTTAATATCATTATTATTCTTCATATCATTTGTGAAGTTATTTAGAAAATAATTTATCCATTTTAACAAATAAGGTAATTTTGTTATATAAAAGATTCATGTTAAGATCATACCATACTTATCATAGCTTCACTTGACTTTACTTATGCATCCCTTGTGTAGTAGAGTTTAAAAAACATTAATATGTTATAGTACATATGCATCACATGTTAAGCTTCTTCTGGTTGATTTTAACACTTATTTGAATTGACTAGCATTAAGTTAAAACGATAATTTACAATTATGCATAAGATAAAGTCTATTGCAAAAATTTGTTATGATAATGTTATGAAATATACATGACTGGTAAGATACACAAAACTCAGTATAAAAAATGAAATTTCATGGCCTTGGATACTTGCATATAATATTTCGATAGAGTCATTTGTTTTGGAAAGGATTGTGCTAGTGAGTAGTAATACTTAGTAGTGCAATGCACAATGCCAACATGCATAGGAGATATGTGTCATGTGTTCTCATCAATGAGTGGAATTGTATAGTTGAATACTGTTCTAGATGTAGCTTCTATATGGTAATTCATGTACAAAAAGTCTTAGTGATGTAAGGTATGCATATGTTATGTGAACAATATGTTTAGAATAAGAAATCTATGATGATTTTTATGTATTGTGAGGGAAAAGGAAGTTTTACTTAATTTTCATACAACCATTTGGATGAAATTACGAGTATTAAAATTCCTATAAATAGGCATTTTTCTCCCACACTATGGCTAAGAAAAGTATGATGGATTTCAGTAATTTTCAATCATCTAGAATTATTTTGTTTAATGGATGGTCTTTCATGGAACTTTAATTCAAATATTATTTTTGGATTATGTTGAAGTGCATTCCACTATTGCCATAACAAAGTACTTTCATACCTTCAAGATCATAAAAGCCTCATGATTTTCTTTGTAACTTCTAATCTTCATTTATTAGTGAAATTTATTACATATCTATGAAATTAAATTAGGGTTAATGTTTTTTGAATTTCGTTGTGACTACATTCATGAAAAATCCATTGGCTCTATTTGTGAGTAAGGAACGATCCTAACAAAAGACTTTCTAATGAGTGGATGACTAGCAACCTTACAATGAGGCGTTATGGTGCCACAACATTTAGCTCAAAAGTAAGGCCTTTTGTTAGTAGAAATTAGAAGAATTTACTCCAATGCTTGGAGTAAAGTGTGTTATTGAGGTGAATACTGCTTGTATTCTTTTTGTTAGAGGATTGGGAATACATTTTTTTGATAAAAGAATGTCGATCCAGAGCCTTCTGGCACCACTCATGTAAAGTGAAGGAGTGATTATATAGTCCAAGTTATAGAATTATGCAAGATTGATGGTCTAATGGTTGAATATCTTAAAACTTTTAAGTGAATTACTACAGCACACTTTTCTTCATATTTTCTTTTTATGAACAAAAAAAGCTAAAAATAAAGATTTAGCATGATTTGAGATTATCGAAAAAATTGATTAATACCAATTCTCTTCCTTTAGCAACGTAGAATAGTGGACAAGTTGTATAAAAGAAGATTGTTGTGTTGATTAGAGAAGTTCTCTATTGCATAAGCTTAACGTCATAGTGTAGATCCTCTATAGTATAATTACAATTACTTTTTAAAATTTGTAAAATCCCATTTGGGACCATGCCCAAGTACACCCCAACACTAATGTGTCAATAATTTTCATTTAAGCAAAATCCTTCACAACTATTTTGCCCAAAAAGTTGATTTATGGATGAGAAAGTTATTTGAAATTTCATAACTTTATTATGAATATTTCTTATGACTATATGTAAATAATTTTATTCAAAAGGTATAATATTTATTTTGTGCTATATCATATGCAATTTGTAATACAATGTGAATGCAAACACTTTCTTAAGGCTATGTGTGTGTTAGACAGGTAATATGTAAATAAAGCAAAAGGTGAAAAAAAGAGAAGGAAAAAGAAGAAAGAGAAGAAAAGGAAGAGAAAGAGAAGCCCGAAAAATAATATGGAGCTTAATTGCATAATAGCTCATTATTGAGGTAAATGTTCTTCATGTGTCAAAGTTAATTTAAATATTTTTTTATGATGAATCTTGTTCATCCATTGATGAAATGAATGACAAATTTGAAGAAAAAAATCGAAGCAATATTTTTTTGTAAAGCCATATCGTACATTGCATAAGAAAAACATTAATTATTTTGATGGGATAAATGATTAACTTAAGAAAATATGAATCGTTAACAAGTAATAATTATTTGAAGATTTACATTCACTAGTGAATTACATGCAAAAAAGAATTTCTATAACAATATTCCATTAAAACTTGAATCAATTGATATTATAAAATAGGTTTCTCAAAAATAAAAAATTTTGGTTTCAAGAATAAAAAAATCTCTAATGCTTTTTTATTAATTAAATTATTTGATAAAAAATGGTTTAGTATGTACATCATATATTCATATGCATGCATTCTCACAAACTCTTCTTAACATTGAAACTAATAAAATTTATGCATGAAAATGCCTCATAATTAAGGACCAATTTGTATGTTTTACATATGTATCATCAAAGATAATATCAAATTATTTCTATAGTCTATGTCAAATTTAATTACACTACTCTTTGAGGAAAACCAGTTGTTCAATTACATGTAATTATGCTCGTATTCATAGGTGACATTGTTTTGGATGTGAACTTAAGTACTTCACAATCACCACACATTACTAACTCTAACGAATACAAAGTTGCTTTGGGATTCATAAATACGAAGCTAAGGAAATCATGTAGATAATATTATCTCATCATGGTCCTTGACGTTATGGGCTAACTATGAAATATATTATTCATTTAAGTATTATTTGAATATTTATACACCCTTATCAGTTAGATGTTATAAAATTTAGTAAAACTATATTCATAATGACTGGCTTCAAGAATTCATCATGTAGCCAACTTCTAACATGAAGTAATAAACATTTAAACTAAGCATAATGTTGTAATATTTGAAGTTCAATAAGGATAATCATTTATGAATATAACTCAACTATTCAATTAATTTTGATTCACAAGGAATTATGCCTCACCAAATCGATAAGGATGAATCCTATGTGAATCAAAATAAGTTGAATATGGAGTGTAGATGAACTAGAATTCTAAATCCTTAAATATATATGTTGAGTATTATTTTTGAATTTCTATTAATCTTGATTCACTTGTATTTAACCCAATCTTAAATTCTTATATCTCAAGCAATTGTTGTATACAGATTAGTTATGGCATTCAAAACATGTAAGAATTAGTGTATTTTCTCATGACAAGTTGTCATGTAAGAAGGCATGATTATTGTCCTTTTTATAGTGGAAAACAATGGTAAATTTTGATGCACACTATTATTTAATTGTAAAAGAATTACTACTAATATTGCATATCCCAAATAATTTGTTTATGGGTTTTAAATATTGAGCAATAATAGCAAATAACAAAAAATTAAATGGTCAAAGGTTGTGATGGTTAGGTAGTGATAGTTTAAATTTATAATCTTAATTGTAGTTAGACTAGTGTCATTGGGACACCTGAAGGTGAGTTCATAAATCCAACCATATTTTATTTATACTGAGCCAACTGGCCATCAAGTCTTTTTCGCATGTTTAGAAGGCCTTACCTCCATCAACCATTCATTTGTTTAGGTTGTTATCTAGGTAGCTAACCTTTCACTTCTTCGGATCAACCAGAGGGAACCTTCAATGGTCAACCAAAAATTATTTTCATTAAAGAAGAAATTGAAGAAATTGACACACAATTTAGGCTTGAATTAATGAGAAACTTTTCACACATATTCCTAAATATGGAAACAATGCAAGTGGCATTTAGGAAAAGGTATCATATATGGATAACTAACATGTTCAAATTACAATTGATAGATTTTTTGGGATGTTGGCTTCACCAAGCATGAAACATCAGTGACTTTATGAAGACAATATTTAAGTGGCATCATGAGTTTCATGTGAATGTTGTTTGAATGAACATTACCTTTAATTTAGGTTTCATTTCAATTTTTTAATAAGATAACTCTATGCTCCTTAGCTTTGGAAGTAAAAAAGCCTATACAAGTGACAATACCTACTATAAATGTAACTATATTAAGCATAAACAAGACGTGTGTTGAAGTGGATCTAGTGAAGGAATTACCTGCTTGAATCTAAATAACAAAAAATTTGGAAACTCAAATAGATTATGGAAAAGAATTCAATATGATAACTTAGTTATTAAATAAAGTTCTATGGCCAAGGTCAACCTTTCTTCAATATAAACAAAATAAAATGTCATGAAATATGCAAGATAAAATAAGCATAGACAAATGGGAATGAATATAATCTCATTAATCCATTATTTATGAATTTGAAAACATTCTAAATGAAATGTCACTATATTTTGATAATTTCATTTTGGATAGGGGTGTTGTATGAAAAATATTGAGACACTACCAAATATTTCCATTATAGGGAAGGGGTATAAAAGTCACAAACTTAGGGAAAAGTAGGTTTGCAGATGAATTAATTGGAACAACATGAAATTTTGAATCAGATTATTGATAATTTGATTTTTTTAAGAAAAATCAAAGGTAGAATAAGCAACCATGTTTAGTTTTTGATTTACTAGTGCCTTACAATAAATCTTACCAACAAAATGACTTACAATCATTTTAAGATATTAGCAATGACTAGCTTTAATGATCTACATATTCTAGTCTAATGTAATCTAAAGAGGAATATTTCAACCTAGATTACAATAGGCACTCAAAGGGAAATATTAGAAATGGTTAATGAGGCATCTTAATTTGTGTAGGATTTGTAGAAGTGGCTGAGTTTCCCAAATTTCATAACAAATGACTTCTATTGAATAACATCCTATCTTGTAATATAAGTGGTGCAACAAATAAGAGCTATGTAAGCTAGTTTATTCTTCTACTCAAGACAAAATATAACTATGATTGCTGTCATGAAACCAATGTTTAATAATAGATAATTGCATAATCTATCTAACAGATTAGAATTTGAGTATTACATTGGGAATTAATCCAATGATATTTGGATATTATTCATGTAAAGCATCCATTGTGAAATCTTAAATGAGGATTAGTAGTTAGCTCACTTACTCATTGATAATCCATGGAAACAAGATGGTGCCTATTATAGCTATGTGTATGTTAAACTCAACTTGTAAATCAAGGACAGTTTGGTGCAAGCTGACTCAAATTGTACATGAAAGGAAAGCTCCATGGATAGAAATTGTATACTTCAATGCAATAGCTACACTTGATGGATACAAGAGTCCCTCCAATCTTAGGTGTGAAATAATGAATGAGCTCATTGATTACATCAATCAATGGTGCATAAAACAACTCTTATTCATTGGGCCTTTGTTTACATGGATAAGAAAATAAAAGGGCAAATGGTTCTAAAAAAGGCTACATTGATTTATAGACAATCATGCTTAGATTGATCAATATAAAACAATAGTAATGCAATATTTATGTACAATTGGATCAAATCTCATTTACTTCAATCTAGAAAGGATCCTACTCCTCTACCAATGTTTTAGAAAAATATTTGTGAAATTCTATTATTATTAAAATATTCACTAAATTTCTCACTTATAAATTCACCTTTATTATTGCTCCTAATGGAAACTAAATTGTAACTTAGCTCATTTTTTTTAGTTATCAAGACGTGAAATTTTCTACAAGATTTGTTCCCTTTTTGTACGAAAATTATATATGTATTCCTAAAATATTCATCAGATATAACTAGCCCATATTTCTTATGCCCTATAATCATGTAGTGTATATGTCCAAACAATGTATTGAGAAAGTTCAAAGCACATACATAATCATATACAAAAGACAATTTAGTTAAACCTCTTACTAAGTTATATTTAATCAATTTTCTAAAGGTATGTGTGCTACCATCACAAAGCCTTCTATAACATAAATTATAGTCACTAACATATGGCACAAACATTTTATTTGTGAACTATTTACTTTATTCAAATCATGTAAATAAATGTTATTTCTTTTAGTTGTAATAACTATTATACTTCTATATTTACTAATTCTACATGTAACAAAATAAACAAAAATATTAAAATTGCTCTCACATAGTTGACTTATATTATGAAAATTATACTTTACTCTCTAAACTAATAAACTTTAGCAATAAAAAATATAGAATTTCCAATAGTACTTAGTCATTTTTTTGTATATCCTTGAGTTGTCACTATGTACTACTTTTCCTTTAACGTAGGGTTCTTATAAGGTGAATAAATTGATATTTCTAGTCATGTGTCTCAAACATCAACTATCTAAGAATCACACGACAAACTTGTCCTTCAATTGAAAAACTTCCTATAATTTCAAATTAATTATTAGACTTATGAATCCAAACCTTTTTAGGTGAAATATATTTTTTAGTAGATGAACTATAATTTCCCCTAACTAAGAAGCAAAGTTAACAAATTTAGATTAAATATGAGGTTAAATAATACCTACATGTGTTGTATAATCAGTTTCCATTAGCCCAATGGACATGAAATATTCTCCCATAGAAACAAAAATATTTCTACTAATATGTTTTCTATTTAAAAATGAACAAGTATATTTGAAAGATTTAAGATCATTAATCTATAACTAATGATGTGTGCATTTAATTTTTTTGTGTTAATCAATCATTAACCTTTTACATGTTCATTAAATATCTATTAGCCTAATCTCTACTATGTTAACAAAGCCTTAAATATTCACTATCTTTCTCTTTTAGTTTCTTATTTTCCTTGCATAAAGTTTCCTATTATTACACAAATAAAATTAATTGTTATGGTAATCCTTCATTATGGTAAATTACCCTTACTTCACTTAAACGATGTTTCCTTTTCTTGTTCATCAACTTAAGCCAACATCTAAAATAGCCTTTCATTGTTCTCCTTCTCTTCACTTGTGCTAGCCTTTTTTAGTCATGTTAGGCTTTATTCAAGCCTTTCTTTCTCTAGTTCCTACTCATCATCATTGCATTCTTCTCTTTTTAAATTCCATTTTGCAACATAAGACATGTTGGTTTGATATGTCCTAGTCTCACACTTATGGCAAAGGATCTCCTCTTTTATTCTCTTTCTGTTTTGAACCTTTGTTTTATATATCTTCTTGAAACACCAAAACGTTTAGATAAACATTCCTAAATTAAAGCTATGCTATCTTCATCTGTTGTCTCCTCTTCTAAGGTATCTTCCTCTCTCTTTAGTGTTATTTTTTACTTTTTGTTTAGAAATTATTATTTTAAATCCAGACTTTTTCTTCTTTTTGCCTCTCTAGCTCTTATTCATTAGTCCTGAGCTCACCTATAAACACATCCAATGTTATAGTAGAAATTTTTGTAGCAATCTTGAAGGTTTATACTCTTTTAGAAAAATTCTAAGGATCCTTTTTTCGTGTTCAATCATAGATATAGTCTTTCCCAAACTAGCAAGTTCATTTATAATGTTAATAAATCAAACAAAAATGTTTTCAATAGATTCATTAGAAGTCATTTTGAACAACTCCTAATAATATGTCATCATATTTATTTTAATTTCTTAAACAAGGCACGTACCTTTTTATATTACCACTAACTTGTGGAAAATTTTAAAAGTAATTTCTAAATTAATAATTCTATTGAATTTAACAATATTTAAAGAATAATGCAAAATATTATAGCATTTTTTATTTCATTAAATTCTATGTTTATTCTTTGTATCCATGTTATTAAGTTTTTTTGTTCTAATACACCTTATAAATTTTTTTAAGTGTACATTACCCTACTTACTAACTTCAAGTGTGTGGTAGTCCTCATATTTTCAATAGAGAATATATTGATTAGTCAAGTCTTAAATATTTATTATTTTATTTTAATGGGCTTCCCCAGTGCAAAATAGATATCTTCAAACTATCTTGGATTGTTCAACAAGTCTCAAGGATTAATGACATGTGCAATAAATTAAAAAATCTAATTTTATTATAGAATATTAGTTTTTTTATTTTAAAGCACTCTCATATCATTTTAATTTTAACTCATATTCATGTATCAAATTATTCAATCATCTCCTTGATTTAACAAATGAATAGGATTTTTTTAAATCTTATAACCATTTTCTTTATTAAATCATACCTTTGCCAAATTTCAAGTTAGGGTTTTTATTATTCCATGACTAAATTAAAAGAAATTAATTATGTTGAATGTTTCATAACTAAGATTATCTCAGGCTAGGCTTGCATGAGCAGGCACTCGCATGCCTTGGGTTAGAAAGTAATTGAAACAAAATTAAGAACAAGACATTTTAGTTGATCTTGATATGCTAAACTATATGGGGTGAGGCATTGGTGAAAGCTAGGTAGCCCTACCAAGTATACGTGTGGGCTAGGCCAGACCCACATATACCTCTATGTTACGAGTAAGCTGAGGTGATGAATTTCTATGAACACAAAAGGGGAGCCAACATCAGTTCAGTATGAATATTAGTCCCATGTGATTGCATATAAAGTCTAAATATTTTTCTATCCCTACAATTTGGGACTAAAACTCTAATTCTTATCTACATCCGAAACTAGAAGCATTTAGCACTGTGTGATTTTGCATTTTCATGATTACATGATGGAGCTTGCCTCTGCTTTTTTTAATCGTTGATGATCATCCATCCCATCATCTATTTGATCTCTTAGATCTAATAGTGATTACTAATTCTATTGATTACACATGATTTATTCTTTGATTTGATGGCTAAAGCTTCATCTTGACATATTAGATGACTAGAACTCTTTTTGTCTGATCCTGTAATTAGTCTGCTCTTAGTTATCGTGCTTGAATCCAACGACTGAGATTAATTCTGAATTTATGGTGTTCATTTGAATGATTTAGATGTCATCCAATATGATCAGATGGCATATATCAAACCCATCTTGATCGAACTATCCATAGTTCTTCCTCTTATTCAACGTTAGATTTGGTTGTTTGTATTGCCTCTCATTGGATCCAATGCTCCTAGTTTGCCAAATGGCAAAATATTTAGCCATAACATTATCCACTTGAAAAAATTATTTTAACCTTTTTTTAAAGACTTTTCAAGCTATTTGGCTAGAGGTTTTCACATAGCTTATCTACATTTTCTAACGACTATAATCAAATTTTTTGAATAAATACCTAACTATTATAAATGGAATAATTAATTAAAATAAATCTATCTTTGAGATCTTAAGAAAGCACAATTGAATTTTCTATTGATGTAAATTCTATCTATTGGAACTATATTCTTACTTTCTCAAATCAAAAAATTCTTTTAGCTAAGCCTTACACAACTAAACTTTTAAATTTTTATTTATCTTTTTAAATTTAAGCTCATTGTACCTTGTTCCATAAATCCACAAATATAGGAACTTATACAAATTTAGTATGTGAGATTTGTATACTACTTTTACTTTAAAAGCATGTTTGCAAAAACTTGTCCAAATATTAAATTAAGCAATTATGCTCTATGGATAAACCAATTCAAACTTGGTTTATCAAGAGGGATGAATTGCTATGAAAAATATTTTGACTTTTGAATAAGTATTTGCAATAAATATTTTCAAGTAATAATTTTAACTAGTATATTAACCTCAAATAAATCATTGTTAAAAATTTTAATGTAATTGTAATTTTTTTTAAAAAATATTAATTATATTTTAGGGAAAATTGAAAAATAAAAATTTAGAAATAAAAAAAGTACAATAATCTTTGATGATTCATTTCAAATTCAAACCTACAGCTTACCTAAATAATGGCTATTGAAAAACAAAGCAAATTAGTATAAGACATTCAAGAAAACAATGCTCACAAAAATGAAATAAATTAAATGGGCTATAAAAATCTTTCAATGAAATGAAACTTGTAGAAAAAGAAAAATTACAACAAGAGTTTTGAATTTCAAGGATATAATATTCCTATTCTTAATGAAATATATAACAAAACAAACATGTATTTTTCTTTTACTTGAATGAAAAAGAAAGAATAGTTAGAGCTCCATTAATGATTGACAGAACAAATGGAAATAAAAATTAGTGTATGTTGTTAAGACTTAAATTTGGTAGCATTAAAAGTTCTTATTCCTTCACAAATTTTTTATGTTAAAAAACCTACCTTTTATAGAGATATTTCAATGATTAAAAGAAGTTGTAGAACATCCTAATTAGCCACTATGGCTGGAATGCCTTGAATTTAATAACTTTTTAAAAATAGTAGTTTATAATAAATAGAAGGTTGGGTGGCTCTGTGGAGCTGATAAAATAACCATTGCAAACAATCAATCATCATCGGGTTTTTTTTTGTATTGGATATATTAAGAAAAATGTGAGCCACACGATTGAAAATCTAGATCATTATATTACAAATTGTGTAATTAAATCATGGTAAATGAAAGTCACTTAGTCGATTTTAATTTAGATTATTAAATCCCAAATTTATTTGTTTGAATCAAGGTAAATGATAAATAAATTATTGACTTTAATGTAAACCATTATATCATAAAAATGAATAATTAGATAGCTAGTTAATTCTACACATTTAAGAAATGTCAGTGAATGTTCAACCATTTGATCTTGAAAATTGCATTACTAGATGACTAGATTGAAATCAATACCTTTTTTAAAAGATGATGAATATTTGAACATTTGATTATGACGACCATGGATTCAAACAATTTGTTTTATATCTATGTGTTTTAGAAAAGCAAACGAATTTTTGATTGTTCGATCTGACGACATAATCAAATAGTTTACATTTGCTTCCAAATTTTTGAAGTGATATATGCTAAATGAATTTGTAATTTTTTCCCGCATTGTTTTTCTACTTGTGAGGTAGCTATATATAGGCTTTACTTGTAGGGTATATAATTCATCAAACATATATGGTTTGCTGCATTCTAGTTCACTATGGAGACCATTGCTAATTAATATGCATATAATGGGTTCAAGAGTGACTACATGCTGAGATACTATAGCATATGTGTTTTGAAGTGATGCCTTGACTCAACACATAGGAAAGTATTTGCTTTGGTCAGTTATAACAATGACTTTTTTTATTAATTTACTTTTTTGCATTATTGGAAGAAGGTTTCACAATAGTGATCAAGGTAAGATATTTTTTAAAATTATGAAAGTTAGGAATCTTATGTTTTCCTAAATGATTAATTTAAATAAACATTTTAGTGATATAAAAAGTTTAATTTTTGTGCTTTGCAAAAATAATTTTAATCAAGCTTAACATATTAATTAAAATTTCAAAAATTAAATTCAAAATAAATCTCATAACAACTTATTTCTCTAAATACGACAATGTTCATAGAGTTTGATAATCTTTGTTTATAAGTACTTCCATGAGCATAAATATTATTTATTAAAAAAATAAAATTTCTCTCATTCAAATTAATTAAAAATTCTTTGTTGTCATCAACAAAAAAAATAACATAACTATTGTTCAACTCAAAAATGATAATTTTAAAGGCATGAGATTGTGTGATCAATAAGCATATTAAAATCAAGGCTTTATGTTTACATAATTTCAATTCTTGATGTTTAAATATTAACATTATGATTGATTTAACAATTTAGATTTTTAACAGTTAACAATTATTTAGTCATTTATTAACAACCTACTTTTATGATAGAGATAGACATTTCACTTATATATAGATCACAAAAAATAATGCCCATTACAATGAGTAAGACGAATGTAAACTTATGTGTCATTTGAGTGTTAAATGATTAATTTAATAATTATGACCCAAAGTATAATATAGAAGACATGTTCTAGATTGCAAACTATTACACTAAGAGCTCTATCTATTACCTCCAAAATTTTTAGTTAAGCCATTCTTAGGTAATGTGTCCAACACTCATTGACTTGTTTTCAATTGTCGATTTACCAATCAATCAATTAATTGTGCTCTATAGTAGATTAAACTACTTGATGTTTAGTTACCTAAGTTGAAACACTAAACAAAAAAATTAATAAACAACATAATGATTTTTTAATCATTAAATTATGATGTAAGAAATAATGTTCAATATAACTATCATAAGAAAAAAAATTTCAATTATTAAGGTTTGTTGTTGAATAATTACTTGAATAAATAACATATAAATAAATGAAAAGAATGATGATAAAACACTATCCATAAATATTCATCTTTGCTCTCCTCTTTCATTTTTGTATTGTCTTACTAGTATCAACTATTACAAGCTTATGCATTACTTATTATTTACACACACATTAATTGTCTAATGCATCCTCTATACCAATCTCCTTTACTATGTTTTTTACTACTATGACTCATGTACTAATACTTGGCTAGAATCACATTGTGTATTAATTAGTCCCAACAATACTCATAAACACTATCTACGTCTAGCTTAATCATTTTTGTAGAAGTAATGGCCTTCCTTTGATTCATGGCTACATAATTTATTTCACTCTTTTGCACTTAGGTTATAAAAAATTATTTTTTAAAAATAAATTAATAATTTGCACCTTTTTGTTACAAATTTGTAATTATTACCATGATAAGAATGTGTTTGCAAAAAAGCTATTGGTTTAACTTTTAATGTTTTAAGTGGTCCATTTCCTGATTATTTCGTGTATTTTAGTAATTTTGAATTTTTTTTTGTAACATAAAGTTTGTTAAACTTGAAATATCATGAAAAGATTTGATATTACGTAATGTCAACAATTCAATTATTTCATTATCATATTTAAGTTTTCATATGTAATTATAATTTTTACATTGGTAATATTTGTCTTTTTCTGAACATTGAGCTTTGTATTTCCTATTTTCCAACATGGTAAATGTCTTGGTCTTTCTATTTAAATTTTAAAATATATTATGGCATAATTTTTTGTTTGTTAATTATAGTTAAAATTAATTTTTAAAGTTCAAGCCTTTTATGTTTTATCGAACATTTGATAATACTATCATTAAAGTAGAAATTATATAAACATAAATTATTTTCTTATTTTTTCTCTATCATATGTAGAAAAATTTGATGCTTGCTATTTTTATATATGTGTAAGGGTTGACCATTTTTAAAGTTAGAAAGAGTCTTCAAGAACTTAAATTTTGATGCATTAAATGAATGTTTTTAAATCCTACTATTATATTTGCTTAATGAATTGGAGTTTTATCAAAATGGTATTTTAGATATCACTTTATATAGCTATGTTGTGTATATAATTTATAAGGGTTTTATTTTTGAATTTTATATAATATTACCATTATTGAAATATTATGTTTATTATTTTTTTATTTTAAATTTTTTATCATCAAGCATTATACAACATATTTAAAATTTAATGTTTTGTTATCATTGTATTTTTTGTGATTTTTTAATTCTTACTATATCATTTATTAAAAGTTTTAACAACTTATTTAAGAAGAAATGTCAACAGGCATGTTCATGAGTCTTCCTCTTATTTGTCATCACATATGATATTTAAAGGTTATATAAGACAAAGAACACTAATTTATTATTCTTTTTATTTTTTCATGCACTTACTCATTATTATTTAACTTTTTTTATTCAAATTTATATATTTATTTGTGATCACTAAAGTTTTTTCACATTTTCTATAATAATAGCATTTTGTTCTTTAAATATATACTATATTAATAATTTTTTGTATAAGTTTTAATTTTTAATATCATTTATTTGTATTGTGCGTGTTTTAAGCTTGCAGCATGGAGAAGTTTATCATTCATATATTGTGCAAATAGTTTATATTTTTAAATATTGTAATATTAATCATATTGATGATATTTTTTAATTTCTAATATATTTCTAATTATATTTATATTTTAAATTTAGTTATTCAGTAGAATTATGATTTTTTAGGCAAGTTTTTATTTATGAAAATTTTTTTATTTTATAAATTCATATGAAACATAAAATTCTTTTGTATTACCTAATATGTAATATTTTAATGTTTATATGAAACTAATTTTTTATGTCATAAAATGTTATTAAATACAAAAGATTCTTTACTTTTATTACAACTATATATATTTTGATCCAATATGCTACCTTTATTGGCAATGACATATTTGAAAATATTCCAAACTATTTCATAAAATCAAAATTACTTCTTGCTAAACATTACAATATTTCTTGAGTGTATCATGTTGCGAGTACTGTAATAACTAGCTGATGAATAGTTATCAATGACTATTTCATTATTTTCTAATCTGAAGATATGCAATGCACTGCATAACATTATAATAATTTAATATTTTCATACGTTACACTTTTTTATATCGCATGTTATATATATTTTTAATTTTTAATATATTTTTTACGAAGTTTATTTCAATAAAATAATTTATTTATGTATTACAAAATTATCTTCTAAAAATTTAGTAAGAGTTCATTATGGATTTTTATTTATATATTTTCTATATATAATTAAATATTTAAAATAATTTTTATTTTCATAATATTATTTTTTAAGAAATAATTTTTTGCCTCTTAATGTTATATATTTAATTTGAAAGGTTTTTATTACAAAGTTTTTACTTGATAGCCAAAAAAGTTCGACCGACAACAAAAAAATTAGTGCTTATTTTATTATGCATAAAATTTTTAAAATTTAAAAATTCCTTTGCATAAAAAATCATATATTGATGTATTGTTACACAAGTAACTTTAATTGTTATTTAGTTTTATTTGAAAGTTTTTTTTCATACTTCTTTCCATGTGGTCAAATCATAATTATTGAATTGTTCTAAGAAATTATTATATTATGTTCTGCATATTATGAACAAGTATATGCCGTAGTCTATTCATTGGGTTTAATTTTTTATTTTATATTTTAAATATATTTTTACAATTACTATGATTGTATTGTTGCATACAATATGATTTTAATGATCCTTAATGTTTTGCTTTTCCTATTTTTCCAACACCTTTTTGTTTTACGAGAATAATTTGTAACAATTATTGGGATAAAAGTTATTACTTATTTATAAAAAAATTTTAATTGTAAATATTCAATTATTTTTACTATATAATTATTATTTTGTTATATTTTAGAAAAAAATACTATAAATAACTAAATCATTTTGAAATTTGTTCCAATATATTTGTCAAAAAATTTCAAATTTCAAATACATTGATACAATAACTTTTATTATTTATTAATTTATCAATTCTAGAATTTTTTTCATTGGTTATACATTAATAACATTAGTTTTTGGCTTATTTGCAAATATATTTATTAGTTGCAAGTAATGTAATATATTAATCTTTTAAAGTTTTATTTTTCTGTGAATATGTTTGGTAGGTTACGAAATTTATCATTATATGATAAATGAATAAAGTTTTATTAATCTATTCAATTTTTTTGTCATTTAATTTTTAATATTATTGCATTTACCTTTTTGAAGTAAATTTTAATATTTTAAATCTTATTTCACTTAGGTTATTCTTTATTCCTTCATAGTTGTATAACTTTATTTAAATTATAAAATTATAATTTTTTATATAAGAAACAAAACACATTTAAAATTTTCATATCATTATTCATAATTTGTTAGTAAAATTTTTTTAATAAAGAAAATACAACAAGTGTCTAACTTAGATAAAAATATTATGCAAGTACCAATCATAATGGTTAAGGTAAAGAAAAATTGTAAACATTCAATCTTTATATGTAAATTGTCTAAAACATTTCCGTAATGCCATAAAAATTTCAAACAAAATGTTCCATTGAGTGATCTCATAACCTTTGCAATATTTACATTTTTTAATATGTAGATGACTTTTAGCTTTTCTTCTTTATTCATTTTACTTTTGTCTATTTTGTTAACAAAAATATGACATCTTAATTAAAACAACAACAATCTAATTATTACTTAATTAATAAAAATATTTAAAATTTGAACAAACGATTTCTCAAAGAATATATAACAAACTGTTATAAATTTTTTTGTTACATTAAAACATAGAATTTGAAAAATTAGGTGTATTTATTATTAATCCATAGAATTTGAAAAATAAGGTGCACTTTATTATTAGCTTATTTTATTTTTTTATTTTTTAATTTTATTAATTCTTACATTTTTTAATACATTTTTTACAATTGATTATTTTGCTTTATCATAGTGATTTTTTTTTACTTTTGTTGCATAATTGTTTTTTATTTTAAATGTTTTACTATTTGACATGTGTTTTCATTAGATTTATTTTATTTTAAAAGATATACTTTCTGTGAAATGAAATGCATATAATTGAAGATTTTTTACTTTGAATAGTTTTTTAATTTTTGTATTATTTAAAGTATCTTCTTTGATAAGGTTTTAAATTAATTGAATAATTTACTTGTTACATCATTAAATATTTTAGATCATTTAATACATTATAGCTCTCCCTATAAACTATTTAATTGACCATATCATTTATGTACTTATTATATTTTATTATTTGACAATAAAGTTTGTTTTATTGTTTGCTAATAAAATTCTTTAAATAAGAAAGCATAAAAACTTTTAATGACAAAAAAACTGTCACATTAATCTTCAAAGGCATTGAGGATTGATGCCTTCATATTGAAGGAAATATAAACTAAAATATAATATGAAGAAACAAGAGTTAATTTTATTGCATAATATTTAAATCAATCAAAATTAGGAAACATAAATCCATTATATATTTTTAATAAAGTAAAGTATCCAATATTTGAAATAAAGTCATTTGTGTAACAAATAAAATAAATTTATATACTACTCAAGACGTTGAAAAATATAAGAACAAAAACATATATTAATTCAAAATTGCCATTCAGCAATGCTTTGATAAAATTTCAAAAGAAATGTTTTTTTAAAGTAAAAGAACTGAATTAAAATAAAGAAGTAAGGAATTCTAAAAATTATTTTTTGTTTAGAAAATTATTTCAAGTTTTCTCACATTGCAAGGCATATGGAATAAGTAAATAATAAACAAACTAAGATTAAAAGCAAGAACAATTCACTATTGCAATTGTACATAAATATACTTTTATTAATAAAAGGGAAACAAAATATTTTATGCTGTAAAAATAATATTCTCATAAAAAGGAGGACTTTTCATAATGATATATACAAATGATCCAACATTATTTAATTATTAATCAAAACTAAGTACTAAATCATAAAAAATATTTTATTATATGTACCTAAATTGATGTATTATAAAGAAGTAGAAAAGCTAATTACCTTTTTCATAAACCTTCTAAATCTTTAGCCAAACATCATTAATTATAAAGTATTATTTACTTTTATGTTACAAGTCCACACCATCTATTTACTTGATATTTAATTTAGTCTATTAATTAATTGAAAAATTTTTTTGTTATAAAATATTTCATATAGTCGAAAACAAAATAATTTTTTTTGGTAATTTCATTATGAAATAAAGTTTTTAACATTTATTGTATTTTTTTATGCTTCCAGGTATTTCTATTTTTAAATTTTTAGATTTTAAATTTTTATAGCAATTTTAATTTTTCCAAAATTTAGCCAGTTAGAAATTTTTTTTTAATATTTTGTGTAAATTGACAAAATAATTTATTAGTTCATTATGTCGGTGTTATTATTTTTTCTTGTGCTTTTATATTATTTAAATAAAGATAATATAATTTTTCATAAGTTAATTGTCAGATATGACAATATTTTTGTAAAATATTTATGTTTTCTCTTTTTATACTAACTCATTAATGATTCCTATATTAATAAATGATGTATATTTTGAAACCTTGTTGTAAACAAAACAACCACTTCTTGACATGTTATTCGTATAAATTTATGCAATTTAGAGTGTCTTTTGTCTCTGTAGTTTTATGCATTATTGCCCCTTAAATTTGTCCACAAAATTTACTTTCTCATCAAATATTCAAATATACAAAAATATTTCAGATTTGTTATCTCAATAACTTTATATATTTTTTGTTACAAATGATCCATTGCTTTTACTGACACATTTCTAGATACATCACAAAGATCCTTTCCTTAACACTTATGAATATTTTTAAAATATTATAAAATATAAAGCATATTTGGTATAATAATTTTTTATAAATATATTATAAAAATATTTGTTCGCATTTTAAAGTAGATCATTTAAGATAAATTTCTATTTCTTTGATTGTTTTTGCTAATTTTTTTAATAATATAAATTGCATATTTGAATTGTTAAGTTCATTTTCTTTAATATTTTTTAGGCATAGAATTGAAAAAATCCTTTAATTATATGCAATTATTTTTTTTTTGAATGATTTAACTTTTTTTAAACAAATATGTTTTATGGATAACATTCAATATGTTGAGCATTATATTATCTTATTGGTTTTTTTAATTCTTAGTGTATTTTTTCCATTATTATGAAATTTTCCGGTTGCTTTGCAAATATTTTAAGTAGTTTACTATAATGATGATGTTCTTCGTTAGGTTTCATATTTTTTGTTCCACTTATCATTATAAAACTTTTTATTTCAATATAAGAAAAACAAACTATGCCTCTTTAAAGAATTGACATTTGTGTATGCAATAAATCATTATGATTTTTTCAATACTATTCAAACTCTTTAATGACACATATTTTTGAGAAACATAAATAATTCTAATTATTGAACATTGTTTACCAAATTCTTCTTTGATGGCAAAGAAATCTCATTTTTTCTTATTAGTGATTACTTTGAGTGATTTTTTATTCTTGCAACACAAAATTAAATATGTATTAATCAATTAAAAAACTCAATCAAGTGTACATGTAATAATTAACTTTTGAAGATAGGTCAACGTGTATTGGTCGCTTTGTTCAAGTACATCTCTACTTTTAAATTAAAGAGTCATTTTCTAAGCACTTGATAAAGTACTTGCCTATAAACAATTCATAATATGCACTTTATTTTTGTTAGAATTATAAAACTGATAACTTTATATTTGTATGATAAATTGGATAGTATTATATTTCTCATGAATGCTAAACTTAGTTGAATAAAGGCATGCATTTAAAACATATTTACATTCATATAAATGCTACTTAATATACATTTATTATATGGATTTCAAGTGCTAAATGGATTCACTATCATAATTTTCAAAACAAATAAAAAAAGCATATTACTTATGCCTTTTGTCTTTATACCATTCAAATATCTTATTATATGATATACATTTCATGGCATCAAATAATGATTAAATCAAATGTTATCATGCAAGGCATGCATCAATTACATTATTTGTACTACGTGTTCAGATGTGTAATACTATATGTTCATACTGATGTAAATCGTGTGAGAACAACGCACAAGAGGGGAGGGGTGAATTGTGTTTTTCACTAAAATTTAGATTTTGAAAAATCTTTCAATTAAAAACGTTTGTAAATAAATTGTGAAATAAAAACGAAAAGTGTAATAATAAGACAAGCAAACAAAAGACAAAGATTTTTAGGTGGTTCGGCCAAACCCGTGCCTACATCCACCCCCGATCAACCCGATCGGGCTTCCACTAACCACTCCCTTTTGCCGAAGCCGGTAAGGGTAAACCAAGTACAACCGGTTCTCCAACAAGACACAAAAAATCCGAACAAATCAGGCTATAATAATGCATACAACTTTTACAATAGCAATGCATAAAAAAATCCTTCACCTTTAATTTCTCAAAGCAAAGTGGCACAACTAAATGTTACCGAATGATGCAACGAAATGTGGAAGAAAGCTGTTGAAATTTGAGAAGAAGATTGAGCCCGTAGCTCCCACAAGTATGCCAATTGTTGCTCTCGGTTTTGGCCTTTTTCTTTAGTTCTTGAAGAAGTTTGCAAGTGGATTCCTCAATCTATAAATTGTAAGATGTCCTATATATATAGTCCACCAAAAAGCTATTCCAAACGGCTAGAAAAACGGTAAAAAAGAAACCGGAAAATAGCCGTTGCCTGAAGCCCGAAAAGGAGAGCAGCAGCCGTCCGATCCCACTTCAAGAATGGACGGCTGGATGGACTTCTTGGCTTGATCATCTCCAGACCGTCTGATCCGGGCGGACTTGATCTGAACCATTGGATCCCACGTGCTGAACGAACGGCGCTGATTAAACAACCGTTCGAAATTACTCTCGCCCGTTGGATCTGGGCGGGCTTGATCTGCGCCTTTGGATCCTGCGCGCTGAACGAACGGCGCTGATTAAACAGCCGTTCGAGATTACTCTCGCCCGTTTGATCTAGGCGGGCATGATCTGCGCCTTTGGATCCTGCCGAAGTTATAAGGTGGGATTTTTAGTCCCACACTGCAGAATGCAATTTTGCACAGCGCTTTATAATAGATTTGTGCCGTTTAACCTGCGAGCCACTTTGGGGCTGGCTCCCCCCTGCTTGACCGGGATTTCATCACCCGGTTCAGGTTGACTTAGCCATGCACTGTTCTTTGACCGTTGACCGCGCTGAAGTTAGACTTCGCCGAGCTCCTCTCAGCAGGCTTGGCTTAGCCAGGCACTGTTTCGTTGACCAGCGCTAGCCGAGCTGCTCTCGACGGTCTTTGGGCGGGCTTTGCTCGCCCCTTTCGGGTCCACCAAATTTTTATATTTTTTATTTCTAAAAGGCCTGGACGGGCTATTTTGACGCCGGGTCGACCCGCCCATGCTACAGTGCTTTTTCCCGAGACTTTTGCTGTTTTAGGGTATTTTTGATGAATTTTTTAGCCACAAATTTGAATATAAATGTATAAAAATAATTTTATATTCTTATAGTATTATAAGTTAATTAAGTGGCTATGAAAAGAAATTTGTAAAAAACGATTCCATAATAATATTAAAAAAATCAAATACCCATGTCTATACATTTTGTCAAATATGCTTGGCCCAAAAATGAAAATTCATTATTAAATAATTTTATAATATTTTTAAATGTTAATACTACTAGTGTGTCACATAATCTCAAGGTTTTGACATATCAAATTCAAGAGAAATAAAAATAAATTTAGTTATAAAACATCTTGCGCATGTCTCAAAAATTTCTTCAGTAATAAATAGCTTGGTTTTGTAATTATCACATCAAAGGGTACAACAATCTCCCCCTTGATGATTACAAAACCAAAGCTCAAAAACAAATAAAAAGATGAAGCATTAAAGTAACAATAACAATCATGGATTATAATATAGCTCCCCCTGAATCCTAGCCTATACTCCTCCTGAATCCTAGCACATCACTTGGTATCATCTCTCCCCCTTTTTGTAATCACTCAAAGGGGTTAATGACACCTAAACTCAAACGAAGTCTATGAAACACTTCCGTAGGCAATGGTTTGGTAAAAATATCAGCCATTTGAGCGGAAGATGGGACAAATGACAGTTGAATTTCTTTCTTCTGCACATGCTCTCTAATAAAATGATATCTAAGCTCTATATGTTTGGTTCTTGAATGTTGAACTGGATCCTTTGATAGACAAATTGCACTTGAATTGACACAGAAAATTGGAATCTGACTAAATTCTAAGCCATAATCTAAAAGTTGTTGTTTAATCCATAGTACTTGAGCAACACAACTACCTGCAGCAATGTACTCTGCCTCTATTATTGATAATGCCACACAATTTTGTTTTCTACTGGCCCAAGAAATTAGTGAACCACCAATCAATTGACACATGCCAGAGGTACTCTTCCTATCAGTCTTGCTGCCAGCAAAGTCAGCATCTGTGTAGGCTATTAAATCAAATCCAGACTCACATCTAGGGTACCATAAGCCTAGAGTCTTAGTACCTATAAGATACTTAAAGATATGCTTGATTGCTTGTAGGTGTGATTCCTTAGGATTTGCTTGAAATCTTGCACATAAACCTACACTAAACACAATATCAGGTCTACTCGCTGTAAGATATAGTAATGATCCAATCATTCCTCTAAATAGTTTTGTGTCAATGGACTTCCCAGTTTCATCTTTACTTATAATAGTACTTGTGCTAATAGGAGTTTTTCTTGACTTCATGCTTTCAAAACAAAATTTCTTAAGCAAACCAATCAAGTATTTGGTTTGAGAAATAAAAATTCCTTCACTTGTTTGCTTTACTTGAAGTCCAAGGAAGAAGGTTAATTCTCCCATCATACTCATTTCAAACTCATTCTTCATTAAATCTGCAAATTTCATGCACATCTCCTTGCCAAGGTTAGATAGACCATTAACAATATTTGTAAATCTAGTAAACATAGACTTAATGGTCTCATCCGAATTCATGCGAAATAACTCGTATTCATGAACAAGCATATTGATTTTGGTCTCTTTAACTTGAGAAGTTCCTTCATAGGTAACTTCTAATTTTGACCAAATCTCATGTGCTGTTTTCAAATTCATAACTCGGTTATATTCCGAAGCACCTAACCCACAACACAAAATGTTCATGGCCCGAGAGTTAAGTTGGACTTTATGTTTCTCCTCGGGAGTGAGTTCACCAAGTGGTTTCTTCATTTTTTCGCCATTGACCATTTTAATTAGAAAATCAAATGAATTTTCAACAATGTCCCAAATTTCTAAATCAACGGATTCTAAAAATAAACGCATCCTATTTTTCAAATAAAGATAAAATTCCACCTTGAACAAGGGTGGATGGTGTGACAATGTTCCCTCAGACAAGATAGCATTGTCCTGAACACATGGAAGAGCCATGAGGATCTTGTCTTAGAAATTTCTTTCTCTTGACAAAACCTCGCTCTGATACCACTTGATGTAAATCGTGTGAGAACAACGCACAAGAGGGGAGGGGTGAATTGTGCTTTTCACTAAAATTTAGATTTTGAAAAATCTTTCAATTAAAAACGTTTGTAAATAAATTGTGAAATAAAACGAAAAGTACAATAATAAGACAAGCAAACAAAAGACAAAGATTTTTAGGTGGTTCGGCCAAACCCGTGCCTACATCCACCCCCGATCAACCCGATCGGGCTTCCACTAACCACTCCCTTTTGCCGAAGCCGGTAGGGGTAAACCAAGTACAACCGGTTCTCCAACAAGACACCAAAAATCCGAACAAATCCGGCTACAATAATGCATACAACTTTTACAATAGCAATGCATACAAAAATCCTTCACCTTTAATTTCTCAAAGCAAAGTGGCACAACTAAATGTTACCGAATGATGCAACGAAATGTGGAAGAAAGCTGTTGAAATTTGAGAAGAAGATTGAGCCCGTAGCTCCCACAAGTATGCCAATTGTTGCTCTCGGTTTTGGCCTTTTTCTTTAGTTCTTGAAGAAGTTTGCAAGTGGATTCCTCAATCTATAAATTGTAAGATGTCCTATATATATAGTCCACCAAAATACTATTCCAAACGGCTAGAAAAACGGTAAAAAAGAAACCGGAAAATAGCCGTTGCCTGAAGCCTGAAAAGGAGAGCAGCAGCCGTCCGATCCCACTTCAAGAATGGACGGCTGGATGGACTTCTTGGCTTGATCATCTCCAGACCGTCTGATCCGGGCAGACTTGATCTGAACCATTGGATCCCACGTGCTAAACGAACGGCGCTGATTAAACAGCCGTTCGAAATTACTCTCGCCCGTTGGATCTGGACGGGCTTGATCTGTGCCTTTGGATCCTGCGCGCTGAACGAACGGCGCTGATTAAACAGCCGTTCGAGATTACTCTCGCCCGTTGGATCTGGGCGGGCATGATCTGCGCCTTTGGATCCTGCCGAAGTTATAAGGTGGGATTTTTAGTCCCACACTGCAGAATGCAATTTTGCACAGCGCTTTATAATAGATTTGTGCCGTTTAACCTGCGAGCCACTTTGGGGCTGGCTCCCCCCCTCCTTGACCGGGATTTCATCACCCGGTTCAGGTTGACTTAGCCATGCACTGTTCTTTGACCGTTGACCGCGCTGAAGTTAGACTTAGCCGAGCTCCTCTCGACAGGCTTGGCTTAGCCAGGCACTGTTTCGTTGACCGTTGACCAGCGCTAGCCGAGCTGCTCTCGGCGGTCTTTGGGCGGGCTTTGCGCGCCCCTTTCGGGTCAACCAAATTTTTATATTTTTTATTTCTAAAAGGCCTGGACGGGCTATTTTGACGCCAGGTCGACCCGCCCATGCTACAGTGCTTTTTCCCGAGACTTTTGCTGTTTTAGGGTATTTTTGACGAATTATTTAGCCACAAATTTGAATATAAGTGTATAAAAATAATTTTATATTCTTATAGTATTATAAGTTAATTAAGTGGCTATGAAAAGAAATTCGTAAAAAACGATTCCATAATAATATTAAAAAAATCAAATACCCATGTTTATACATTTTGTCAAATATGCTTGGCCCAAAAATGAAAATTCATTATTAAATAATTTTATAATATTTTTAAATGTTAATACTACTAGTGTGTCACATAATCTCAAGGTTTTGACATATCAAATTCAAGAGAAATAAAAATAAATTTAGTTATAAAACATCTTGCGCATGTCTCAAAAATTTCTTCAGTAATAAATAGCTTGGTTTTGTAATTATCACATCAAAGGGTACAACACATACCATATTATATATTATGTTTTATCATATGATGTAATCATTCTGTAATTGGATGGCAAGCTAACAGATATTATGTGATGTAAAGTTTGAAATGTTGCTTAAATACAATAAGGTCATTTCCAATATAGAATTAATAGTTATGAACTAAGAGTTGAGAACTTAATTTATAAGTAAGATAATTTATTAGTAATTTTATGATCTTAAGGTCATACGAGTATAATCAGATAAATTGAGTTGAAATATGCATTGTCGTAAGACTATACTACAAATCGTATTGGTATGATAAATCTTACAAATGACATATAGATAGATTTCAATTATACTAGTGCAATACTAATGTCATGTCATTAAGATATAGACTTATATATGAGTGACATTTGAAGATTTGGGCATTTGTTGGGCTTATTTGTGTAATTTTTGTTTTTTCTACTTTTCATGTAATCACAATCATTCATGATTATTATTGTTTGCTTTTCCTACAATATATTATATACTATATTCTTGTGTTATGCAATATTTTCTAAAGAGTTGAAAAATTAGTTAAGGTAGGTTTGTGTAATTATATATTATAAGATACTATTATAAGCAAGATACATTGAGATATCCAAAATAGAATAGATTGGATATGCACTTAGTACAAGAAATTATAATTTAATGCTTATAAATTTCTTTAAAAATGAGATTTAGTTAAGTTTTTTTTTATTTCCATATATTCCTTTGATAGGTATAAATGGAAGTAATTTTTGAAGAATATGGAAGCCAATCTAATATTAAGTCATTTTACATATAAAACAAGAAAATGGAAAGTTGGCTTTATCGATATTATATTTACATGTACTTTGTTAACTTTGCTATTATATTGAAGTTTCATATATTAACTTGGCAACATCCTTTCTTAGTATATAGTTATTAAGTCATTTTTTTATTTTTGTGAATTAAATAAATTATTGTAGTAGTTGTGTATGTTGTATTGCACTATTTTGATTAAGGTGACTTATACCTGGCCATTGTTAGAAAAGTAATAGACTTGTGTAAAATGTCTCTTATTTTACCTATGGTAAAAATATATTGTTTTAAAAAAGGAACTACAAGCTTGCAAGGGCAACAAAGATGTGGTTTGAAAGGCTATGCTTCTACTAGCAATAGTAAAACAATGTTATTATTAATGGAAGCCTATTTTATATAGTGCAAATTTAGACTTCTACGATGGTCAAAATTGAAGTCTATAATAGTTGAGATGTTTAATAGATTATTATAAAATATGAAAAGATGTTGTGAATTAATTAGGGATAAGTTGAGTGTGTGATATTTTAGAAATATTTAACGTTTTGTATTTCAAAATTGTAGTGTAGATTATTATGTTGAGTTGGTGACAACTTAAGAATTAAATATAAAATCATACAAAATAGATTGCTTTTAAAGAAAAAAAACTTTTTTTTTATTTCAGATTACTAAGAAAATAAACATTACTAAAAGCGCGCGTCTTTTTAGTGATGATATCTTATAGTTCCATAGGCATTAATGTTTATGGTACCAAAGTTAAAAAGAGTAATAAGGTGGTGGTTTTTGGGTTAATCGGGAGCTTAGCTTAAATGGGTGATAAGATAATAGGATATGATTTACAACATCTCTAAGGAAGATGGTAGTTTGATGATTAGAACATAAGAGTAAAATGGTAGGTGAAGAGTTATAAGTATTAGTGGAAGTAAGAATTTGTTTAGTTAATAGCACTTTTAGTAGAAGGTCTCTCAACTTTGATCTTTATCTCTAACAAGAAAATTGGTTGTCGACTTTCCTAGTGGAAAGTTTATCACATTCTATCCTTATCTCTCATAAGGGGGAAGTTGGAATCTCTCCAACTAGAGTTAGTATAACCCTTTTTCACAAAGATAAAAACATGCAAAAAAAGAAATTTTATTTCATTATTTTCATCTCACAAGATGAGTATTCTATTTTATAAGTACCTTAAATGTTTATCAGTTATTTTCAAAAAAATAAAAAAAAGTTCTATAATTTATTGAATTAAGTAGTTCACAAACTTGTCCTACGTTTTAGGTGGTTGCAAAGGCAAGGGCGAAATAGCTAGATGAATTGTGTGGCACTAACAGATTGGTGCATCATTTCGAATTTCTACTTTTGTGAGTAGCACTACAAGAGACATTGAACTTTCTGGTCTACTTTTAGGCCGCGTAGTTTGTAAAGAATCAATGAGTCAAGAAGTCAACACATTCATTTATCTGATTGGTGCTGAGTGGGTTTTGAGTTCCATGGGTGGCATAAGTCGAGTGGGTGTGAGAAAAGTGGTTTCGATAGCTATTAATAGTGGTATTAATGATGGTAAAAGATAGATGATGACTGAGACATCCAAGAAAATAAAATTTAATGCTTATTATTTAAGCAATTTCAAATAAATTTTAATTCAACAAACTTATTGAATTTTTGTGACACTAGTGACTGTGTGTTTTTAAGCTAACAATAGATGTTCTTTCATCACTATTTGAGTTGATTGTGGTTAAATGTGAAAAAAAGTTTTCTCAAATCACCAATAATCCTTATATACTGCTTCTTCAAAATTGTTAAGAACTTTCTTATAATAATATACCATAAATGAAACTTTTGTTTAATAGATTTTTTTATACATTATAAAAATTATTTTTAACATCCAAAATACATTTCAAATATTATCATTCATATTAGTCAACTTCCTTTAATATTATTTTATTGACACAATGAGCCAACTTTTTTCATTAATTTATAACCTTTTGATTCTTACATATTTAAAAGTTCTTTTTTTAAATAGATATTTGCAGTTTTTATTCCATTATTATTTTTTTTTCTTGAAAAAATTAATATTTTTTTCTAGTTTCAATTTCTCAAAGATTAGTAACTTCTATTAATTTTTTTTTTATCTTTTTTACTGTTAAATTGCAAAAGCATAATAATCAAATATATGTCGTTTAAAATTTTTTTTATTAATTATTTGTTCCTTTGTAAATGATTCAATAGGTTCTTTATCTGGTTAGATTTTAATTGCTTTTGTTTGTCTTTTCTATGTATGACCTTTGTAATTCGCAAGCTTATGCAAATACATCAAGGGAATTACAATTTCATACCATCAAGTTGACCATTTTTGTTCTTACTATTTTTAATTATTTACAATATTGTTTTGATCAAGTTTATTTTTTCATAATACATTCAATTAAGTGTTATAAATAATGTTTTGAAAATATAATTTCATTTAATTTCCTACATATTTATTTTTTTAAATAACTTTTATTATGTTATTTTTTATTAAAGATTGATTATTAGTAATATTTTTTAGAACTTGAAACACAAAAAAACTTTCAAACTTTTCATTACCATAAAATAAGAAAACTTTATATCAACCATAACTTTATTATTTGTGATAAAATATTTTTAAAATATCAAGAAACATATTCTATTGTTGTAAAAGACTTGTTTTTTTTTATTAATGAAAATTTTTTATTCATCTAAATTATTTTGTTTTTTAATCTTTTTATAATGACATGTCCATGATTGATTGATGAGGAAAGTTTCTTATAATTTAAGAAAAGTATATATTAATTTTAGTTAAAACAAAAATAACATGACTTGATTTCTTTATCTTTTTAATTTTTACAAAAATATTTGCTTTACTTGTAATCATTATTACTATGGCATTATTCTTAATGTTTTCAAACTTTACTTGTATTTAATAATTTTTTATTTTCTTCTATCACTTAATATTTACATTTCTTTTTTAAAAATTTTTTGTCAAATAATTGTGTCAAATTATTAAAATTTGAAATATTTGTTTTTATTTTATTCATTGATTTATTTTAGAACTTCTAATTTAATGACAAAAATTTTTGACAAACGATGCAAACATTGTATGGATTACAAATACAAGTATTCACTTTGACTTCTTTTAATTAATCTTTATTTTTTAGTGACTTTTTGAAATGAACTCTAGAATGCAATCATACCACATCTATAAAGACAAAATATTACATGTGATGAACAATATGAAGGGCAAATTGATTCAATAATATGCCTTCTCTATATCAATTATAAGAATGATTATAGGTAACCCAAATGCCGTTATTTGTATTGTTTTTTTCGCAACATTTTTATCTCTAAAAGTATTCTATTTTTATCATTTTGTATTACTTTTCAAATATTGAGGATTTCACTATAAATGCTTTAAATTATTATTACAACAATTGTTGGTAAACAAATTATGGTTTTAATTTGTTTTAATAATTTGAGCATATGATAACTTAATGATTTTCCTTGATATTTATATTTTTTAAATTTTCTACATATTTAAAAAAATTGTACTCTCTTGATTATTAATCTAGTATTTCGTTATGGAGCCACATAAGTATTAAGAATATTTTCATATTTTAATGAGTTAGGTATCTCAATAATTTTTTAAATTATAATTTGATATTTTATAATCTTCTTTGAACATTTATTTATTAGTTACGATGAATGACTTGTAAAAAACAATTTAAAATAAAAAAAACTCATTATATGATACATAATTTTTAATACTCGTTATTTTTTTTATTATAGTTAGTTTTCACATCTTATTCAAGTAACTCTACGTTCATGCTCAAATAATTTATTAAATGTTTTTATTATTTTTTTAAATTTGTTTTATCATAAAATATCAGTTAATCAAATAACTACAATATATTATATTGTAGAAATGTTTTTCAAATATAATATTTTTTTAAAATAATTGGCTAATTGTTTTGAACAATTAATCTTCTTTTAATAAAAAAAATTTCAATTTTATCATTTTTATGTACATCTTTATTTTGAAAAAGGTTAAATACATTATTTTCTCTATATGATTGCCATTGATAGGTCACCCAATAAATTTTAAACATTCAAATATTTTTACTATTTAACTAATTTTGTAGATATGTTTTTAACTATTATTATTATTATTATCACATGTTCTATTTTCAAGAAACATTTTATTTAATTATTATCCAAAATTATTTTGTTATTATTTTAATTTATTAATTATATGTAATTTTTATAATTTTATACTTTGTTGTCAATCTTGGATATTTATTTTTTATAATAAAATTAATTTCTAAAATAATAATTAACTATTTTATTTAAAGGTTCAAGGTGTAATTATCTTAATATTTATAGTAAAATACATTTTTTGAAACTTGTTATATCTATATCAACATATTTGTTATGATTGTAATTTGTAAAAATACATTTTAATGATTTACTTTAAATTGTTTAAAAAATATTAAATATTTTTTCCGGACTAATTTTATTTTATTTAAACATTTTTTATAATAAAAAATTATTTATTATTGAGATAACAAAAAAAACTTCCATAACATGTTATGCATGCAATCATTAATAATTATAAATTTATTTTCTTTATATGATTTTTCATTTTTTGTCCTTTCCGTAATTTTTACTGTCGTGAACACATTTTTTTTGTCCATTACACTATAATATTTTACCTTTGACGATCGTAGTTTTGACTTAGTTTTTTAAAATCCTTTGTTATACTGTATTTCCCATTCAATATTCATTACAGCATGGCTTTGGCTTAGTTTATTAAAATCCTTTGTTATACTGTATTTCCCATTCAATATTCATTATAGCATGGTTTTGGCAACTTGTTTGTGAAAAATATATAACACATTTAATATTCTATACAACTTTTTTTTAAATCATTGTGATACATTTTCATTTTTTAATAATATATTATGAATATTTTTGTCAAAAATGATATTTTTTATTAGAAGATTTAGTATTCTATTTTAAAATTTTATCTATTAGATATTTTTTTTATTATTTACTTCGCTATAAACAATTATAATTTCCTCAACCATTATATCACAAAAATAAATATCATATTTTCTTTTTATGTTTATATTATATTATTTTTAAAAAAAACACTATATTAATGATTTATCGTTACTTTTTTTTACAATTTTTAGCAAACTTGAATACTTAACATGATTGGTTAACTAAGAAAACTTTTTCTTTGCATGTTACAAAGCAATTTTTTATATTTTCAGTACTCAATATTCTAAGTATTATTATTGTTTTCATTGTCGCATAATTTCAAATAAACTTCAATGCATTAGGATTTGTTTTTACAATAACGACATAAAACTTTAAAAATGCTAACAAATATTTTTTTGTGCATTTGAAATATAACAAACGTATAATGCATAAATGTAAGGCTTAAGTATATTTAACATAATTAAAATTGTTTAATATTAATGACATGAATCTGCTTGTGAAAAACATATTTTGGTGTAATCCGAGCTTAATAAGCAAACCAATATAAAACAAATTGTAACAGCATAGATAGACAATTATACTTCTTTGCTAAACAATTTAATTAATCAAAATTATGAAAAGATTAATAAAAAATCTGTTTAAAAAATAAAAAAAATGAGAACTATATCAGTTAAGTGAGAAACTTTAAAAACAATGAAAAGCAATAAAAAAATATCTATTATTCTTCGGCGTTTGAAATGTACAACGTATATCCATAAATTATATAACAAAATTTGGATTTTAGAAAGTTAATAGGAAATACCAAATTTAAATAAAAATGATCTTTTAATGTAAAAGAGTAATAATTGAAAGACACAAAAATTGACAAAAAGGTCAACAAAATTGCCACAATAAGTTAAGAAAAAAAAATCATGTTCTATTCAATAATTTAAGTAAACTTTTCTTTGGAAAGAAACAAAGTAATAAGATTTACCAAAAGTGTACAGACTTCAAATTATTTAGCATAATTTTTCAAAGGGCATCAAAAATGTTTTGAAAAATTTGTAAAATAGTCAAAAAAGAAAGAATGATAAATGAACAAATACTTAAAATATTAAAAAAATTATATATTATTTTTAAAAAATTGTCATAGATGCCAACATATTAAAAAATATCCTATTAAGAAAAATAAAGCTAAAAATTTGTTTTGTACTAAGGAAAAGGACTAAAGTAAAACTTAATGGTCATATATCAAGATTCTAGTATATGTACAACCATTACAATATGAAATCACAATTCATTTATCGTAGCTTGCACAAAGCATATGACATTACTAAACAAATTAGCAATATACAATTTATCATTAATTTTTAGTTCCAAATTATAGTAAACAAAAAATATGATTTTTATTGTGTTATCATAAACAAATTAAAATACATAGTTCAACTTTGTAGATTGCCTATATTATTTGTTGTAAAAGTTTTTTGTACCATGCATATTTTTTAGAAATCATGAAAATAATGTACATATTACTTTTTTAATTTGTCCACAGATTTGAAGTAATTAGTGCATGTGTTTCTTTTGGTGGCATTCCAATGTGTCCAACAGATTTTGACTTATTAGACTGGGTTAAAAGTGTTTTATGAAATAGTCTATTGACCCATACAACTATTTCATCCAATATTTTGGAGAATTCAAGGGGTGAGTAAATAATCATAAGCATGTAACATCAATTCCAACCACAATCTAATTCCACTCCATGTTCTTATTTTACTATCTAGTCCACTATCAAGTTGACCAAAACTTGTTCAAAGATCATTAACACATTTCTTTGTCATATAACAAAGAAATAGAAAAATACTAATATTATTTATATAGCTTTATAAGCACTCTATCTTGTTTGGTGTAGTACTACGGGCATGAGTTTATTGGAAAATAAATTTTGATTCCACGGTGAATATTTAAAAAAATGATTTAAATTATTTTTAAATAAACTTTAGTACATCTAATTTTTCAAATGTATTACATTTATTTTAAGATACATTGATTTTTTTCATAATTAAATTTAATAAAAATTATGAAAAAATTAACAAATATAAAAAATATACATAAATGATTATCAAGTATTTTTATTTAAAATCAAGCTTACACGTACCGCTAACAAAAATCAAGTAAACAAAATAATGAAATAATAAAAATAACCTACGGTAGTCTTTTAACATAATAAATATAAAAAATAAATAATAAAATAATTCAGTGACACAAAATTGAAATTAATACAAATAAAAAACAAATGATTAAAAATTTTTTAATGATGTAAAAGTATTTTGATTGATTGAATTAGAAATAAAGAAAATTAAGCACTTAATTTATTTGAGAAAAAAGGAGAGATTAGGAGTTCGATGATTGAAAGACATACAACAAAGAAGCTAGAAGGAGCACTGCATGCTAACAACTTCAATGACATGATGTGAAAATTATTTTTTAGATTTTGTAAAAATTTCATTAGTCAATTTTGTATATGAATCACTTATTTATAGACCTCTTTAATGGTTAAAAATATTTTTCAAATTCATTAATTAGTTAGTAATAATAAACTATAAAAATCTCAATATCTTAAAATAACTCTTAAAAATGTTGTTACATAGGAGCCGCTCCAATAGAAGCCTTCTTTACCGCTTTATACCAAAATATATGATAAAACAACTAAATTAAAAAAGCATTACTTAGAAATTAAGATTTGATTTGGACTATTATATTTGATTTGGGATGTGATGTTCAGATTTAGATCTAATGCTCAGATCAAAAACTTGTATGATTGGATGACATACATAATTAGGTGTTCAAAGGAGGATGTGAATACTATCATTTGATCACGTAATTATGCAATTAGATGCAAAATAACTCTCACAATATTAATTATAGTTGCATTAATCAAATATAGGTTTTTATCCCACATTGCATGAATGATTGATCATTATGGATTAATAAGATTTTTCTTCGAATATGTAATAAGTGTGTCGTTTGGAGCTAGCCACCCCTTTTCACTCTAAAATGATTTCATGTATTTTTATTACCTTTATGATCAATTAAATCTGAATTCGTGAGTTATATGCTGATTTGAAATTGCTCAAAGAGTTTTGGTGTCATTTTCTCGATCTAGAAGGCGCGTCTAATTGTATTTTATTTGGCTACGTTTGCCTTTGATGAGTCAAGACATAAATGCTTGTTATTTTTTCCTAATGGTCTTGATTAGGGTGAATAAGATTTAATTTTAATAAACAGTGATGTATCTTAGAAGATAATGAATTAAAGGTCTTCAAAGAATCTTAAATTATTCAAAAAGACTCAAGGAATGAAAACATATGCATCAAATTTGTAAATATTTTTTTCTATTATAAAATAGAATATTAGTTTATTGATTGTAATACACATCTTTATTCACAGTTAAATCCTCATTTAAATGTTTTATAGAAGGGTTTTTTATCCTTTATAAATGATTAATCAAATGATCTAGATCTCATCTTAACTGATATGATGGCCTAAATCTTATCTGTCTTTATCTAACCATTTAGAAATAATCTATTTTAAAATCTTTGATCTAATAATCCATAACCTCTCTAATCTAATTCCTTAGACATTATTTGAGCTATTGCATTGACCAATTGGAATAAATATTTTAAGTTATTTGGAAGAGATTTTTAAGCTGTTTAGAAGAATCATTCGAAAAGACTTTTCCTTAAATGTTTAACAACATTGATCAAATTTTTTCCATGTAAACAAAATTGCTATTCATGAAATAACTACTAAACATTAAATAATATTTGAGACTAAACAAAGCACAATAGATATTCTACTATCGTAAAATCTTCTGACAATCATTATAACTTAGTTTTTCACAAAATGTCAAATTATTTTAGCTCGTTCTAGAACCTCTAAACTTTTAGTTTCTTACTATCATAATAATTTTGAGCTCATTAGTCCTTGTTCTACTAATAAACAAGCATCAAAAGTTTTACGTATTTATCATGCTTTTTCCTTCTCGTTATATTTTTCCTTTTTCAATTGTGATGGCTAGCATAATGTTTATAAAAGCCTTAGTTTAGTTTGATGTCATAAAAACCTAAGTTATTTTAATGCTTACAAATCCTGTGTTATAATTAAACTTGTGAAATCTAGTAGGTTAGAGGTAAGTCATAAGAAAAAACCTTAAGTTGTAAAGTTTTTGGTAGTGCCTATTTTTATGACTTTAGTTAGGAGTAGATTTAGGTTTTAGTTTAAAACAAAAATTTTTAAAATTTCATTATATTAATTTAATTGCTTTATTATTATTTAATCATAAAAATAAAAAATATAAAACTAAAGTTTTCTACAAACATAAAATTATTTTTGTGAAGAAGTTTTAACAAATAAAAATAATATAAAAAATTATTCTAAGACTCATAAGTCAACCCATCATGTGGGATTCATATACTTGTTTTTATTCCAATTAGTATCAAAGCGGGTTCTCTACAAAAAAAGTGAGAATGACACAAATAAATATAATAACACTCAACTATTTTTATTATGGCATATCTCCAACTAAATTTAATAAAATTGTGAATTTATGTACTTTACATGAAGTCTGGAAAATGTTAGACGTAATTTGTGGAGGCATATTATAAGTTAAAGAGATAAAGGTAAATCTTCTTACACATGATTATGTGTTTCTTAGAATAAATTTAGGAGAAATTATAAAGAATATGACTACACAATTTACTGATATTACTAATGGATTAGAAAATCTTAGAAAAATGTTTCTCAATATAAATCTTGTAGGAAAATTAGTAAGGATTCTACCCGATAAGTGTGGTCCTCATACAACAGTAATAAAGGTAGTCAAAGAGATAAACAAACTCACATTCGACGAGTTATTTGGAGAGTTTTCTAATGATAGAGATTCAGATGAATATAAGAGTTTAAAAGGGGGCCTTCATAAGCAAGAAATGCATGGAGCAAGGTACAAAGAATCATTAGCCTTTAAAGCTAAAAAAGAGAATATAGATATGACATCTATCTACTCTATGGACTTGGAGGAAGAAGTAAATTTTTAGCTTAGAAGTATAAATAAAAATTTTTCAAAAAGTTTTGTTTATAGGAATTTGTAAAAAATAGAAGGGAGAAGAAGAAGACACTAAGATGACATGATTGTTATGAAACTGACCTTATTATACCAGATTATCCACAACTCAAATACACTAAAAAGTAAAGAAAAAATAATGCAAAAAACAAATATTTTCAAGTAGCTTTGAGTGCTTAAGAAGAATTAGAATCCAAAACTTCAAGTAGTTAGGACCAAGAAATAATATGCTTCATGGCAAATGATATCGAATCAATTAAGATAATCTCTTGGCCTCCTAAAGTTAGCAAAAATAATTACATAGAAGTTATTAATCTTTTAACTTCTTTAATATCTATACATAAAAAAAAATTTATAAAAAAATGATCATTTTGTTTTTTATTAAAGGAGATTGAGAAAAGTTATATAACAAAAATGATTTCATGATCATTAAGAGTACTTTTTGGGAAAAAAATATGAGTTTGAAAAAAAATTTATTCTGTTTAACAAACAAAATTTTCTAATATTTCACATGATGTTTACTTTTCTAAACATAATTATATCTCGTCTTTTGCATATCCCTAATATTTCAAATATTACAAACTTTTGTTGTTGTTCAAACGATCAAACCATTAAGGATTGTCAAATTAGGAAAAATATTTCTAGCTCAAAGACTTGTTTCAAATGATTAAGTGAATCTTGTTTTGTTTCCCAAGGTTACAGAATAGAAAATTTAAAATAAGTCACCTTCGCAAACGTTTTGTAGAGATATATTATTTTTTACACAATCGTTAAGGATTGTCAAATTAGGTAAAATACTTTGGATTTACGCTTATAAATAAAGTAAATAAAATTTACATTTTATGATTACTAAGTAAAAATTTTATAATTTATGTAGACTTATATAGCGAAAAAAAATCAAAATATAACTCTTGAGACTTAGATAATAGATGCTCAATACATATGACTAGACACATATCAAAGCTTATCTCAATAAGATGTGATCCAAATAAATGGGTAGCACTTGGAGAAAAGCTTAAGAACAAGACAATCATACTTTGTCATGCATGGCTTTCTACATCAAAGAAAATAAGAAAGCTAGATTTAATTAAAGATCTTCCCAAGAAAAACAAAACTAGTTGAAAAATGTATGAATCTTGGAAATAAGGAAGGCCAGTTAAATATCTTTTAAACCTAAAAATGACTTAACTACTTGTATATTTTTAATGATAATTTATTTAGACCTTTTTAGACCTACACAACTCTAGAGTTTAAGTGAAAAAAATATGGATTTGTGATTTTTAATGATTTTTCTAGATATATTGTGTTGTATTTCTTAAGAGTAAGAGTGAGACATTTGAAATTTTTGTTAATTTGATAAAAAAAAACTTTGAAGAGGAAACCTATCTTAAATTAAGTTGCGTTCAATGTGATAATGATAACAAGGTTAAAAATAATGGACATCAATTTAAATATCCTTATCTGCATCAATAAAGTGGGATTATAAAAAGAAAGAATTAGACCTTGATAGTGATGGATAGAACTATGTTAATCAAATAAAACCAATCAAAAAATAGAATTAATTTAAGTCTATTACTTAAGAAAACTCCTTATGAGTTATTTAATAATAAAAAACTTAGTGTTAGCTACTTTCATGTTTTTGGATATGCATAGACCATTCTTAATAATGAAAGGTCCAACTTCAATATGTTTTATGAAAAAGTGTGCCTAGAAAGTTTTATTGGACACTCTTCTTTTAGAAAAACTTATAGAGTTTATAGCATACATACTCGAAATGTAGAGAAAATAATGAATATAGTACCTGATGAGTCTACTTATAAGACATGTACTAAAATTTTAGATGAATAGATAATGTCCATAAAGAACTTAAACTTGAGTGAAGATGAAGGTGAAGAGAAAGTAAAATAAAAGTAGAAGAGTCATCAATTAGCAAAAGATTTGAAGTACCATGCCTCACATCCAAAAAAATCAATTATAAGAGAAGGTAATTTAGGAGATAGGACTAGAGCTTCTATAACAGAAATTAATCATAGTGTATTTATATCTTTCATAGAACTAGTATCTATAGGAGAAGCAAATAAGATTCACTATTAGGTTCATATAACGAAAGAAGAGTTATAACAGCTTGAGAGAAACCAAGTGTGGGAACAAGTTTTTGGGCCTGGTGATCAATAAGTGAAATAATCTAAAGGAATATTTTAAAATAAATAAGTTGAAATTGAATTGATCAATAGAAACGAAGTTAGACCTATTGCAAATGGTTATAGCCAAGTGGATGGCATATATTTTGAGTAGACATTTATACTAGTAATAAGATTATAGAGACCATTACACTTCTCTTTGCATACTACTATCATACTAATTTTAGATTATTTGAAATGGATGTAATATATCATTTTTTAAATAGGATGATAAAAGAATATCTATGAATAAAAAAACCTCTATGTGATGAAATAATTTTTGGAAGCACAAATAAAAAAGTGTAAGGATCTTTGTGACTTAGCTACAAGAGAGTTTTAGATAAGTTTGATAGGTTAGATGAATTTCTTCTTAGGATTACAAATTATGTAATTAAAAAATGAGATTTTTATTTCATAAACTAAATATTTCAAAAATTTATTCAAGAACTTTAAGTATGAAAATATAAAGCATAGGAAGATTCTAATGAATAAATTATTCAATTTAGATTAAGATGAAATCAAGAACCACATTGATAAAAAAAACTTTATGAAGTACATCTTAGATCCTTACTTTTTCTTATAATAAGTAGACTACATATGTTATTTAGTGTTGGCCTATGAGCTATATATCAATAAAATCATAAGTCATATAAAGATAGACCTGGTAATCTTGAAATATATAAAAAGTCCAATGAAATTAGGCTTAAGGCACCTTAAAATTCTTGTTATGAGATCTTATAAGTTTCATTGATTTCGACTTTCTAAGCACTAGGGTAGATAAGAAAAAAACTTAGGTACATATGAATTGTTAGGAAATATTTTTATTTCATGGTGAAGAAAGAAGAAAAATTTGTATAGCCATATTGACCACAAAAGCTGAGTATATAGTAATTGATACTTGTTTTACCCAAGTGATATGCTTGTGATAATAATTTCAAGGTTATCATTTAGGTGTCTCACATATTCCCATTAGAGTTGATAATACTTGTACCTTAGCTTTAGCAAGAATCAAGTTCATTATTCTTGAAGCTAATACATAGAGTAAGATAAAATTTACAAGAGATAAAGTAGCTAAAGGCTAAGTAAAATACACATATGTTTCTATCAAAATAAAATTGGAAGATATATCTACAAATTTCTTACAACTAATCAATTTCAAATTATAAAAAAATAATTAGATGTAATTAAAATTGTATAAATTATATCTCTGTTTTCATAATATTAAAGAGGGAGAATAAGCATGGTTTAAATAATTGAGTAGGAACATGCAGTAAGGAGAGCATGAATTAAGTGGGAGCAACAACTTTTCATTTTTTAATACAACATATCACAATAATTTTTTTTTATTTGTGATTTTTTATCAACATATTTATGTCTTGTAATCATGGAAAGGGATAGATTATTAAGTTACCATTGTGTTTGATGAGTTAGGTCATAAATTGTTAACTTTTTATTTTAATGAGCTTGTTTATTGTGAAGTAGGTTTAGTTTTAATGATTAAGCCTAATATCTTTGAAGATAGTGAATTAGTAGTCTCCAAAATATTTTAAAATGTTTAGTGAGCTTCAAAGATTAAAGAGATGCTTATCAATTCTGAAAAAGTATATATCTTTATTATAAAATAGAATGTTAGCCTGTTAATTATAGTATACATCTCCATTCATCTTACTTTCACATTCTTATTTTAGTGTTTAACTTGTTCATCCTATCTTTGATTTAAAAAAATTATATGATTTCATTTCCATCTAAAAGTCTTTTTTTATTAAATCCATGTAATGCATCTTTACCAAACTTCATGACAAATATTAAATTATCAATAAACAAATAAATTAATTATGTTAAATTTTCTTAATTAAAAAATTTAAGTTACACCCCAATTTACCGAAGTGCAATGCACTTGGGTAGGCTAAGACCAACTATGTCTGTTAACATCAGGTTAGGCAACAAGTTGAAAACAAGCCAGAAAATTAGTCACAGTGTGACCTGAACTAGGTATTGGTAAGGTAGAGAATGAAAGGCAATGATCTTTGATTTAGTATGAAAATTCATTCCCATAACCATGAAAATGACTTATAAACATATGAGTGTCCTTGGTGAGAAATACCCAACACAAAAGAGGGTGACAACCCAAATTTGGCTAGCATTATGTACCCATGAAATATAGTATAAGAGAAAACTACTTTTCTTTTGAACAATATGTGACTGACATTTGTCTAACAACTCAGTGCTTAAAAGATGGTTTATTTCTCACCATTCGAGCTTTGACTGGATGATAAATGTGTCCTCAAGTATGAGTGCTTGATCTTAGCTCGAAATTTGATGACCAAGATCTTGCTTGACTTCATTGAAATTTTTTTATTATTTTTTCCTTTTGAAATAATCTATCATTGAATTGAATAGCTTGTCTTTGTCTATGTTTGAAACCTACTAATGAGATTTTTTCTAACTTTTTCATCGATGAATCAAATGATTTAGATCTCATCCTATTAGATCAGTTGGCCGAGATCTAATCCACCTTGATCCAACTGCAAGAACTCATCCAACCTTATAGTCTTAGTGTTGACCCTCAAATCAGTCACACATGATGATTAATTTTGTTGCCATTAGTTAAGCCATTACATTAGAAATTTTTGAAAAATTATTTCAAGTTTTTTGGAAGTAGTGCTTGAAATAACTTTATCTTGACTTTTAAGCTTCTTTGACAAAATGTTTTCATGAAATAGCGAATAGATATGAACCAATCTTTTAGATCTTAACAAAACATTGCGTACTATTCTGCTAGAAAATTCATTAGTAAAATTTTTGATTTTATCATCAAACAAAGCATCATAACTAAGGGTGAAAAACACAATACATTAACCATCCAATGCTCATTGAAATTATAATCAAACTATCGACTATCAATTGATAATGACACTGTTTCCATTCGACAATATTTTTGGACCATTCCATCCTTTTATGAAATTTTTTTATCTCAACATGCAATATTAAGTCTCATCTTTCTTGAAGGCACTTCCTAAATTATCTTATTTGTTTCACTCCTCCATACCTTTAAAAAATTTTCTTTATTTCTCTCCTACATGTATTACCTTTGTTTCTTGTTTGGCAGTTTTATTAATTTTTCTTTAAAAATTGCTTTATAATTAAATTAATATTATTTTTAATATGTTTTTGTTTTTCTTTTTATGACATATCCTCTTTCAATTCAAGTAGAATTATTATTTGAGATTCCTTTTCATATTTTCTTGCATATTTGACTTATCCATATTATTAGCTTTTTAAATAATAGTCTTTCTGATGTTATAAAGAAATATCCATATGCAAATTTCATTTCATGGCATTTAAAATAAATTTTGATGCACATACATTATTTCAACAAACATTAAATGAATCTTAAAGGCTTTTCATTATTTTATAAATGTCCCTTTGTACAAAAGTTTAATCATTGAAATTTAAAAAATGTTGGGATGTCTCCAAAGCATCCCTTCCTTTATTTTCCTAGTATCCATATTTTAGTATAATTTGTCCATAGGATGCTCATTTTCTATATTTTCTTGATTTCTCTTTTTAAGAATGCCATTTAAATTTATGTATAAAATAATTTAGGATGCACCATTATGTTGCTTGATCATATTTACATATATAAGTACCATTACCAAAACGTTTTTTTAAGTTCGAAAGACAAAATACATGATGTACTCTAGCAATGATATTGATAAAACTATCTTATAAATAATAAAAAAGTTTATTTAAATAATCTACAAAGACACAAAATGTCTTGCCTTCAGTTATTCACTTTTTCCAAATATTGTAATGCATTTCATAGGACCTACCTTTAAAAATACGTGATCCTCTTCCAAAATGTCCACTTTCTTAATTTTCTTATCATAATTTTTGTGGAGTAATCTATTTCATTTCAATTCTTGTTTTGATTATTTGGATCTTCATAATTGAATAAAAAGTCATATCTTTATCAATTAGAGTATTATTAGTTTGCTCATACTAGTATAAAGATAGTTAACACATCCTATTATGTAATACTTTCTATAGTGTCATCTTTATGTTAGAGTAATAAATATTGTTGTAAGAAAATTAATTAAAAATAAAATACTTATCCTACTTGTCATTAAAACATAATTTGCATATCCCTAACATATTCTTAAGTGTTTTAAATATTCACTTTCATCGACTTTTGTTTTGAGCATAGAATGTTGTGTTATACATTAGCTGAGTATCACATGGATGACAAAACCTTTTCCAAAAGTATGATATAACTTTGGAATCCTTATGTAATATCATGTTTTGTAAATAATGTTCTCATGATAAGTGAAATATGAGTTTTTGGGGTTGTGAATCTCATTTTCAAACTTACAATTATTTTGGTTTTAATCTTCCACATGTCATCATGTTGGTTAAGGACAGCTTCTTACAATCAATATGCCAAAATGTCAATAGTAAAGTTCCTTCTATTTGTTATGGATATAATATTTATCTCTCAGTTATCTATCTAAATATTTAATTGCACTTCATTTATGTTATATGTCATAGACTTTTGCACTTCCTAAAGAATTGGTATCTACTTTTACTTTTCACTTGGTGATATAGTATCTCCAAATCGTAATGATTGAATAATTCAAGCTATTCTAATTGTCTTATTGTCTAAATTGATTTATCATCAAAAAAATTAAAATAAAACATTGGGTGTCCTTTGTAATAACAAGAAGCCCATATATGAAAACTTCGGTATTTTTGTTATGGAAGTGTTACATTAACATGTAAGATATATGGGACAAGAAAACCAAGTTCATGGATGCTATCTCTCTATGATATTCTAAAAATAAATAGAACTATAAACCATTTGACAAGGGAACCTTAGTTGTAAAACAATCTACCCAAGCAATGTTTGATAGAATTATGCATAACAAAAAGTGGTAGATTAGGAGCACATTGAAGATTTTAAAAAAATAACATTGGAAGAACAATAAAAAAGGAAAATAAGGGTATAATAAAATCATTATCAACATATATTTGACTTATTGTTTTGCCAAAAATGTGATAATAATAGGCAAAATATGCATGTTTGTGGCAGATAATGTCATTCTCATTTAGTTTAAATCAACATCTCTACCTAAAAATATGTTTATTTTAATCTTATGCATATTATTATCCAAGTTTAGGACAATAATGTTTGGCCATTAGTATGTCACAACTGCCAATATAATAATATTCGATCTATTTGTTATAAATATGACATTTATCGTTCAATTCTGTATCTAAAAACATAGTTTGGCTTCTTCACTGTTATGAATCAAACAATGCTGATCTCCTCTCAAAGAATTGATAGCTTCTATTACTTTTTTCATGCTATAGGATCTCCAATACATAATGTGTTAATAATTCAAGATTTTCTATTTAACACAATGTCTTAATAGATTTATTTTCAAACCAATTATGAATAAGATACTATATTACTATAGAATAACAAAAATCCTAAACATTTAAACTTTGGCTTTTTAGGATGGAAGTGTTACAACAAATGGTAGGATAGAAATTGGAGAGTAAAAAAATTGATGGAGGCTATCTGTTTACTACATTCTTCAACTAGATAAACCTATAAGCATTTTAGCAAAGAAACCTTAGTTATAATGGAATTTACTCATGTTGTGTTTAATAAAACTATACATAAAAAATTGGAAGATTTGGAAGACATGGAAGATTTTCAAATTATATTGGAAGGCCCAAAATGATTTTTCTATGACGAACTTAAAAAAGAACTGCACTGATGAATGTCTTCAGGTCCAACATTATTCAAACAACATCATATTGGATCAACCAAATTTGATTTATGGGAACAAATTAGTAAGATTATTGGTGTAGGATTTGAGTTGACATAATGGTTGAGTTTTTCTGTTTCCATGATTCCAAGTTGAGTAAGATGAGAAAGGAATCCTTGTCTCTTACATAAAGCTTATAAATTATATGTAAAAATTTCAAACATAAGGATATGGTTGCATGGAAGGCGTCAATATATAATAAAAATCATCTTAGTGATTCAATTCTATGTGACTTGTCTTCTTGAGTACAAACCCATGCCTCTCTTTAAAAAGAAATTATGTTCGTCAACGTAAAAACTTGTCCTGCAAAATACAAGTGAAGCCTCGAGAAATGAATTTTATTGATAGCCAAGTCCAATACATTTAAAGGATATAATAGCATCAATATCAACATATTTGACAAATTGTTTTGCCAAAAATGTGGCCATAATAGGCAAAGTATGTATTTTTGTGATAGACAATGTCATTCTCACTTAGTTTAAACTAGCATCTCTACCTACCAATATTTTTTTAATCTTACAAGTATTATCAATCTAGTTTAAGACATTAACATTTGCCTATCAATATGTCACAGCTACCAATATAGTAATGTTCCTTCTATTTGTTATAGATATAGCATTTATCTCTCAATTATCTATCTCAATACTTAATTAGGTTTCTTTAATGTCATGCATTAAACGGTGCTGCTCTCTCCTTAAAGCATTGGTAGCATCTATTGCTTTTCTCTTGGTGATATAGGATCTTTGAACTATAAAGTATTATTAATTCAAGACATTCTATTTATCTCAACATCTAAATTGATTTATTAACATAAAATTCATGAATAATATATTATTCTTACTTTATAATAACAAGAAAACTAAAAACTAAAACTCAAGAATTTTTGGATGGAAGTGTTACATCAAAAGATAAGACAAAAATTGGAGAATAAGAACAAAGTTAACGGAGGCTATCCGTTTGTGACATTCTTCGAATAGGTAGATCTATAAGCAGTTTAACAAGGAAACCTAAGTTGTAATTGAATATACTCAAGTTGTGTTTGATGAAATTATGCATAAAAAACTTGTAGATTTTGAAGACATGAAAGATTATGAAAAAAAATTAGAAGACAAGAATGATTATGGGATAAGACATTTAGTAAATTTCTTCTTCAACATTAGTTGAGGAAGGGATTTTAGATAAGACATTGTACAACAAGAACTACACTGATGAACGTCTTCATGATAGCATCTTATATTTTATGAATTTTTTTATCTGATTGTTGAATTAAAAAAATAAATTGATTAATATGTTCAAGAATCTTTTTACACCACTTGCATCAAAACAAAAATTAATTCAAATATCTTTGTGGAAAATCATTTTAAGAAAGTCTTAAGCCTTCTCTATACTAATTTTAAGCTCCATTGCATATGAATTGGTTGTATATATTTGTTACATGAGCATACTTATTTTTTAATTATTATAAAAATTTTTAACTATTTTATTATAAATTAATCTTTTTTAATTTTCAAATTTTCTTCACTTTTCTTAAATAGAATAACTTCGATAACAAATTTTAAGTTTCTTATACTTTAAGTATTCAATTGTCATGATTAGTTTTACATATCTTAGTGCTTATTATCTTTTAATTTTAATAATAAGACTTTTTTTGTTACGTTGTTGTGTAACTTTCTCACGTATCATGTAAATATATCGAATTTTTTAAAATTAGTTTTATAAATGTGATGTGTCTTTTTTTGTATTTTTAATGTAAGCCTAAAATGTTTTAATTGGCCAATTACTCTTTCAATTACAAATCCTTTTAAATATTTAAATATGTTTTTAATAGCAATAGCTTATTTTTTTAATATAGCAATAGGAAAAGTCTTTGTTAAGCAAAAATATTCTAATTAAAAAAAATTATAGCTTCTCAAAAAAATTAATGTTCATCATATTACAAGATTGCACAAAATAATCAAATGAATTTTGATAGTGGATTAAGAAATTTAATACATAAATGTGTGACATGAATCATTTTGTGGCTTGAATATAATAAAAGCCCATGTAACTAAGCCTTAATTTGATATGCTTATGTTTAAAATAACGAATGCAAGGGTTCACATCTTACAAGGGTGTTGTTTATATAAAATAACAATAAAATGGACAAATTTAGTGAAACATAATTGTCATAAAATATAATCTATTCTTCCAAAAAAATATATCTAATGTACAAAATGTGGGCTACAATTGGCAAAAGAATTTCTTCTAAATGTAGTAAAATTTCAATGATAATTTTTTTAAAAACTTGCCTTCAAAATAAGTTAGAAATAGTTTCAAAAAAGGATTTGACACTCCATAAGCCATTTTCAAATTCCACTTAAACAAAAGTAGTTAACATGCAATTACTTTGCTAGGTTAATTATTAGTTCTGAGTTAAAGGAGACAAGTTGCTCGAAACTTTTACTCTTATGAGAGCTAGTTGGCCAATACGAAGCATAATAATATTGACATAAAGATGATAGTGAGGTCATGAGTGGAGTTGCTAAAACATTATTTCTCAAGAATAATTTCAAATAAATTAGAAAGCTAACGTGGTAACATCATGCGTTCAATTAGAAAAGTAAAATGTAGCAATGCAACAAGTAGTGGTTTTGAATCATAATAGTTATTTCAATAACTCAAAATAAGCTTTGATAAAAGAAATAGTTGACCTTTTGATAAGATTTTAATGATATATTTATGCACCAACTATGTATTAAGAATTTAGTTCTTTTATATGATCAGTAGATCAACACTAAGCTTGATGAAGATTTACATAAAGGACCACACTTTATAACAAAGTTTCTCTTAATCATGTTGATTAATATAAGACAACATAAAGTATGATAATATTTGAGTTGAACTAATGAGTTTTATTTATTTTAAATAAGTTTAGTATATTTTGCATTTTTAATATTGCTTTTAATATTTCATATAAGTTCTCCATGATATTACCAACCTTTCTTATAAACAATATGAATTTTGCATGTTTTCATTAAGATTGGTAGTTTTGTCAATTTTTCATTTAAATTTTGGTATAAAATTATAGTTTATTTAAAGCTCTATGATGGAATAAAAAAGATATCTTTTTAATATTGGCATTATATTTTTAGAAATTATGTTTTCTTTATCTAAAAGGCTACACAACCCTAGTTTTCTATCTCGGTATTTTATGTGTTTAGTTGATATCTAAATTATTATTTGAACTTATTTGCACCATTACTGTCATCCTTATCCTCATTACCTTCTATCATAAATCCTATTATAGGAGTTCTATCTGCCTATCCTACATTAATAATATTTGGCCACGTCATTTGTCCGTTTAGCATTAAACCTCATAAATGATTAGGCATTAGATTTATTTTAGCTAAGACACCCCAAGACATGGCTTATGTTGTGAAATTAAGTATAATAGTAATCCCCACTATGTTTATAGCACAACAAAGAGTGCAAAAGCAGTTGCCTTAAAACACTACATTAATCATAACACACATTCTAGAAAGAAACAAGGATTTAATCACTCAAGCCATACCTTTTGTTCATCATGTTTTATATAGTATGCCTTTATTCTGGATGTTTTTGATTTCTAGTTTGAATTGATAATTGATACAACATAAATAAGCTTTCTCTCATTTTTAGTTAGCTAGAAATAATTTTCATTCATATCTTTGGCATTCTTTTACTAGACACAAAATAATATTTGGAATAATTTACCATTTTTTAATGCATCTATTAAATGTATTATGGAAGTGGGTAAGTTCATTTGTGTGATGGCAATTTGGAGAAAAAATTCTTGTTACGCTCTTTCTAATTTTTGTATGTCTAATGTGCATGTTCATATCATTAAAAATGTTTGTTTTTTGAAAGATGCCAATCGTATTTTTCCAATGCAAACAAAGATTGAGTCGATTTAGTACAAAAGTTGAGATTCTTTTCTTATGCTCATATTTGAATATTCTTTTTATCTATTCTACTTATAAAATAAATTTCCATGATATAACTACATCATAAGATTCGTAGTGTTTGTAATGACCAAGTGTAAATGGATGATAATATAATTGATGTAGATCGTATTTGTCCATTGTCTATAATTCTTTGTAATCCTTCAAACTTTTCTAAGCATCCACATATACTATGCTTTGACTATAGCCAATCTTTTCTTACATAATGTTATGCTTTGAAGTAGTGCTACATCCTAATAATTCTATATTTTGATAGTATTTTCTTTGTTGCATACATTCTTGAACAAATAGTTATTGATGTTATCTTGAGAAAATCAAACACTTAGATGAATAGTGCTCACCAACTACTGCTATTCAAATATTTTAATGTTATGATTTTCAATGAACCTTTACAGTAACTTTGAAAAGTAGAAATAAATATCTTATGAAAACAATAATTGTATTATGCAAAAAAGATAGAAACCTTGAATATCTTAATTTTGCCTTCATGTAATATGAAAATCATTCCATATTTTAAGTGTCATATCCTCTATTATGACAAAATATATGGAAGCTATAGTTTCCTCATATTAATAATAGTGTTGTTTTTATGTAGAATTGTTGTTCCATCCACATATGAGTTGACATTTTTATTGTATTTTTTTAGCAAGAGCTATGTAAACATTATGGTTTTCTTTGTGTACTAAGCTCCACTTTATGTTTAATAAACTAGTTTCCATATAGGAATCATGCAATTTGTTAACTCCTATTGTATATTTTCCTTATCTTGGAATAGATTCAATGGCACATTACACTCCACTAAAATGTATAAATTGCTAGTTTGCAATTAGCTGCATAATTGAAGACCTGCTATTTATGGCTGTTACCATGTTTTTATTTATTTATTTATTTAAATATTAAAAAATCTAAAATCATTTCCTCTAAATTATTTCTAATAGAGTGAACCACTTACTCACTTCCATTATTTTTTCCTAAGTTCTTGTCAATTAATGCATGATTCCCAAAATCATTTGTTTAACATCTTATAAAGCTTGAATGACTAGAGAAAACTTATTATGAAGCAAAAATTCTCTTTATTCTTAATTTTAATAATCAAATTTATGAAGTAAGCAACTTTCTTCTAACTTATATATAGTGTGTAGCACAAATAAACCAAAGGAAAGTTTATTTAAAGTAATCCTAACCCCTTACAAATTTCATTTACCAATCATATACTCATTTTGTTTCTACAGATGCTCTCACTTTTAATTTTTATATATAAGAAGCTTGTAGAGTGTTGGAAGAGTTATAGAAACTTACCATGAATAATAATAGTTTTTAGATGTCCTCGAGTGATGATAATTATGTTGTTTCCATAAGCTAGGAGAGTGATAGATATAGACGATCTATATTGTCCACATAACATCATTCTTTTTTAAACAAAAAACATTATTAGTACTTCTTTTGAAGAACTCTATGAATGAGATGGAAAAAAGGAAGATAGAGGATAACCCTAATTAAGACAAATTCAAGGTTGAAAAAATTACTTGGTGATCCAATAATGATTATTGATATCCATGCATTGCGAAGGTAACGGGTGAGAACCTTAGTAAGCTTCTTATTAACATTGTACTTAGAGAGTGTCTTACAAAGTAGATCTAATGATATGTTGTGATTCACATTCTGCAAATCCAGCTTAACAATAAAAATACTACTTTACTTTTATTGTTAATAGAACATACTAATTATTGAATTGATAATATGTTCTTTATAATATCTCTATATTTATAAAATTGGTTTGCTTTAGAGAAATTACTCTATAAAAAATTTTTTATATTTAATCAACAATGAGCTTTATGAATGTTATTTTCAAGATGCATTGAACAATATTTGGTCTAAAATCAATAATGATTTCTATGGTATGAGATTTAAGAATATATGTAACCTTTTTGCCTAAACTCCCCCAAAGAATTGGAGATCTTATAAAAAAATTTTAGCTACACTCAACACAACATTTGAGATTAAATCAAAATAATTAGTAAAGAATTTACTATTAAAACCATCTGGGCCAAGAGTGCTATCTAATTTGATATTAATAGTTATCTCATTATTTCCTCCTTGGTGTTGTATTATTTTATTGATTATTTGCTTTTGTTAAAAAACAAGGGATGTAGTTAAACATATTTTCATTTTCAATTACTTAAAAAGACTCGAAAAGATTTTGAAAATGGTTAATTATAGTTGTCATTATTTTGTCCTCTTCGTTTGCTTCTTCACTTCATCACTATTATATTGGAGAATATTGTATTTCTTTCTTCTTCTATTAGCAATCTAATTCCTTCTTTTTTTCAAATAAAATTTCACTCTTTCAAAATCTTGTGAATAATCATAATTAACAAGATGCAATATTTTCTACTAATCCACCTTTTGTTTCTTTAAAAATACTTATTTGTGATTCAACTCTTCCTTATCTAATTTAATAGGATGAAGGATTTTCACAAATGTTGATTTTTTTAATTTTAAGGCTCATTTTAATTTCATTTTATTTTAAACCTAGGGCCTTCTTCTGAAAGTTGTTTAAAGGACAATTCCAACTATTATCCATTGTCTATGCAAATGTAGGGTGGTTCAAAAATATGTTATGAAATTTAAATAGTTTAGGAGATGAAAGATAAATTTTAACGAGATTTAATGGAAGAGGCATATGACTTTATCAAGTTCTAACAAGTGATGAATTGTAAAAGTTAAAAGTAGTTATCTATTTCTCATTAACAAGCATCCTATCTAACATTTTCCAAACCCATCTTCATTACCTTTTCATTCCTATATAAAGGAATAGCTAAAAAAATCACTACTGCATAAGATGTCGTAGAATTATGCAATCAACGAAGTCTTACATTTGTTTTAGTTTAGGAGTACGTAGTCTATTGTAATCATTTGAAGTAGTCATTTCATTAAAATCCCTACTCACCATCCACGGATTTTTAGTATTGTTGGCAATGTGAAATGGCTTTCCTATAATAAGCTCCTTCTAGATGCCATGCTTTTGTCATAGGTGAAAGTGTAGCTTGCTTTAGAAACCTAGGCTTGATGCATGATATTGATATGGAAAAACTACTCCTCGTTAATGTAAACATTATAGTTGAAGTCACTTCAAAGAATCTATATCTTGCTTGATATACTATAATAGTAGTGCTAAAAATTGAGCTTAATATCAATTTTTTATGTCTTATCAGTAGAAGACAAGTTCCAACAACGTGGCTTTTCAAACAATATATTCATTAATAAATTAATTAATCACATGACTTAACTATTTTTAGTAGAACACTAAATATTTCAAAAAAAGAAATCATTCATTAAGAACAATATTATCTTTAATTTGCAGTATGTAAATTCTCAAAATTTTAATAATTAGACCATGACCTTTCAAAAGAAGCAAAATCTTGCACTAGTTACTTTATTTCTAATTATATATAATATTTTGAGTTACCTCACAGAAGGGAAATAAAACTTCGTTCCAATATTGAGATGATTTTTTTTAAGGATTCATCACCAATAGTGTATGAAGCAACATCAAGGCAAGGACATGTTGTATAAGCATTACTTTACCCAACATCAAAAGAAGGCATTGCATCCAACCAATAATTTTGCTAAGTATCTTATTTGTTAGTGATTATAATAGTTATAGTTTCTTTCAACATTAAATAAGTTGCAACCTAAGTGTGACATAGAGGCTTTCCATTGTTGAAATGGAAGATTCTAGAGTGCCAAAGATAGTAGTCTACAAGCCATTAATTTGGGCACTGAATTTGAATTTTTTTACCGATAATCCATAGAACAACTTCCTCTTAAAAGTACTTTATAAAATTATTTATTTGTGCATTAATTTATTGTATATTCAGATAAACAATGACACACCCTATTTTTATAATTTCTTTCTTGGGAAGTAGGTAGACCAATGCACCATTCAATCTATTTAGCTAGTGACCATTCACTCCTTGTAGTTAACTTTCAAACTAGAAGTTATGGTACCAAAATCTAAGCATCAAGCTAATGTCATTCCACTAAAAATGAACCACATTCCCTCTCTAATTTGGAGCTTAGTTGAGCCAAGAATTGGTTCACAATAAGTTAGGTAACCTATAAAGTACATTGTTGTGTACATTGTTCAAAAAGATCTGCAACTACAAATAACCATATCCACAAATCCATAAAACATGCATAAATAATCACAAGGTCCAAATTATTTCTAAAAAAGGTAAATAAATAATAGAAATCATATCCAAATGAAATGTCCCATGTAATAAAAAATTCAACATAAAAAATCTCATAAACAAAACATCAATGTTAAGAATAAATTTTATGACTATTATAAGATGAGTAAATGTGGTCTAATGAGTGATCCCCTACAATACTAATTCTGAAGGCCTCATTATAAGGACACATTTGTCACTAACTCCCTACTCATATATATGATATAATTATGGGGCAGTGAGCTTAATAAGAGATATTAATATTCGAATAACAAAATATACATGCAATAATAAAATGGCATAATGTCATCATCAATATTTGAGGAGTCAAATAAATGCGATAGTTTACTAGGCGAAGCTAGTGCATAAAACCATAATGATGTACCATATCACCAGTTCAATGGGCCTAGCAAGTTTACAAAAATCATAATCAATCCAATGAGATGCATAGTTAACAACAAATATTCATGTAATTTCTCCAAGTCTTTGAGATACTTTAAATGTAGCATTCCCATGTCATAGCATGATCTAATAGTCCACATCTTATGCCTTACTAATCACATGAACCACTAGAATGGGCTATAGGAGTTCTTATCAACCACGTGGCACTAAAATAAGCACTCTAACACATCAACAATTACTTATCATGTTCCATAGTGGTAGAAAACCAACAAGGAATCCTTTGCACATGATCTTTCCTATCCTAATATATGGTCTGTCAATCACATATACCACCAACATAGCATTAAGGAACATATCATACATGGTGTTCAACCACTATAGGCTCTAGTATAGCCATAGTCCATTAATAAGGCATGAAAATAACATACATGGTGGGAGTCCTACCATTTTGTGTATATTTGACCCACCTTGCACCTGCAAAGGAGACATTCTATAGAGAAAACTATATCTTATCATAGGTCATGATAAACAGAGTTTTTTAAGCAAAATTTTTATATCTTTATCTTTATTTATCTAACGTTTCGTAAGTTTAATTTATCCTTTAAGAATTTTTTAGAACCCTAAACTATTACTCACTTATTCTCACACAGTCCTACACAATTATCTTTCTTAACTTAGGGTTTCTACGAAATCCTATTCTTCATATCTAGGGTGTCTTCCTCATTAACATTTTGTGTATCTATGTCTATTCCTTGCACATCTATGGCTTGCACATATGTTAGTCTAGATGTTTTAAGGTAATCCTTTGTTTGTTAGAGCACTTGTTCAAGTTATAAATCCATCTCTCAAGAACTTTTACTCACAATCTTTGAGTTAAATCGAGTTAATATAAATTCCATTAGTGATTATCCTTTTCCTTAGAATCTAATCTAAATTAATTCACCCTACCCAAAGACCTCTATTGAGCAATCCACACCACTCTAATGATCATTTTGGGTGTTAGTCTATGGCCAAGAGCCCAATTCAATGCTACTAATGATCCTACCCATCAAACAAAACCATATCAATGTTTTGTTGAAATCTAAGTGATCATTGGTTCCTTGGCAGTGTATCACCATTTTTAAGTCTAAAACCTAGATCTTTATCTAAATAAAACCTCATAAAAAATTAATCGAGGGCCCCTATGAAATCATGGAGTCATTTTGAGTGTGCTCAAATTTTCATGAAGTACATAATATTACAAATTCATCCTCAATCATTTTCCTAGAATGTTTATTATGTAAGATCTTAGTCTTTAGTAATTCTATCCACCTAAGACACTTATCCAATGTTATTTCAAGTCATAAATTAACTTCAACATTTTGTAGGGTTCTTGACCATAACTTATGTTTGAATTTCAATCCTAAGATATCTAAATATTATATCCTAAATAATCAAATTTGAAATCCTCCATAATGATGTTGCTAAATCATATGTCTTACTTCATCACACTTACATTTTCATTAGTTTAGTCTAGCCAACAAGGGTTGTTATCTATATTTAGTTCTTCCCTAATTTTCTCCTCTTCATCAATTAGACCAAAAGATATTTAGTGCACTTAATATATTGATTAAGGATGCTATGCTTTATCTCTTTAGTATCTTGGAGTGTAAGTTCCCTATAAAATGTATGTCATTCTTTCACATTTTTCAAATTCATTAAGGTATATTACTATGTAATTCAAAATCTTGTCTTATCTGGCTTTTAAATAACTTTGAATTTTTAATACTATGAGGCATAAATTTATCTTAATTCAACTTTAACAAACATTTAAAAAATAATTCATTATCATTTCTTTTTTATCTTATTAATTTGTCAAAAATAAAAATAACACCTATTCAAAGCAAAATAAGAATCTTTGACATTTCAAATATTTTTATTTTTCTTATTTTGGGATATTTTACTAGTCATCTCAATTTGTAATTAATTTTTTGATTCAAGATGTCATAGTCAGTATCTTTCATATCTTAGATTATACCTTTCTTATACAAATTATCCTATTTCATCAAACGTTTTCTTGGATTTTGTTAGATTATATTGAAACTCTAGTTCTCTCTAATGTGAACTTTATATTGTTTTGATATAACAATGATATGTTATTGGAATTTGTATTATTTTCAACTTTAATATATAGTTAAATTATTTTAAAGAACTTTATTATTATTTATGCTTATTGACTTTGGAAATTAATGAAAACTCTTAATAAGGTTAATTGAGGTGAAAGAAAAGTCGTCAGACACATCTTGATTTGCTTTAATAGATTAAAAGTTTTTTTTTAATTTTTTAATATTTTAATTCCTAATGTTAATGCATATTTTAAGAAGTACTGTATTCATTCCTTATTTGATGATTAGGGATTCTACACTTGATTTCTATAGTATCTTATAATAGAACTTTCCTAGAAAAATTATCTCATTTCTTTAGATTTTTCTTTTAATTTAGTTATGTGACATTGTTAAAGAAACTCTCTACTTATGTGACCATTCATTAATTTGATTTGCCAACATTATATTATTTTAGTCTATTTCTTTTCCAATTTATTAAATATTTACCTAGCACTAAAATGCTAATTTATATTATATTTACCTATTTAGTTTGCTAATTCACAAAAACTCTAACAATGATCTCATTGAAACAATAAAAATGTTGTCGAACTCACCTCAATAGGCCCTATGCAATTAGATCTTTATTACTAAATTATTAAATTAATTATTTTGAATTTTTTTGTATGTTTTATTAGATATTTTTGTTTTTACCTTATTTGATTATCGAGGATCTCATGCTTGATTTCCTTTCTATCTTGGACAGGACCTTTCTCATACATATTATCTCATTTCTTAAAATTTTTTATTTTAGTTTGCTTATATTTCGATATAACTCTAAATATCCTCTTATGTGATCTTTAGATTGCTGTAATTTGTTTATATTATATTGCAATCAGTTTATCTCATATCAACTTCAATACACTTTCACTAAATATTAAAATAATAACTTATATTTTGTTTATTTACATACGTGATTCGTAGTATTCTATGTACTTTGTTTTAAAATAATAATTTTTTTTTGTCTATGCTAATTAGTTTCGTAATTCATAGTAATTTCAAATGAGTTCTAATAAAGATGAAAAAATGTTGCTTGACTAATCTTTATGAGCTCTTTCCAATTATTCACTCATTTTTATTTTTCTAAATATTTAATCTTTTACTCATTTTGCATTCCTTATAAGATATTTTTATTTGTACTTAATATGATAATAAAAACTATTACACTTGATTTTTTCATATTTTATAATATAACTTTCCTATAACTTGAAATGCAACTTCCCTATATCTTGGAATGTAATCTACTCTTGAGTTACATTTGCATAGCTTTAATTTAATTGTATTGCATGGCTTCAATTTATCTCATTTCAAATTTTAAATACTTATATTGGTGTATCAAAGTGATTTCAAGTAAGGTCTAATTGAGGTGAAGCAAACTTCAATGGACTCATTTCATCGAGCTCTAACTAATTAAATATACCCTTTTTATGTTTGGAATATTTTTATTTTGTAAGATTTTTACAAGCTTTATGAGACATTTTCATTTGCCCCTATTTTCATTATTGGGGATGTTTTGCTCAATCTCCTTAGTATCCAACAATGTAATATTCTTATATAATTTCTCATTTTTCAAAATATTTTACTTTAATTTACTTGTAATACTACATTAGTCTAAATTGGCTAATTTGTTACCTATATATAACTTTAGTTTTCATACATTATATTTCTTCAATTTATCTCTTTTCAACATTGATATATGTTTATTTAATATTAAAATAATTATTTATCATTATTTATGATCATTTAGTTTTATAATTTATCGTAATTCCAAATGAGGATTGATAGAGATGAAACTAGCATCATTGAGCAAGTTAAGAAGAGTATATATGAATAAATATTTATTTTTAAATTTTTTAGTATTTAAGTATCATAGAGTGTAACTTTCCTAATTTATTTCATTTATTCAAGTTTTGCCTTTCATTTAAGACATAATTTTTTAACTCTGAATCTCTTCTAAAGTGACCACTACATCGCTTCAATTTGCTTATATTACATTGCTTTTGTTCATAGTATTTCAGCTTTAATAAATATTTACATAATATTAAAAAATAATTTATTTTTATTTATGATTATTTATTTTTAAAAATCATATTAATTAATGATGATTTCTAATTTAAACAAAGTAAATATTATTGGAATCACCTAAAAACACTTTATCCAATTTGCTATACATTTTAATTTTTTAACTATTTTATTTTCTGTGGTTTTGGCTTAATTGAATAGATATTTTCATTGTTACATGATTTTTTAGCAAGTTTTTTACACTCGATTTACTTTGTATATTTTAATACAACTTTCCTAGATAATTTAATTCATATGTTTAAGTTTTTGCTTTTGTTCGATTAGATTTTTAGGAAACTCTAAATCAATTATGAGGTTCCTTTTAAATCAGCTTTATTTCATTATATTACATTGTTTAAGTTTATCTCATTTATGATTTAATACATATCTACTTAACATTAAAATAACTTTAAATATTATTTTGACTTTGTTATTGCTACAAAAAGGTTGTAAAGATGAGCCAGCAATGTTTATTTCATCTTGATCAAATTTAATTGTGAATTTCAACAAATTAGCATAATGAAATAGCATAATTAATATAATTTTATTATTTAATACTAAGTAAACATATTTTAATACTAAAATGAGTTAATTGAAATAATATATTATATTAAAATCATTGACAATTATAGTTATATGCTATGTGACTTATTGTTACATATATAATTTTGTTAATCAAAATTAAAACATTACAAAAGAATTAGAATAATTTTATGAGAAATTTTAACTTTAAAATATTAAGAAGATTGAGTGTAACATTTTCAATCATTAGTATTTATGCTTCTTTAGTTCGTGAATTTAAAAACATCAAGTAAAAAGCTCAATAACTTTTATTTTGTTTATATCGATTTAGAATTCTTTGAGAAATTTTTATTCATACTTGATTTGAACATTAATGGTGTTACACTCAATATCTTTAGTATAATGGAATGCATCTTGTTCATAAACTTTATCTTTTTGTTTCAAATTTTTAACATTGATAATGTTATATTATTATTTTACTCTAAATCATCTATCATGTGAGCTTTGCATGGCTTTGATTTGTTTATATTATATTGTTTCAATTTATCTTATTTCAATATTAATAAATAATTTTTAATGATAAACTAATATTTTATTATTATTTATGATTATTTATTCTATTTGATTTATAATAATTTCAAAAGTGGACCAATTGAAATGAAATAATTATTATTAGAATTGTCTCAATAACTTCCATGCAATTAAAATTTATTTAATATTATTTTTTAAAAATGTTTTTTTAAACTATTTTGGCATGTTTTGTAATTCATTTGATTTACACTTGATTTAACAATCAATTGTGTTATACTCATTCTCTTTAGTATCTTAGAATGCAACTTTGTTGAGTAATTAATTTATCTTTTGTAGATTCTTTATTTTCAATTTGTAATTAGTTTTATTGCAATCATGTTCTCAATCTCTACAAGTGTGACCTCTATATTACTTTTATTTTGTTATATTAAAATACTTTAATTGATCTCAATTTAGTTTTCATATATACTTATTTAATAATAATATAATATTTTATTACTAATTTTTCTCAATTACTTCATAAATTCATAGTAATTCCAAACTAGGTTTCATAGACACAAAGAAAGCTTCGTTCAAGTTGACATACAAGCTTCAATTAATTAAAAAATTATTCTTGTAGTTTTACATATTTTATTTTTTAGGGTCTTTCCTTTCTTTAAAGTCTTCTTGATTTGCTAATTATTTATTGATTGACAAAGTTACAGTAGACCTTCTTATTAACTATGATTTCAAATCTTTAATTTTAGGTATAATATGTATTTCTTTAATAATAATATACATTTTATTATTATTTATTTTCAATTACTTTATAAATTCATTGTAATTCCAAACCTTCTTTCATAAAGACAAAGCAAGCTTTGATTCAAGTCAACCTATGAGTTTCAATTAATTAAAAACATACTGTTGTATTTTTAGAATTTTAATTTTTTAGGGTCTTTCCTTTCTTTAAAGTCTTCTTGATTTGTTAATTATTTATTTATCGAGGATATTACACTAGACCTTCTTATTAACTTGGAGTGCAAATCTCTCATATAGTTTAACTTGTTTATCTAAATGTTTCCTTTACATTTCATTATTTTACAATGAAACTATATTTCTATTCATATGTGAAATTTACATTATTTTTTAATTTGTTACATTACTTTGCTTCAATTATCTTATTTCAAAATATATACTTACTTCATATTAAAATAAATTTTTATTTATGTTTTTAAAGCAATTTGTTTAATTCCAATTGAAGTTTGTTTGATATAAAACAAATGTCATTGCACTTGTCCCCACAAACCCAATATAATTAAATAAATATTGTTTATTTTTTAAATTTTTAATTTTTAATAGTGTCAGCTCATTTTAAAAGATATTACGATTTGTACTTAACTTGATTATCAAGAATGACTTCCCTTGATCTATATAGTATCTTAAAATGAAGGTTTAAAAAATAATTTATTTCATTTCTTTAAACTTTTCTACTTGATTTTGCTATATTACTATAACACTAAATCTCTTATTAAGCAACTATTAAATGCATTTGACTTGGCTAAATAATAATACATCAATTCATTTCATTTTATCATTATTGTATAGTTACTTAAATTTTAAACAATAATTTATTATTATTGATTATTAAAATTTGTAATTCATAGTAAATTTAGATGAGGTCTAATCATGTTGAAATAACCATCATTGAACTCATCTCAATGAGCTCTACTTAATTAATTTATTTTTTGAATATATATACTTATTTGTGATACTATGTAATTTATGAGAAATTTACATTTGTTATTCTTTGACTATATAGAAAGTTTAACTTGCTCTTCTTAGAGGCTTTTGATGTAATATTCTTTAAAATTTATATTAATTTTTTAAATATTTTTGCTTTGTTTCTATTATATTACTATGATATTATAATTCTTGCATGTCTAACATTTACATCATTTGATTTCATCATATTATATTTGTTCAATTTATGTCATTTATGATGAAGGATATATTTACTAAAAATGTAAAAAAAATTCATTATTATTTATGCTTAATTTCTTTGAAAATATATTGGAATTTCTAATGAGGTCTAATGAAGAGGAAATAGAGACCGTTGGATTGATCTCGTCAAGGTTCATCAAATTGATTAATCATTTTTATATTTTTTTAATATTATAATTACGAATATTTTAGCTAGATTTATGAGTTATATAGATTTATACTTGCCCTGATGATTAGGTTGTTAAACATAATGTCAATAAGGTCATCCAATGCATCCTCATGTAAAATACATCTCATTTCTTCAAATGTGCTGTTTGATTTATTTATATTGTTATGTAACTCTAAATCTAGTCTAATGTGACCTTAATAAGTCTTTGATTTATGTATTTTTTATTACTTCAATTTATCTTATTTAGCTTTAACTTATATCTACCTAAAAATTATGATAATAATTTATTGTTATTTATTCTTATTACTTTGCAAATACATAATAACTCCAAATGATGGCCAATCGAAATAAAACAAATATTGTTGGACTCTTGTAGCAAAACTTTATCTAATTAAATATTTATTTTTAATATTTTAAAATTTTTTAATTTTTTATGGCTTTTGCATGCATTAAAAATTATCAACTCATGCTGAAGTTGATGATCAAAAAGTTTACACTCAATCTCCTAAATATCATTGAATTAAACTATCTTGTGTAATTTACCTCATTTTCTTAAATTTTATCTTACATTTGGCATATTATTATGTAACTCAAAATGTTCTCCCATATAAGTTTTGCATTCCTTTAATTTTGATGTATTACATGGCTTCAATTTATCTCTTTTATCTTTAAGAAATATTCAATTAATGCAATAAATATTTTTATTTTTTATTTTCATTTACTTTTGTCATTTGTGGTAGTTCAAAAGAAGGTCTTATGAAGAAGAAAATAATTCTTTTAACTCGTCTTAACAAGTCTTAAATAATAAATTTTTTTTATTTTCAAGTATTTCATTTTTTTTTGTATGCCTTAAGAAGAATACTAACTCACACCTAATTTGTACAATTAGAATATTGCACTTAATCTCCTCAATATGTTGGAATGCAATTTTTTCATAAAATTAATCTCATTTTTTCATTTTCACTTTAATTTGGTTATATTACTATCAAACCAAAATATTTTGAATCACTTATAATTATTTCAATTTATCTAATTTTAATTTTAATATATATTTGCTCGATATTAAAAAATATAAATTTATTATTTTCTTTAATTCGTAGTAGGTCTAAATGAGGTTTGATAAAGAGGAAGAAAGATTTTCAGATGGTCCTCAAGGAGTTTTATCCAATTAATTATTTATTTTTTCTATTTTTAATATTTTTTCCTAATTTTTTGGCATGTTTTAAGATATATTTTGTTTTAATTTTTTATTTTTGGATAAAATATGATAACTTTATTTCTCTTCCCTTATAAAATAAAAATTGCTTTGCTTTCACTATATTACATGATTTTAATTTATGTCATTTTAGCTTTTATATATGAGTAAGAAATAAAAAAGAAATTTCTTATTTTTTTGCTTATTTTTTCCATTCAAGTAATTTAAAATGAGGTTTGATTAAAATGAAACAAAGGTCGTTGGCCTCATCTTAATGACCTGAATCCAATTTAATATTTATTTTTGTATTTTTAATATTTTTTAAAGGGCTTTGACATATTTTATAAGATAATTAGATTTGTACCTGATTGGACATTTGAGAATGTTGCACATATTGCACTTAGTATCTTAGAATGCTCCTTTCTTATACATATATTTATTGTTTTATAAAAATTATTTATTATTTTAATATTATTGAAATATATATTCAAGTTTACTTTGATTTGGTCATAATACTTTGTAACTCTCAATCTCCTCTCACATAACATTTTCATACCACTAATTTAGTTATATTATATTGCTTCAATTATATCAATTAAACTTGAATATATATTTCAATAATATTAAAATAATAAATAATTTTTATTTAAGCAAATTTACTTTTGTATTTAGTTGTATTTCCAATCAATGTGTCATCTTACTAAAATGAAGGTTGTTGGACACATCTCAACAAAATCTATCAATTTAAATATTTTTTTAATAACTTAAAATAGTTTATTTCCAAAAATTTGAGAATGATTTAAGAGACATCTTGTTTTATATTTATTTTGATGATTGAGGATGTCATTCTTGAATATCTTAGTATCTTGGAACATAATTTTCTAAACCAATTTATTTAATTTCTTTAATTGTCATTCCTTGATTTGTTGATAATATTATGTAACTATAGGTCTTGTAGTTTGTGACTTTTACTTGACTTTGATTTGATATATTATATTATTTTGTTATATGTTATTTAAACTTTAATTTATGTTTACTTAACATTAAAAAATAGATTCTTGTCATTTTTGTTTTTCTCTATTTAATTAAATCCTCATTCTTTTATTTTTAAATATTTTTTTTTTAAGTTTTGGGATGTTTTAAGAGGCATTTTTACTTCTTATGTGACTTAAAATTTAGGGATGTTACACCAAATCTTCTTTGTATCTTGGAATGCAACTTTTTGAAACTTTATCTCAAATTTGTAGATGTTTGACATTTCTTTGTTATCTTTTGTTGAAATTATAATTTGTCTATCATGTGACCTATATATGTTATTGATTTGGATATATTAAATTACATCACTTTACCTCCTTTCCATTTTGTTATAAATTTACTTAAAATTTAAAAAATAATTTTATATTATTTGTGCTTAATTTTATAAATCAATGTAATTCTAAACAAGGTACAACAAAGTTGGAAAAAGTGTCCTTTTATTTGTTCACACGAGCTCTATCCAATTAATTAGTCATTTTTATATTTTTAAATACTAACTTTTCTAGTATTTTGGCATACTTTATGAGACATTTTGACTTGTGCTTAGTTTGAGAAACAATTTATTCATTTTTAGAATTCCAACATAGGTTTGATCAAGGGGAAAAATATTGTTGGACTCAACACACGAGTTCTATCAAATTAAATATTTATTTTTAAATTTTAAAGTATTTCAATTTTAAATATTTTTATATGGATCATAAGACATTTGTTATTTTATCTTAATAAAAAATTAAGGATATTACAATCAATCTCTTTAGTACCTTAGAATGAAATTTTCCTTTATAATTTATTTCATGATTCAAAAGTTTCACATTGATTTAGATATTTTACTATGTAAATCTCAAACTCCTCATATGTGAACTTTACATCGCTACGGTTTGGTGCTATAAAAGTACATTTAATTATTTTTGTTTTTGTATTAATATATATTTACTTAATATTAAAATAATTATTTATTTTTATTTATACGTATTCATTTTGGTAATTTCTCAAGATTCCAAATTAGGTTAGAATTAGACAAAATAATTGCAACTGAACTTAGCTTGATGAGCTCTATAATTTTGTCTTCATTTCTATATTTTAAAAAAAAAATATGATTTTGGCATCGTATGTGATATATTTTGATCCATGATTGATATTATAATTGAGAAATTTTCACTAAATCTCTCCAAAAACATGGAATGTTACCATTTTATAAAGCTTGTCATTATTTTCAAAATTTTCACTTTGAATTGGTCATATTATTATGTAATTCTAAGTTGCCACTCATGTGACAATTACATTTCTTTTATTTGGTTTTATCATATTGCATCAATTTGCCAAATTTTAGCTTTAATAGATATTTACTTATTATTAATATAATAATTTTTTATTATTTAGGTTTGTTTACTTTTGTAAAACGTAGCTTGATCAAAGTAAAAAAATCATCATATGACTCATCTCGATAAGCTTTATCAAATTAAGCATTTATTGTTATAAGTTCAAAAAATTTGTTTTCTAAGTTTTTGACCATTGTAGGAATTTTTTTCGACCTCTTTAATATCTTTAAAATGTAATATTGCCACATAATTACTGTTTTCTTCAAAGTTTTGGGTTGATTTTTTCATATTACAATGAAACTCTAATTGGTTGATTTTTTCATAGTATTTTATTGTATTACATAGCTTTAATATGTCTTATTTTTAGCTTTATTATATATTTACTTAATATTGAAGTGATAACTTCTATTATTTTAGTATCTTTACTTTTATAAGTCATAGTAATTATGAACAAAGTTCAATTGAGATGGTACAAGTGTCACTAGGCTCATTTCGACAAGCTCTATCAAATTAAATATTTATTTTATATTTTCAAATATTCTATTTCTTAAGGATTTTACCACATTTTATGAGGCACTTTGATTTTTACAAGATTTAGTAATTATAGCAATTAACAAGTGATCTTTTTAATATTTTTAAATGCAACTTCCTTATACAATAACTCTTATTTCATCAAAGTTTTCATTTGATTAGGTGTATCAGTATGTAACTCAAAATCTTCCTTCATGCAAGAATTACATTCCTTTTGCTTGGTTATGATACAGTAAATTAAAATAGTTCTTTTAGCTTTAATATATATTTATGTAGTTTAAAAATAAAAATTTATTATTATGTGTGATTAATCGCTTTGATAAATAATAGTAACTCCAAAAGAGGACTGATTGAGACAATAAAAAATGTAATTGGAAATCTCTCTATGAGCACTACTAAATAAATATTTATTTTTGATATTTTTTGAATATATTAAATATTTTTAAATATTTTATATTTAAATATTTTTGAATACTTTATGAAATATTTTGATTCTTACCCAATTTTATGATCAAGGTTGTTAGACTATAACTCACTCAATTGTGAAATCAAGTCGAAATCAAAAGTCTTTTAACAAATACTAGAGCACTGGGAAAAAACCTTTTGAAAAATTTTAAAAGAGGGAATTTTAGATTCATATAACTCATTGAGACATGTCCAACAACCTTTTTTTTGCCTTCATTGGACCTTGTTCGTAGTGAAAATAAATAACCAAATTGAATATACGTCAATAATTACATATTATTGTTATAAAATTAAGAAATATATCTTAATGCTTAAATATCATAAATTGATGTAATGTAATATAATAAAACAAAAGCAATATAAGTGTCACATGAGACAAGGTTAGGCGATTCCTAGTAATATAATAAAATAAATGCAAAACCTTAAAGGAAATGAGATAAATTAAAAGGGATAGTCAAATTGTAAGATAATAAGGAGAACAAGTGCAACATCCTCAATCAACATATTAAATAGAATGAGAATGTATTGCAAATGGATGGCTACCTATAAAGAGTAAAATATTTAAATATAAAAATGGATATCTAATTTGATAAAGCTCGTCAAGCTAATTTTAATAATGTTAATTTTATCTCAATGAGGCCTCGTTTAGAGAATTGAAAATCACCAAATTAAAGAGGCATGCATAATAATAAATTATTTTATTAATATTAAGTAAATATTTGTTAAATTAAAATAAAGCAAATTGAAGTAATGTAATATTAACATATCAAAGTAATGTAATTGCCTCCTGAGAAGAAATTTAGTCACATTAGAATATAACTAACTCAAAAAAAAATTCAAATAAACGAGATAAATTTAATGAAAAAGTTACATTCCAAGATACTAAAGATATCAAGTGTGGCGTGTCCAATTACCAATTCAAACACAAACCAAACAGTCTCATAAAGCACATATAGTCTATTTTGTTTACTTTTATTTTGACTCATTCAAGCCTCACTTAGAAATAAAAAAGGAATTAAAAGGCATATAAGTAAAAATATTAGCAGATAACTATTTTAATAACAATTAAATATATATTGTATTTGAAATATGATAAATTAAAGAAATGTAATATTAACAAATAAAAGTGATGTAAATATTACAATAGAGGATATGTAGGGTTATAAAGTACTATAACCAAATAAAAGTAAATCTTCAAAGAAATGAGATAAATGTTAGAGGAATATTAAGCTCCAAGATAATATGGAGCCTAAGTATAACATTCTCAATAGTCAAATCTTGTACAAATCTATGCATCTCATAATGGTAGCAAAAATCCAAAAAAATAAAAATATTTAAAAATATTAAAAAAATTTATTTTATACATGAAAGTTACACTCCATGATACTAAGCAGACCATAGATAAATGTTCAAATAGTGGTGAGATGGTTTTAATTATTCATGGGTTCTTGTGTTTACTTCAATGGCAAGGAGTATGCAAGTATGTTGCACGGTGTGGAAATCAAGAAGCAAGTTGCAATAACTAAGGAAGAGCCATATTAAATGAATACAAAATTGATTCTAACACCTCCATTTTAATTTCCTAATCAACCTTGAGACTTTTTAGAAGCTAAAAGAACAAAGGATAAATAATAAAGCCATGAAAGCTATTTAAGTAACTTTGATGATTCCAACTCATGAAATGAGGAAAAGAAGGAAACTCGAATTTGTTTGATGAAGGATGATGGAGGATTTAGTCAAACCTCTAATAGAAATGAAGTTCTTCTTCTTCCCACAATGATTATGAAAAACAATACATTGATGTGTGCTTGAAAAATAAAAAATTACTAAAAAAATTACAAGATTCTAAAAAGACACTTGCTTTTTATCGTCATTTACAACATATATCTCAAAATATTAAAAGTTTTCTTCTCCATTTGTATCTTATTGTTGTCCATTTAAAGGTCACTAAAATTTAAGAGTTTGACATTTTACAACAAATTATTAAATTATAATTATTATTCATTCTAAATTTTTCAAAGTATTTCTTGGTAAAGAAAATAGTTTAAACAAATTTGATTCTAGACATGTAGATAACTCCTAAAGGAAGGTCGTTATGGTAACTCATTATCTTTACTAAGAACAAACTATTAGATCAGACGTATTGGAAATGATAATAAATGACATCTTTACTCTTTGAAAATACTAAATTATAAATTAAAATTAAATAGTTTTAAAGAAACTAGGACAGAATGCACTAATTCCGAATTAAAGAATGCTTGTGTTGTAAGAGACTATGTTGTATCAGTCCTTTAACCTTTAAGAGAATCTTAAATAATACTTTGTTGGATGGTTTTCAAGTTCTGAATGTAGTGATGAAAATATCTTTGGACCAAGCTAAAAGGACAAGCAATCTAAATCCTCTTTGAAACCAAAAAATGAAATGTTTACAAGAAGAATCTTTGGATATTAGATATTTATTTGACACAATTCACCTATGTGGTGTATTGGAATGAGATAAATTGACATTAACCTAATATGAATTTGGGCTTTCATTGATGACATTTTACTACACCATATTGGGACACCCACATCTTTTCCAAATATCAAACTTACCAATTACCACAACACGTTCTATCTTATCATAATAGTATGTTCTACTTTCAGTGCAGATCATTGTTTTCTAGGTATTGTTTATTTGGTAACTTCCCTAAGAAAGGTTAATGATCATATCACTTCACCTTTGTGTGGTGAATCATCCCATAAAAAAGTAAGCATTTTGATAAGATAGCATAATCAACTACAACAAATCGATATCATTGATGAACAAACTTTGTGTGGTGAATCATCTTTTAGTCTAGAATGTGATCAAACCATTGCTCATGGGTCATGAATCGTGTTAAATTGAACTTGCGGTGCAAACTTGCACTATATAAGAAAATGTATTTGGAGTTTTTATGATGAAATCATCTCATAACTGTAAGAGGACAATAGGACAATTTTTGACAACGTTATACTCGACAATATGTGCTTGTAACATCAAGAAGAATAGAAAAAGGCTTTTATACTAAATAGATTTAAAAAATCCTTCAAAGTAAGTAACCATTGGTAGATGAAAAAATATTTCACACATAGCAATCTTCTTCTTCAATTGACACAAATGTTGTCTTGGTGAAACATTAGCTTTGTTGATTTGAATAGTGTTTAATAATTTTTGTTGGAATCAATTTTTAAAAATATCTAAGGAATTATAAGAAATAACTTATAAATATAATGTTTCCTGTTTTTATTGAAATTCATTTAATTTGTTACTTCAAAACTATATTGATTGGCTTACAAATTATGTTAATGATGACATCAAAGATTATGAAGGTAATGATATACAATATGTAAGGTTGAAAGAGGGTGACAATTTACTTCACTTTAATATTTGGAAGCTTCATTTTAAAAGATAAGCAAGAATACACATTTCCTTCACCTAAAGAATTTAGTGATGAGATTATGGATGATTAATTGCGAAGAGGAAGAGATTACCCTAGTTCATAGTAAATATCTAAAGAGAAATTAAAGAAACCATAAGAGAAACTCGTTAGCGATGAATTATCCCACAAAAACTCTTGAGACATTCAAATTGGTGAAAAATGACTTACAATGAATAACATCCTCATTGTGAATATCATGGGAGCATCAAGTGAAAGCCAGATTAGTAAGCTAAACTACACATTTAAAACAAAACAATAATTATGATTTCACTAATGGAATTAGTAAAACATTGAAATAAAAAGCCTTAGTTGATAGAGATGTTGCACTTTGAACACTATATAGCAAGTGTATTCAACAAGATTTGGTTACAACATAAGAAAGAATTGGATTGCCAAATTTTCAAGGATGAGAGGAACATAATTCATTTTCTTATAAAAAAAAAGCTACAACGGAATGCATCATTTGATTTTACATTCATTTACAGTAATTGCCACACTCTCAATGAAGGACATTAGGAAGAATTTGAATAACACGATTAAGGGTGCTAATAGGCTATGGAATATGTGAGGTGATTTAATGGAATTGATCCTCTTGACAAAAACAAAAGACATTCCTTACCAAAGTTAGGCGTAATGTAAAAAATCTTAGATTATATTAATTAGTGTAGTTTAAAGGAATTCCATTTTATAGAGCCCTAATTCATATATGCTAATGAAAGGAATGACAGGTTATTTTTGCACAGGCTTAAATAAAAATGTTTGTTAACTAAGCTTGGGTTGAAATAATTCTCACAATCATATTGCACCAACCTTGCAAAACAAGATCTAATTACACTCAAAAGCATATTCATTTTATAAAATAATCTACTTAAGGCATTAAGAAATTTAGACTCCAAAATATGTGGCAAAAGTGGTAAACATTTTTTCATATAGTGGAGTAAAATTTGATAGTACTAGTTGACTAATAAGATATGAAGTCACATGCAAAAAAAGTAAAAATATTAATGGATTAAATTCAATAGTTGAATAAACAAAAATTTGCTCATCAATTTTGCTATCCAATGTATGTAATTCCTAATTTAATATGTCATTCAAATGACTTTAAAATTTCAATGATAAGTTCAAATTTATGTACTATGTCTTTGATTAGAGTCATACAATTTCAAAATAGATGATTTTATGTTTTGATGTGGGCTGAAAGCTTGGTTGAAGGCTCAATTGTGAATATTGAACATGTTAATGTCAAGAAAATTTATAGTACCATTTTGCAAAAACAATCAGGTGATAGATGTGAATGAACTATTAAGAAAAACTTTTATTGTACATGTATGACATAGTTATCATATTAGTAGAACACCAACATAAGCATTAAAGCCACCTATGTATGATAGCAATTTGTCTTCATACAATGTCACTTCAACAACACATATGTAGATAATTGTCAGTTGAATTATGATACAATTATCAAGGAAAAAGAATGTATATGTACAACAATAATTGTCCAACTATGATCAACTAATGCAAGCATCACATAAGAGAATCATCAAGTTGTTAAGTGGGAATGCAGTGTAGCTTTCAGATTGAAGAAGAATGCCATATTTGAATAATGTCATGCAAATATTATATGTTGTAGCTCTCAAATTTTTAATAACAAGAGATATAAGAAATATCCTTTTACACTCACATGTTATTACTCCAAGATTGATAAAGAAAATGAAGTGCATGTATTATTGGACTATCATTTGCATGTTATATCTCTCCTTTAATTTAGAAAAAATAAGATAATAGGAAGCATCAACTTGATCCCCATGCTTCTCAAATACTTCATTTTCTTAGATTTTTTATTATTTTGTGAGGCATTCGAATTGTAAATAATTTGATGATCGAGGATATTACATTTGATTATGTTATGATTTTGGAATGCAATTTTATTACACAATTTACCATATTTCTTCAAAGTTTTAGATTCGATTTGGTTGCACTAATACGTAACTCTAAGTCTCTCATATGACCTTTATGTCACTTTTATATGGCTATCTATATTTCTCCATTTTATCTTATTTCAAATTTAATGCATGTTCACAATTTATTAAAATAATAACTTAATCTTATTTATGCTTATTTACATTGATAATTCATAAAAATTAAAAACTTGTCTTTTAGAAGAAACAAACATCCCTAGAAATTTTTTTGCAAGCTCTATATAAATAAATAAATATTTTTATATGTTTAATATTTTTTTCAATTATTTATCTTTTGTTTTGGTATATTATTATGAAAGTCAAAATTTTCTCCTATGTGACAAAAACATCCCTCTGAATTGTTTACATTAAATTATTTTAATTTAATAAATTTTTATATCATTATATCTTAATTAAAATTGAAAGTAATTTATTATCATTTGTACTTCCTTTATTTGGTAATTCATGGTAATTCAAAATGAGATTCAATCAAGACAAATAAAACATTGTTGAGGTACTCTAGATGAACCTACCTAATTAAATATTTATTTTATATTTTTAAAATATTTTATTTTCTATTGTTTTTGTACATTTTATGTGATATTTAGTATTTTACCATATTTGGTGCTTGAGAATGTTACACTTGATCTCTTTAATACCATGAAATACACCTTTCTTATAGAACTTATCTCAACTTCTCAAAAGTTCCCTTTAACTTTATTTTATAATTTTTAGGCTATAAAGCTTCCTTCATGTATCCTTTGAGTTGGATGTTACACTGCATCAATTTATCCCATTTTTGCTCCAACATCTTTTTCCTTAATATGAAAATAGAAATTTATTATTATTTATCCTATTGCACCATCCAACTCTCACTTCATTGTACCTCTGCACTACACAATGCCATTTTTGAAATGCATATTGCAAGAATTTCATTAAGAAAAAAAGGCAAGTCTACTAATAAGGCATTAAAATATTGATGTTCTAGTCGCCTGCAATGCAAAAAAATCTACAAAATAGTTACACTTCATGTGCCCAACAAGTTGCACATAAAGGGTCAAATAGGGCAATGGGCAAGCTAGTTATTATGAGTAAGCATAGAGCTATGACAAAGCCAGTCTTCTATTCTTTGTGCCCTAACGGACATAGCAAATTATGCACAAACCATAGTTCATATTGCACCATCCAACCTCCACTTCAACTGAGAGGCACAATGCTACACGTCACCCTTTGTGCAATGAATATTGCAATAATTCAACTAAGAAGGAAAGTATCCCATTGAGCATCACCTTATAAATTCACCAGTAGCCCACAACATTAAAAATACAAAAACGTTACACTTTGTGAGTCCTACTAACCATATGCAGAACATGGTCGGCCAAGTGCATGCGTTTTGGACTATTGCATGTAGCTAGGGACGAAGCCCATGACACACTTACCTTAGCACATATTTCACCATCCAACCTGCACATCACCATGGGTCACATCATTTTGCATATTGCCTTATGTGGATTGTATATTATGATAAGTCTATCGTGTAAAAAAACAAGTCTATTAAGAACACATGACCTTATCAATACTCTAGTAGCCTAAAGGGATAAATATCTCAACAAATATTTACTTTATATTGGCCTTACCAAAAGCATGCAAAGGATGTCATAGGCATCACATGGACTTTTTGTCTCGTGCATGAACAATGGAAAACTATGTATGGATAGGGATGAAGCTCAGCATGCACTAACCCTAGTGCATATCACACCATCATCCTCCCGCTTCTCCACTAGCCGCACCACATTCCATATACCCCACAGTGATTCATGTTGTGAAAATTCTGTCAAAGAAGATGCTAAGCCTAAAAATAGATCATCCCCTTATCAAAGAACTAATAACCCACAATGCTAATAATCCCTAAAGAAGGTACACTTTGTGGGCCAGGATAGATAAACACGTTGAATGTAGTAGGGAGAGAGCATATAGATAGCCACATGCATGAAAGTGCACCACTGGTGTTGTAACTTGCCAAGTGGTCTATTATGCATGAAGCAATAGCAGCGTGATGCTAAGGCTATAGCTTGTTTACACAAACCCAAGTGCACATTACACCATCCAACTTCCTCTTTGTTGTAGGCCACACTATACCTCACATTGTCTTTTATGGATTGCATATTATAACAATTTTATAAAAGAAGAAGAAACGTCCCCTACTAAAGCATCGCCTTATTTAAGCAATAGCAACTCATAGTGCTACAAATTTAAAAAATTGTTGCACTTTGTGGGCCCCACGAGCCCCATGCACAAGATTTTTCTTGACACAATGTTAAAGCCCACTTAATTCTATATTTCTTGCAGCTAGACACATAACCCAATATGCACAAACCATATCTCATATTACACCATCAACTTCCACTTTGTCGTAGGTTGTTCTAGACCACTCATTGCCTTTTCTAGATTGCATATTTTGCCAATTCAATTCAAGAAGAAAGCAAATCTCAAAATAAGACAACACCTTATCTACGTGTTGATAGCTTACAATGCTAAAAATATAAAAGCATTTACCCTTTTTGGGCCACACTAGCCTCACCTAGGATGTTGCAAGCCACGCGAGGACTGGCTCGCATAAATGTGCACTTCGATACCACATTCGATGAGGGTTGATGCCTACCATACACAAACCCTAGTGCATATAGCACCATCAAACGTACAATTTTGTTAGTGGCCATACCATGTCACACATTCCTTGATTGCAAATATCAATGATTCCATCATAGATGAAGGAATGTCTCTCAATAGGTCATCCCTTTATCCATGCACCAAGAATTCACATTGCAAAAAATCTCAAAAAAACTTACAATTTGTGAGCCCCACAAACAATGAGCTAGGATATCGTAGGCCACAAGTGGCTTGGCACAAAGCCCAGCATGGACAAAGCATACCACATATTGCATCATCCAACTTTCTCTTCATCGTAGGCAGTACTATACAGCATGTTGCCCTTTGTGGAATACATGTCGCAAAAATGTGGTCAAGGAGGAAGGAAAATCTGTCAATAAGGAATTATCGTTGTGCTAGTAATCCAAAGCTCTAAAAATCTCAAATGAAGAAACATTTTGTAGGCATCAATAATTGCACAGATACAGTAAAAATTGAGGGCACATATTGGCATCACTCATGCAAACAATGCATTTGTTATATTTGCCTAGTACTCTAAATCATGCACAACTCTATCAACACAAAGATTGTGCTATAACCCTACTTACAAATACCCTTGTGCATACGACACCATCCAACTACTACTTCCCCATGGAACACACCAGAGCATTCATTACCACTTGTGGATTATATATTGCCCCAATTATGTTAATGAAGAAGTCAGGTTTTTGAATTGGGCATTACATTATCCAAGCAATAGAAAATCATAATGCTAAAAACCTAAAAAAAAAAGAAAATTACACTTTGTGGGACCCACCAAACACAAGGACATGATTCCACTTGATGTGTATGGACTCTCTATTAGGTTCATAAACTATGTTATGGTGCCCAAATTTCTCTACAGTGCATTGCTAAAGGCACAACGAAGAATGTACAAGCACTTATGTATACTACACCATCCAACTTTCACTTTGCTATAAGCCATATTATGCCAAATATTTCCTATTACAAGTTAACTATTTTTGTAGTTTAATGGACGAAGTGAAGTCTCCTAATAGTGAATAACCTTATTCAAGTGCCAGCTACCTGTAGTACTAAAAATCCCTAAAAAACTTTGCCCTTTGAAGGCCAGATAAGTCACTCGCAAAGCATGTAGTAGAATGTGCATGAATTAGATGATGTACACTATCACAATGCTACAACATGCTCGGTGCTCTACCAACTATGTAGCTACATCCACACATAACCTGGGCCACAGCCAAGCATGAACAAACCCCAGTGCATATCACAACATTCAAATTCTGCTTCATCGTGGGCTATATTGCACTACACTCTGTGTTCATACATTAGCAAAAAATATTGCCAAAAATCTTAAAAAAAGTTTCTTTATAGAACCCATAGGCCTTGTAAAAGATGTAATAGACCATGCACAGACTGACTTCTACACTTAGGAACATTGGACAACCACATGTGGCTCAAGAATAAGCACAACATGCATGAACGCTAGATTATATTACTCTATACAACTTTTGCTTCACCTTGGGTTGCACCTCGCCACACAATGCCACATTTGGATTAAACATTTTGATAATTTCACCAATAAGGAAGGCATGTGCCCCAATAAGGCATCACCATTTCAATGTCCCTATAGCCTACAACACCAAAATCCCTAAAAAAGTTAAACTTTTTAGAATTTGCCAATCATATGCATAGGATGCCACCAATCAAGAGTGTGGCTACCAACTACACATGCAAACATTATGCTATTATGCAAAGTTAGGGATGAAGCCCAACATGAGCAAACCTGAGAGCACATTCATCACCCAACTTCTACTTTGCCTTGGGCCACACAATGTAGAACTTTCCCTTTATAGATTAAAATGTAGTAATAATTCTATCATGGAGGAAGATAGGTATCCCAATAGGATATCATCTTTTCCATATGCCAATAACCCAAAGTGCTAAAAATCTAAGAAGAATTTATACTTTGTGTGACTAATAGCCACATGCTTTGGATGCAGTAATGAGCACAAAACTTGCTACCACACATGTAAAGTTGTTAGCAAATGTGTGAATAGTGTAGAGCTGGTGCTGCATCCAATGCTCTTTTGTGCATGCAATGACAATAGCAAGAGACCAGTGCCATAGCAAATCTTGCACAAACCTTAAAGCACAGTGCTCCACAAAACTAGTGAACTATTGTTAGCCACACCATGCCCAAAATTGCTTCTTGTAAATTACATATTATGATAATTCATCAACAATGAAGGAAAGGCTCCCCATATTGCTTCAACTTATCCAAGCACAGGCAACCAATAGTGCTTGAAATATGAAAGGAGTTACACATTGCAAGCCCCTCTGGCACTATGCATAGGATGTCACTAGAAGCTTGAAGAATGGCTATCAAACATGCACACAGTGTTGTATTGTGTTTAGTTTTCTACATGTGGTTAGGTGTGTAGCTAAGCATACACAAAGACTAAAGTATATTGCACCATCCAACTTTTGCTTCATTGCAAGATGCATATATTGCTTCTAAATTGCATATTGAAACAATTATATGAATGATGCAGGTAAGTATCCTAATAGTTCAAGTTTACATTCATGCCCAGGAAATCAAAAGCGATGAATATGGTAAAAAAATTGACACGTTTTGCTACACACATAAAACCATTATATAGAGCATTTTAATGATTATTGCAAGCAAGTGGCCAAAATTTTTTAAACCTATGAGGCATCATTAGGCTTGAATCTACTACGATATAGGATTGAAACATAATGGACTGCAAAAAATTGCAAAGAAGAGAAAGTGCTATAAATCCCACAATGTCCTCTCCAACCTCTAAGACTGACAATGTGAGGCATTTCAACCATGCACATAGGCAAGCCTCCAAGGTGTGTCCACAAGCTTAATCCTCTTCTACAAGGAGTGAGAATTAGAATTATGCCAATGTAGACATGCCATTAGCTTAAATCCTTGGGTGTAATTTGGATTCAAAAGATTATTGGTTCATGGGATTCTATAATTCACAACATGTATCATGTTTCATTAAGTTTTTCATCAATGCAAAATACAAGATATCCTTCATCGAGTATCGTTTGATGATTGATTACCAAGCCCCATTAGACTTGGTGACACAAAAAAACTCATTGCAAGCTTAACAATGCTCCCCCTTGGTGCATGACCATGCCCATAAGTTGTCGTTAGTCCCCCATAGGAACCCAAAACTTTTATTTCTCATAAGGTATTGATAGAGTCCAAAGATCAATTTGCAACATTTCTTGGTTGACATTATTTATGATTGAGACTATGATGGTATGTTAACATCTTTGAGAACCCGACCTTTATTTTAGATTAATGAAAACATCCTTATAGTATGTTTTTGTAATGGATGATCTTCCATGAATTCAAGAATTTTACCTCAAACTATGAAATATGAATGCCCACGATTATCCATCTTAATCATTACTATAATCCCAAGGATAATTAATTGAGATCAAAATCCTATGACATTATCTCATGCAAATGTATGTAGAGGGTGGGTTTACTTTGAGCACTCCAATTTCTTCAAAGAATGATGTCAGGGGCATGACCAAACTAGTTAAAGCCAAATTTCATCATTAACAATATAATTTCAACATGTAGTGCTCCTAAAGGTGGCTACTATCACAAAACTCTCCCTCCAATGGATCCTTATTAAGTGATTGAGATTGTGCTCATTCCAATTACTAGACTCATATAGTTTATTATTTTATTTATTTATTGTAATTACCTCACCATGTTAGGATTTGATAATTAGTGCACTTATTGCCTTTTTTGGATGTGGTAGAATTCTCTTAGGCTCCCTCTCCAAAATTAAACACTAATTCTTCATCATTAGTCACTGCCATTGCATGCTTTAGTCCTACCATCAAAAGTCGATAAAAGAAAAATTAAAAAGATGCATTACAAAAACCAAAAGGCCATCTAATTCAATATGATTTCATGAGCCACTAAGTAGCTAGAAAAAAGCCTACATCGGCAATTTTTTTAATAAAGGAATCCCTTCTAAATTTAGTGTTTGGAGCATGTATTAGCTTTACAATTATTACAGTTATTCAAGTTGCATGTAACATCAAACAAACTATAACTAATTTAATGAGCCATTTTTCAAAAGGATCAACCATGTAGCAATACTCATTTGCCAGGTCTGACGATGCACCACAAAGTAAGAGCAAATGCTCTTGAGTTGGTATGCCATCCCTCAAGTTCCAAAACATTGCCTCTCAATAATAGCTTTCTTCAATGACATTTGTCCCTGGTGAGGAATGAAGATCAAAATTAGTGATTTTAAAAACTATGCTAACTAGACAGTAGGGATGATCACAAGTTCAATGACTTTGTAGAACTCCAAGAGTTCTAGCAAAGCAAAAGTTTAGCACTAAATAAAATATTTGAATGGAACAGAAGAATTTGATTGAAAAAGGAAGCAACATATGAACTTCTTTAAGAATGTTTGATTATTTGACAAAGCCATACACATAATGATTGGCCACACCATGAGGTAGCCAAGTTATAAGAAGCAACAACCCATAACCCTTCTCTTGCTCTAAAGTAATCACAAGGCAATGTAATTCCATTAGGCTATAAAGCTTCAAAGATATACATAACAAAAAACAAAAGGTCTAATTAAGGATGAAGGCCTTATCTATCATCCACATGGCACAAAAAGAAGCAGGTCCTACAAAAAGTTCATTGGCATACAAATGGTCAATAATGGCATTCACTGATAAAATAGCCATTTAAATGACTAAAAATTCTTATGCCTTCCAAATCAATGATGTTTAGCAAAGCTTATGTAGCTACAAAATGTTTTATCGAAGTTCCATGACAAGAAAGCAAGCAAACTACATTCTTAAATCTTGGCCAAACACTAAAGAAGACAATGTTAATTGCTTAAAAAAATCATGATTCCACAACTAACTACTCACATTTGTCAAGCCCCCATGTCGCACACATAGGAAGACACAGCGCATGGGAGAGACTTGACACTTCATGTTTCATCTTGTAAAGGCAATAACACCATTAACCAACACATAGCCAAGTGCAACCTATACCTCTTAAGTTACATTATGACATGTGCAAACACCATGTTAGGAAAAGCCCAAACAAGCAAGCATGGTGCGACAATTCCACATTGTACCATGTCAAGTGTCTATTGAAGAGCCTCCTTATTCTTGCATTAGCAATCCTAAGAGATGAAAATGGTCAAAAAGAGTTCTGTTCTGGGTAGAAAATTCCACACACTAAGAAAGACACCATAAAGGATAGGAAACACCACCACAAATCACACTATGAAGGGTAGAAGCATTGATGACAAAAACATTGCCAAGAGCACATAGCAATACCAAACTTTCACTACAACTTGAGCAAAAGTACACCTCACAGTGCCCCACAAAGAGGGCAAATAGTAGCACTTCAAATAGGCATAACGAAAAGTCTCCCAATAGAGCGTAACTCTAACCATGCACTGGTAAACTATAGTACAAAAAATATACACTTTATGGAGCAAACATATCATGCACATAGGATCCTATAGGCCACTTGCAAACTAGGTGTCACATGTGTGAATTGTAGGTTACAACGACAGCTAGGGATGAAGTTCAACATGTATAAACCCTAGTACACATTACATCATCCAACTTTTGCTTCATTATGCCTGCACATGCCAGACAATTGCACTTGCATATTTCATGTGATAAATCCATCAAGGACAAAGGCAAGTCTTCCAATAGTACATCTACTTATCCATACACTAGCAGCTCGCCATGCAAAAAATCCAAAGAGGATACACTTTGCAAGCCCTAACGGTCACATGCATTGCTTGCAGTAAGGAGCACGTATGCTTGTTGTCTGCATGCAAGAATAATGCACTGCTAGGTCAACATTAAGCGAAGGGATCTACTGCATATATAGCTATAGTATAATAAAGATAGGGACACACCTAAGCATGCACCAACCATTATGCATATTATATCATCCAAAGGTCGCTTCGTCATGTGCCATGCCACATTGATATTCCCTCTTGTGAATTACATGTTATAATTTTGTCAATATACAAGAAATGTATCCTAGTAAAGGTTTACCTTAAACATGAGAAAGTATTCTATAATGCTAAAAATCCAAAACAAATCTACTTTTAGGGCCCCATAAGGTGCATGCACAATGCTATAGTAAGCACTATTCTTTATAATGCTTCATTAGAGGCACATCCAAACATGCACGAACCCTTTTGCATATTTCACCATCCAATGTTTACTTCAACATATACTAACCACACATTACCCATTTCATTTTTATAATATTGTATATTGTAATAATTTTGTCAAGAAGGAAGGCAAGTTTCTTAATAGTGCATCACCTTATCTTTGCATTAACTATCTAAAGCTCTAAAAAATACAAAAAATGTTATAGTATGTGAACCCAACCAATCACATGTAATTGGTGTTGTTTGGTGCACATCGACAAGTGGCTACACACATAAATAGTTTTCTACGTGCCAACAAAAAGTGCATTATCAAACATGAACACAATGTTGTAGCATGACAGGTGCTATGTCACATGTGTAGCTACAATAGCATACAGCTAAGGTGGTATCCAAGCATGAATAAACCCTAGCTCATATTGCATCATCAAACTTTTACTTCACCACGAGCCACACTATAAGTCATATGCCATGTGGATTGCAAATTAACTTGATTCCATAAGATAAGATGGAAGTCCCCCAATCAGGCATGACCTTATGCATGCTTCAGTAATCCATATCATTAAAAATCAAAAACATGTTGCGCTTTGTTGGTCTAACCTACCATGCACATAAGATGGTGTTATATATGCACAAACTAGTTGTCGTTCAAGTACCAAGTACTATAGCTTGCATAGGACTTTTCCATACATGTCGATGCAACAATGTGTGGCTAGGTGTGCAGCCCACAATGAACAAACCCTAGTAAATGTTGTACCATCCAACTTTTGCTTCACTATGGGCCACATTAGGCCACACAATTTGCCTTATGGATTACATGTTGTGACCTTTCTGATAAGAAGCAAGGTAACTCTTTTAATAGGGCAACACCTTATCCATGTGTGAAAATCTTCGTTAGCTAAAAATAATAAAAAATTACATATTGTAGGTCCCACAAACAAAATGCATAGCATGTTGTAAAGCGCACGCAGATTGGGTAGCATGCGTTCACAAACTATTACGAAACACCCAATGCTCTACTACACTTGTAAAAGTAACATGTGGCTAAAGCCATAACCAAGCATGCACAAACGTTAATGCATATTCCTCCATCCAATGTCTACTTCACCTTGAGTTGCACTACATCACACATTGCCCCTTAATGATTGCAAATTGTTCATGTTCAATAAAGCATGAAGGCAAGTCTTATAAAAGGGCATCACCTTATCAATGTGTGAGTAATCCACATTGCTAAAAATCACTAAAAATTTAAACTTTTTTGTCCAACCAATCATTTACATCAAATCCCTGAGATGCATATGGATTGATAGTCATTTGGGGACATTATTACAATGTGTAGTTCTCTATCTTATGTGCATCAATAGTAGTGCGTAGCCATGGGTGCAACCTAGCATGAACAAAACCTAGTCCATATTGTACCATCTAACATCTCGTTCACCATGACATGCACCATGCATCACATCGCCTTTGTAGGTTGCATAATGTGACAATTCCATCATGGAAGAATGAAAGTCTCCTAATAATGCATCTATCCTAGCATCAACAACCTATAGTGCTAAAAATCTTTAGAACATTACACTTTGTAGGCCCCACCAACCATGCACGTATGTTGCCTCAAGGCATGCATGGACTTGCTATAATGCCCATAGAGTGCCTTATCACATGTGCAGCTATAGTAGCATGAGCATTGGGCCACAGGGCAACATGCAAAAATTATAGTGCATATTGAACCATTCAACTTCCATTTTGTTGTGGGCAACACCATGCTGCATATTGCCCCATGCAAATGACATATTGTGATAGTTATGCCAATGAAGAATGCAAGTCTCCTAATAAAGAATCACCTTATCCAAGCATCAGAAGCCCATAGTGCTAACAATTCTGGGAAAGTTACACATTGCAATCCCCACAAGTCAATTACAAAGGATGTCATAGGGTGTGCATGGACTAGATGCCACACAAGCAATTACAATAGCATGAACGTAAAGCTACAACTCAACAATCAAAAACCTTAGCACATATTGCACCATCCAAGTTTTGCTTCTCAACGAGCCACACTTCAACGTACATATCTCCTCTTAGATTGTAAATTATCACAATTCTATCAAAGAAGAAAATAAGTCTCTTAATGGAGTTGCTTCACAGCCATGCCCAAGTAATAAAAAGTAATGAATAAGGTAAAAAAACTGTTACACTTTTTGGCACTTCATTAGAACCACTATTGGTATCGCTTTAAAAAAGGAAGCAAGAAAGTAAGAAAAAGTTTTAAACCTATGTGAAATCTTTGGAAATGTAAGGATGAATCTACTATGCAATAGGATTGGATCTCATTAGATAATGATAATGTTTGGAGAAGACAAAGTGTTATAACTCTCACATTGCACCATCAAACTTCTATAATAGCCAATGTAAGGCATTTCAGCCATGTACATAGGAAACACTCCAAAGAGCATAATGCAAATTACATAGTGAGCAAGTATGCAAGCAAGGCATGTTTTGTAACTTTTATGGTATCCATGTCGATGAAGTGATGAATTCAGTGGCCATAGGGTTTGACCTCAGTAGATCATGATAGTAAGTTTAGTCCATCACTAACAATACCTCTTTGCAAATTTAAGCCTTCTATAAAGGATTCAACCCGCTATTCATACTTAGCTGTCATGTCTTATGTTGCTCATGCCATCCAACTTTCTCAATTCTTGGCAAGCTTATGGTCTTGTACCTTTGGGGTATTAAGCCCCATTATTGACAAACAGGTGAACAATGCACCTAGATGTCACAACTTAGTGTGGATTTTGACATAAAGGTGTTCAATTATAAGCATACATAAGATAGCTTAATGTCAATGGTGTTTCAACCAAGCATGATGATCAAGTATGTGAATTAGTGGTTTATCTCATACTAGGTTAAATCATTATAACAACACATTCATCTGTAAGTTAAAACTAAAATGTCTCATGGTCATCCAAACCCAGCTCTTGTTCCCTTTTAGTGTGTGAACAATACAACGCTTTGTGAATTTTGCTTCCTAATTATAGAAGCAATTGGCATCGAAGAATCAAAAAGTAACAACACTATGAATGCTTGGTTGGAGCAAACTAGTTATCCCAATAGTATCTTTTTTTACACCTAGAGAATTAATTCAAAAACCTAAAAGATTGATAGGCTATGCTTTCATGATTCATATTCATATGAAGAATCCGAATAAAATGAGCTTTTACCTTTTTTTTCACAAGATATTTTTTGTCTAATTGAGTTCATCTTAAGACACCCAATAATACCATTTATAAAATATGTTACCCCAACAAAACACCCTACACAAATATGTCTTCTACTCAGATCTACCCATCAATGCAAAGTTTAAGGAAAAAGAACGAGCTAGGCCCCATCTCATAGAATATGTAAAATAACTTTTAAATTTGTGTCATTTGAATTCTACTAGCATACAAACACCCATTTATAATACACCTCATAAGTCATTTCACATAGTTGAACTAGAGGTAAGCCCAATAGGTCTCTTTTCCACATAAATTCTACTAGGACCATTCTATTAATTGTGCTTTTGCTCGATAGTTGGTAAACACAATAGGAATCTTGTTAATTCTGTTCATGTGCTTCCTAATTAGATGATGAGGTATTTGGTTTCCATAAGAGACTCATTGTTACTCTTGCCATTTACACACACTTGGTTGAATTTCTTCACTTTTATATTCAAAGCACTAGATAGAAATCACATTCTAAGATCATCCAAAAGGACCATCACAATGGTTTATTTTAATAAAAAAATATATTACCGATGTTTATACTAGTTTTGAGTTAATTGCTTAATGACTAGGGAAAACACTCTTAGGAGACACTCCCAATTTGTCCTCTAGTCTGCAAGAATTTATCGACTCTCGTCACTCTAGTAGCTTGAAAAATCTACCAATAGTTGATGGGTTTGGGACTAGAAAACCCATGCCAAACCTTAGAGCCTGTCTTTTTCATAAAGTTATGGATCCATTTTGTCAGCTTCCTTTGCATAAAATGATCCATTATTTAGATGTTATTTACCTTAGAGACCTAATGCGGTTAAGATTACAATCAGGTGTGCAAAGTAGTGGGCCATCTAGATTTTCAAGGGTCACTGGGTTGCATAAAAGATTGCTTAACAAGTAGCGCTCTTCCAACCACTTAGCTTAAACTCTAACTGAGCCTTTTTTAGGGCCAACATGTAATAATAATGAAAGAAGTACTATTTTTGAGGCTTCCACTATTATCTCTAGACAACTTTACATTACCATCAACTACAACATCTCAACTCGAGAATTTTAATTCAACTCTTTTTAGAAGCTCATGCCGAATAGCACTCTTTAAATGGTTTCTCTAATCTGTTAGGATTGACTAATCCATCGGCAATTTTCATCAAAATGGAGGCTTCCTCTTTTCAACCTTCAAAGTTCTCATTTCAATATTTGCAACTACCACCATGACATACTTATTGAATGCTGAATGTGGGCTTACATCCTGTGTCTTGCAGTGACCATTGCACCTTTTTACATTTTAAGGCATTACATTACACCATTTCTTCTATTAACTTGGTTTACCAAATAGAACTTAGATAGTGGAACCAATTATTTTGAGGGAAATATAAAAAGGAACAAAGTACTAGGAGGTTTGATTAGTCTTTTTCCTCTATATTGAAGTTAGATGAACAATTTGCATGCTAGAATCACTACAAAGCCTCCACCAATGTTTCGTCCTGTATTGTTCTATTTTGGCATAATTCGCCATCACTTGGGTCCTAATAGGCATGCTTTAACCCAACACCTTCTGAGCTTGCCCGCCCATCAACTTGTAAGCATATTAAACTCTTTGGTGTACATTTCAAAACATGTCAATTGGTGAGCCAATTGGCTATCACGAATGGGTATAGGGTCACCATGGCATATCTCAATAGTGTGAGCATTGTGACCAAGCATGATGACAATATCTCCAAGGAAACATTTTTTTGGCTCATGCCATCATGATTGCTAGAGATGTGTTGCTCCTCAAGCCATGCAACAAAGCATATAACAGCATTCTGCATCCAGTTGAGGTGCACCATCGGTGCTTATTTGCATTCCCTCCTAACCATTTCATGAACAATTGGACTCTATTTTGAAATTCTTTTTGAACTTTCTTTTATACTTGTTTGTTATTTGTCTCTCATAATTGTTCAATATTGAATGTAATTTCAACTCAATTTTTTTTCTTTCCCAAATATTATGACCCATTGATAGTGCCAAATGTAGTAATAGAGTATGAGTTGAACAGGCCTCTCTTCCTCCAAATTACCCATTCTAAGGGACTTATTCTCAATCCATTTTTGGTGATGCACCTCTACACAATAATTTGGGCTTTAGACTACTCGATTTCCACACAAGGCTAGTCTTCTCTCACTCAATGTTACCAAGGGAATCCACATATATTCCTTCTCCACTTATTTATATGCTTAAACTCAGTGGGAGTCTCATCTAACATAGAGTTATGATTATGCACCACAGAGCATGGAGTTGGATTTGTGAGTAAGATCTACTTGTCATAATGTAACATTGATTCCCACTAGCTAACACCACATAACTTGATGTTATCCACCACTTATCGTATTGATAGTGGACCATCACCCTATGCTTCAACATGTCATGTTGTAGCATAGGGTCCCATTGATCATGTCCAAATAAGGGCTCGACCCAAAGCAACGATTCTTAGCTTTTAAAAGGAGTGATATGTCACATTACAACCTTGCAAGCATGCCCTTACCTTGCATCCTTGGGCACAACTTGCATTCAAAAAATGGATGGTTCACGAAACCCTACAATTCATAACATGTATCACTTTTTGCTCCCTTCTTCATCGATGCATGAGCCATGACATCCTTTGTTAAGAGTTGATCACTACCATGCTCTACTAGACCAGGTAATGCACAACGTGCTCATGTCTAACATAACATTTTCTCTCTCTTGACACATGATTGCAACCATAGGCTGTTGTTTATTCCCCACAAGATCAAGCTTGACATTGAAGCAACAGCACATGTAATGGAAGAATGCAACATCAAATAGCTATCATGCCCTCGCAAGTTACATAGATTGCTCGATTATTCGTAGCTCTCATTATTGATTATTCTACAAGTTCATCTATGGAATCTTTGTTGACACTTTTCATTCTTCCAAATCAAAAGGTTCAATGAACTTCTTGTAAAGTTGCAATTGGCAAACCATCTATATTGTAGTGATCTGAACACATGGCTGAACTATTCAATTAAGAAACTAATGGGTTGTATGTACAAAGGGTAGAGATGCAGTCAACATTAGCTAATGACTCATGCTTGCTAAAACTTTGTTGTTAACATCCGACGATTGTAATGATCTATCCTAATCATGATCAAATTTTCATAGGATTTCCTAGTCCTTTTGACCAAGGCAATGGACTCATTGAATGCATCAATGTTGCACACTTGTGGCCTAAAACATCAAAGGGAATCACAACATTATTATTGCCTTAAACTTTCAAGCCTCAAATAGTAATAATCCCTTTAAGAAACTAGGCATAAAGCTTGTACCCTGCCAGCTAATTAGTAAGTTGAGGTCTCATTCATTAACAAAATTAACTAATCAAATGGCTCCCTTATGTAAGAATGATGATGGACCACTATCATAGATTTAAGAATGAGCTTCAATTCTATTACTCCTTGTTATGTTTGGACTGGTAAGCAAGGTAAGCTTCCCAATGTCCAGTCAAATTAAACCATAGGATCCAATTTAAGTGGGACCCATTTCTTAATTTCTTTAAGTTTCAACCTTGTGACAATACTCCCATTAAAATTGTAGGTAGATGAAATTGTTAGAAGACTTGTTTGTTTGCCACATTCTCTGACATCGATAAAATTTGAAATGGACATAATATATTATTCTTTGATTAAGTGCGGTGCTACGAGTAACAGTGGGTTTGAAGTTAAGAAAGAGTACAAAAAAAGAGGGATACGGTGTAATCTTCCCTAGCATGAGAGGTGGGTGGAGATGATCAATTCTTAGTAAGTGGTAATCATGAGATCCTAGCATTGTTCTTGTAGTTAATGTTGTAGCGTACTATGGTGTGACACTCAAGAGAACGTAGGAAATATTATGGAGATGTCATTATATTTGCCAGAGTTAAGTGTGGTATGTTGTGAAGTGAATTCATTTATGAATGATGTTGGTAATTATTCTAGGATGCTAGATGTAGTAGCTTTGGATTTGAATATAGCAACATAGATAGAGGAGAATGTAGAAAAAAAAAAGTAAAAAAGTGAACTAAAGTTAAATGTGCTTATAAAATTATGTAATGTATCAAAAGAGAATGTTATGCATTCTAATAATACTGAGAAAATAGATTCACAAAGGTGCACTAGAGGTGCTTATGATAATGACAAAGTCATTATGAAGGAAAACTCTTTGAATAGTAATCGTATTGTTTGTGGTCTTGTTGAAGTGAGTTTTAGGGATGGTCTTATAGTATGTCATTTAAGCAATGGAAATAGTTTTTTACTGGAGGTTCATCTGGCAATTACATAGAGAGACTTTGAAAATGTTGATGTGAAAAATGCTTGTACTAAAAGATACCTCCATTATAAATGTTGAAATTCACCTTTCAAATGAGGTTTGTGATGTTTGAGTTTGATACCTCTAATTTAGTCTTTTTGGTAAGGTGTATGATAGGTCATCTATCTTTTCAATGTATTGCTAGGCTTCTCCAAAGTCGATGGGGGCATTTTATTAGATTCTAGATCTTGGACTTATCTACTAGATAATTTTGTCTACAATTTGAGTCAGAAAATAATAGTGGAGACTAAGTGTGGTGTGGTGTTCCATTATAAGCACTTGGCCTTACAATGGGATTGGATATGTGGACACTTTGATTTAGGCAATGTACTTTAGCAATTATATGTGCCCCAATATTGGTTCATTTTGCTAGCACTCCCTTTTATTCATTGGGACGTAGAGAACATTTTGCACATTGTAAGATCATCAATGAGCCTATTTAGATTGGTGATTGGATGTTTGGCATGCAAAGTTTTTTATTTGTAAGAGTATGTGTTATAATTGACATCTCTAAGCCTATTAGAGTAGATATGTGCCAAAAATGACCATTGGTTTAAATTTTTTAATGGTTTGAATGTGTGAGACTTCCCCAAATTTGCTTCATTTCTTGGGAAATGGGACATGCATCTAAGCTATGTTCATCTAATGAGTCAAACAAAAATACCAATGTAGCCAAGAGTTCTTATCCCATTAAGACATGATCATATCAAGAAGAGAATAAGGGGATAACTACGATGTTGGGGGAGATGGAAGTTGATGATGATAAATGACAAGGTTTGAAATCTTTGATCGTTGTGCAACCTAGGAAGAGAAGAATATTTTTAGCAACACAATAGATGAGTAAAGTAAATAGGAAATATATGAGTAGGAAGGTGTTTGGTAAGCATTACAAGCTGGAAGATGAGGCACAAGCCATGCATAAGGATAGATCTAGATCTAATCATGAAGGTTATTAGTAGGGGCTCATCCAAGTAGGCATTGAAAGAAAAAATGCAAGGGGAAGATAAAATAATTACAAATAAATAAAAGGGTCTCTCAAGTAACATGGAGGTGGTCGAAGGCCATTGAGTCCTTGCACTAATCAAGATGTAGATTTTAGGAAAGTAGATCAATGTTGTGGACACATCTAGTCTCCACTAATCCAACAACATCTATAGCTATCCTTGGAATTAATGAAGTGATGATATTGAATATAAAAAGGAATAAAGGGAGGGGTTACTCTTAAGTATGTTTTAAAATTAAAAATAAAAAATGGTCATATTACTATGAAAAGTTTGTTTAAGTATAACAGTATCTTATTTCTTAGAGCAATTATGAGTTGCAGATGACTGTGGTGCTACTGGATGTACTAAGAAGTTATATGTGTTATTGTTTGAAGTTTATTTTTGGGTGAATGTAGGGCATTTTTGCTAAGATGAATAAAAGAAGAGAAGGCATTCATATTACTTTAATCATTACTCCATATGAAGGTAAGTTATCATAGAAAGCTTGTGGTTATCAGTTTAATATATTTGGGGCAAAGTAGGAGCAATGGCATCCAACTCGAGAGATACACCTTAATTGGATGGACTTGGAATCACTCATATAGTGTACATATATGGGTGAGTGCTTCTTTCATTTCCTAAAAATTGGTACTTTGTTACTAAGAAAGAGGAGGACGTCTTCAAAAGGCGGACCTCATTCGTATCTCGAATTTCTCCTTAAGTGCAAATATTAGCTAGGATCCTTCACCTTTTCTCCAAAGTTATTTCTATAGATTTCTTTACTACATTCCTATGGATAATGAGAAGTTCACTTGGCATAAAAACTAGAAGTCCTTGGCTAGCTGTTTGGTAATGATCTTGTTGGATGTGGTACAAGCCTGGTTCCAACATGTCTACATCTATGAAATGGGGGGATGTAACATGAAGTTTTTGTAATATATGGTGATTAATAAGAATGCAAGTTTATCAAGTGTGTGCATCAAATGAAGTTATCTAAATGGAAACACAGAGGATATGCAATTCATCAAGATCTTTGTTGCAAAAATTCTTGGAGATAATATAAGAAATGATGCTTAATAATTAAATGGGCTGTCAAATTTTAGGAGGGCTTATAGGCCGACTTTTATGATTATTTTTGTGCTCAATGCTACTTTACCATGTCCAGGAAGGTAAAGCATTGTAGGTGTTAAGAGATTTTCTTTACTTCAATGATGCTAATTTGGAGTAGTTTACTTTAGGGTAAATTAGGAGCAAAGTTGTGTTGTTTAGCTATGGGAACTTCAATGGATGGCCTAAGAAATGCACAAACATAACTATTATAGAGGCTATTTGTTCTTCATCTACCTAGATTTGGTATTCTATTTTTAAGGAAGAACAGGAAGTCTAAAATAGGAGAATGTCAAACGATAGTTGGAAAATTATCGAATGATAAGAAATACCAAATGATTCTACCTTTTCTTGGGATGTAACTACAGTGGGTGTTGTTGTTGTGTTTGAGTGGTGCATCTAATGGCATGTTTAGCATGGTTAAGAGTGATGTTGAAATTCATAGCTTGCCTATATGCAAGATTTTTTTCATCTAATTATATATGGCTATGTTAGCTGTTTGGAACATTGGTGTGATTAAAGTGTCGAAATCTCATTTCCATTTGCAATGCTTTGCAAAGAAGCCTGAAGTATCTGTTTTTGCATTGTTAGAAACCTAGGTTGATAACTCTAATAGCCATGACGTGAATAAGCATTTGGATAAGAATTGGAATTACTTTGTCTAACCTTTCATTGTATTATATAGAGGTTTTGTGAAGCTATAAAGGTATCAAGTCGAACTTGAAATAATGAGTCATTCTCAAAACTTGTTTCCATCCAGGTGACATTTAATAGAAACAATTCTTGGTGGTTTTGTGTGTTGTTTGAATCAAAAGATTATATGATATGCAAGGCAGCGTAGGAGCAATTTAGAAAATTTGTAATTGTGTTGGAGCATGGTTTATTATAAGGAATTTCAATATACTACTTATGCAGAATAAGAAGGGGGAACAAATTCTATAGTGGTTAAGCTCAAAATGAATTCTCCAAATTCATGCATGATTTAAAGACTTTACTGACTTTAGATGTATTGGGAATATTTTCACTTGATGTAATAATATGTTGGACAATGTTCACGTATTTGAAGGATTAAATAAATATTTTATAAATATTTATGGTTGCAGGCATTTTTAAGTATTATATTGCACAACTTCCTTATATTAGCTTAGACCATTTTTCTATAGTTATTCAATTTAAATAATTATTTTTAAATATAATTAAAAGGAGATACAAATTCAATAATTTATGGTTATTATTTTCACATTCATCTAATATTGTGCAAGAACCATGGAATAGAACTATTAGGGATAACCTTATTGACAAATTGTCCACTAAATTTAGCATAACATTGTAAGCTTTAAGAAAAATGGAGTGTAGCTAAACTTGGAAATATTTTTTGCAAGGCTTACTAGATTGATTAGGAGGTCTAGGAGCTTCAATGTAAGGTGTCAAACATTATCTTTTGGCACAACATATTGTCTCCAACCACAACACTACAAATTTATAGGAAGCTTGGTGGTAACAGAATGCCAAGCCCTGTTGTAGGTAACTTAGGGCATCAAAACATGCATTTCTTTTAGCCAATAGCTACTTCTACAAATAGAAGAAATTATATACATAAAAATAAAAAAATATAATGGGGGATTAGTGGCTTCCCCAACTAAAATTAAAGAAATACTCAAGTAGTTCTTTTGTAGGAAGTTGTGTAGTTTTGAGCAATATAATCCTCCCCTACCTTTCCAACAATTGAGAACTACTAATAGGAAGCAATCTAAATGATAAGATTAACTTTTTTTTTATTTCTATCGAAAAAATATTCCCATGTGGTGATCGCATCTCGATAAAGTATATGCATGGATATTGTATATTACACAGGTCACAACTATGAAAACTTTTTTGATGATAGATGTATGCCCAAAACATGGAAAAAGATGTTGGCTATTCTTATTCCTATAGCATAGGGTGCTTTTAAGCCAAAATAGTTTAGAGCCATCAGTCTTTCTAATATGATATGCAAAGTTTTAGCTAAACTTTTGATTGAAGGTGGTTTTTTTGACATTATTATGAGAAAAAAAAAATTATTTTATTCCTTGTCAGGTCATAGGAGATGACTACCCATATGAACTCATCTACTTCCAAAGAGAAGCTCATGGCACTAAAAGTTGGACATAGATCGGGCATATAATAAGATCAATTGGAAATTTGTGGTTAATATGTTAAGCCATCTAAGATTTTTGAATATTTGGTGTGAAGGGGATGAGGCATATATCACTAAACCAAGATTTGAGATTATGTTGAATGGGGTTCACTTTTCATGGATTGAAGCTACTAAAGCTCTTAGACTTGGGTGACCATTGTCACCATACCTTTTTACAATTGTATAAGAAAATATCATTCGGTGTATTAAGCACGAAGTGGATGTTACCATCATTGTTGAGATCAAGATTGGCACTTCTTCACCTATGATTATTCAACTTATTTATGATTATGACATTTTGATCTACACATCAGCAACGTGTGCTATAGCATGGACCATTTAGGAGATTATGAATTAGTACAAGCAAGACTCTTACCAAGGGGTCAATCTTAACAAATCTTGAGTATTGTTTAGCGAGGGAATAGATCATAAAAGTAGGAAGATGATAGTAGAAAAGTTACATATGAACAAGACTTCTTAATTGAGATATAAAGGCATACTTATTGAAGCAACACAAATTTAAAAAATAAGACCTCAAATTTCTTATTGATTGGGTTGAAAATAGTACTTCATGATGGAGGATTAGGTCTTTATTTGGTCTCTATGGGTTCATGCATTGAAGTCCAAGTATTGTATGCCAAAAAACAATTTTTATAAGCAATGCGGGGCTTTGCATATATGCGAGCTACTTTGTAGTGTGGTGTCTTGAACAAGTGAGAATATAGTTCTACAAATTATTAAGGATAAGGAAGTTCCATTCTTTTTCAATAGTGTACTTGGCTTTCTTTTTAATTCTTTGTCACCTAGCTATATCAATAGGGACATGAAACACTTAATTCAAGTTATAGCGCGTGTTAAGGAGCACGATGAATGGAACTAAGTTAAGATACAAAATCTATTTGCATCTTCTTTGGTGTTTTGGATTATAAATTCCTCATAAGACAAATCTATTAATAGAGATGTATTGTATTTTAATGAAGGTGATGACACGATGATAGAATAAAAATTATTTATAGCAACAAGTACATCAAGCATAGTTTCATAGTAGACGATGCTACATAGGTTTGGATATGATGCAACAACATTGGTGAGCATGTTTGGAAATTGAAGTTCCCACTCACACCTAGAAGTGTGCAAGAGGCATTGAGATGTAGGTGCTTCGTCCATGGGATTGTACAATGGAAGAGGATGTGATGCACTACTTTTGGGAATAATTACCAAGCTCATTATTGGAGGGACTAAAAGCATGGTTTTTAAATCTTTAAATGTGTTACTAAATTAGATGGTAGTCAATATTTAGGTCGCAAGTCCATCATAAGAAATTAAATTTGTTGCTTTAATGCTATATCGTCTTTGGATAAATAAACATTTATAAGCACATGCAAGTAAGGTGCTCAATTTAGATGTTCTTCAAGTGAGTATACTTTTTGCTATTGCTACTATTACTACATGTTCCCTTCTCTAATGCCATCCAATAAGAGTTTTTGTGGCCCTTAAGGGCTATCTATAAACTTTTATTGGACTCCTCTAACAAGGGGCTCAAATGCAACATAGCTATGCAAGATAATGATAATGATGGAATGCATATAGTTAATAGGATGACTTGGGTTGGCTGATCACTATTGCTAGCAAAATAAGGATTTTAAGATCTACATATACCATGGAAAATATTGCTTTTCTTAATGCTATGGAGGTCCTTAGAACACTACTTCCTAATAATCATATAGTGAAGACCGAATCAGACTCTACAATAGTTATTACTAATGCGAGCTGACTACTTAAGTCAATTTCATGTAGGAGAACCTACAAAAGTGCTATTAGTTTGTGAAGGGTAAGCTATCCTTCAAACATTCCATGTAATGCATCAAAGAAATTCTAGTATCTATTGGGCAATGCATCATACTCTTTCGTATGATTTTATGTGGGATTGGGGAATACCACATCCAAAACAACTTCATTGTTGTCCTTTTATTTCCTAATTTCATGTTTGAACCATTGTAAGGAGGGAATATTGTAGGCTTTGACCATTTATTTATCAAGGAACCCAAAGAGTTTTGCAAAGGAAGGTAGCGATGTTTGAGACATATGAATTTGGTAAACAGTGACATACGAATGGGTGGAAGGAATTGTTAGTGTGGGAAGAAGAGGAGAACTATGGTGGATGGAGTTGGTGGAACAGGAGCTTTGGCAAGCTTTGGTTCTAACCAATGATGATAGCTCACCAGAAGGTCAGTCTGGGCATCATGGTATTTTCTTCTATTTTCAAAGAATTCCACAATGGACCTAGAATTCATAATCCTCTAAATATGTAAGGAGGTGTGGTTATGAATTATTGGAACTAAATCCTATAAGTTTACAAAAAAGGCAAAAGGAAGCTTGGTGCAATTATTCTAATCATAGACGGCTAGTGTTGATAATTAGAAGCCAGTTAGTGATGCCTCAATACAAAAATGCACCAGGATGAACATTCTAAATACAGTGATGTCTTACAATTTGAGCTACATCAAATATTGGTAGTAGAATTTAAGGAATTATAAGAAAGAATGTAGAGCCATTAATGGAAGCATCATAGTTAAATTAGGCTTACTTCGTTGAGAATAAGTATGAGGATTATAAGGGTGCATTTTGTAGGGCTATATGGTGCATTAATAACAAGTTGCATAGGGAATTAAGGAAAGATGAGAGGAGGAAAAACTAAACTCACTGAATAGTGAAGTTTGTTTGAATGAACATATTGAATTATGAATCTAATTGTTAGAGAAGTCCTTTTGTCTCAAAGGTGCTAAGGTGGGTGATTTATATGGTTAACATTAGGTGCTTGTGGAAATGTTTTAGTGGCCTTAGAATACAATTCTCTGAATGGCAAACATGGATCACTTAGCCCAATTAAGGTTAGCTTTGAAAAGGTTCTTGCTCTATGGAGAACAAGTATTATTAATTTGACATTAATTGGAGGTCCCCCCATTAACTACTTAGACCGACGAACCAATTTGGATGTTAAGATGCCGCGATTAATGGATGCCTCATTCATAAATAATGGTGAAATAAATTTATATAATGATGCATGTGAACGATGAATTTTTTACCATCAATTTGACCTATTGCATAGACTGTATAGCGGCCATTTGTCATTTTAATGTATAGCTAGAATACTACAGCATAGCTGAAGCCATTTGAGAGTACTTTGAGTCTCAGAGTTGATGGCTAGATATTTTTATTTGCCCTTTGAGTTGGCTACAAATAGAGATTATGTGTTGTTGGGAGGACCATAGTAGGTTCCTATTGTTATATTAGGGTTAGCACATAAACACCTAAATTTAAACCTAATACTTCAGTGAATATGTGTGCTCCAATCTAAATTCATTTTTAGCACTCCCACTTATGTATTAAGAAATAGAAAATATATTATGCATTGCCAAAGCCATAGAGCATCCAATTTTGATCAATGGCTTGATGGTAGACATGTGAAGGCCATTTTTTCCATGTGTGTGTTTTAATGGACCTCTAAAACTACTTAGTTAGAATATGTATTAATGTACCCTTGATTTGATCTTTGAAGTGGTTTGAGTATTATGGATTACCTACAATTTGGTTCATGTGTGGCAAGACTGGACATGCTTCTAGATCATGTAAACATAGTGAATTAATACTCACTACTACAACCAGTGAGAGTTCTTGTCCTTTAAATACAAGACCTCATCAAGATAAAAATGAAGGTGATTATTTTTGAAGTTAGTATAGAGAATCATCATGAGAAGATAGAAGGACGTGGACCTTGGGTGTAATCCAACTGAGGAAAAGGAGACAAATTATAGCAACACACTAGAGGAGGACTATAATATTAAAGATGAAAGTAGGATCTAGCAAAACTATGTAAATATGAAGATATGATGCAAGTAATGTGAAGGGGCCTACACTAAGAAATATAGACACAATGAACGTACTTTGAGGACAAATGGGTATGAATGAAAAAAATCAAAGAGATGCTTAACATTTTACTAATTAAAAACATAGTTCATGATGCAATAAAGGAGTGAAGGAAGGTCCTATTGATTCCTTATATACTCAATCATAGAATATGGTGAAGCATGTGAATTTCTCATTCAAGTTTAATCCACCCATTATAATGGTCCCTCTTGAAGTCTAGAAAATGGGCAAAGGTACTGTGGAATAATTTTTGTTGAGCTAATGAGAAGAAATGATTAAAGTGAGGGGAACTTGTAGGTAATTTGGAAAATAAAAAAAGAAATGGTGGTTTCAAGGTAGGTGTATATAAGGCTAAGCAGAGCATTGAGTTAGTAGCTTCACTTCACCATGAAATTCAACAAATGACCATATGGTTATGCTATTATTGAGATCTCTTTCAAAGTACATTTTTGGATGCATATGGTTTTACCTTCATGTGTGTAAAGGATATCGTGCTTAGGGTATATAAGGAAAAAGAGGTTGTTTGCATTGTATCATTGAATGTATAAAGCTTACAAGTCGTAGATTCTAGTATATTTGGCTACATATATTTGGGCTATTTTGCTGGTTGAGGAACAAGACAAGGACAAATATGGCTATATCTATGAGAAGTGAGGAGGCAAGATTCATTGTGCACTACCTATCATTGTTAACTACTTTGGAAATTTCTTCATCATTTTTAATAGAGGTAGGTTTAAACAAGTAATAAAGTCGAAGTTTTATTCTTGGGGCTATGTTATATGAAGGAAGGTTTGTATAACTATAAGCTATTTTGGATTTTAACATATGTGTTCGTCATAGTTGCCAAGTACATGCCGATCGACTTGGCTTACTACTATTATATAGATTATTATAATCACTTCTGGTATAATAACAACTCAGACATACCCTACATGGCACAAAAAATAAGACATTAAAAATTTTATTATGCTTTAAAGAAACTTTTTTTTGCTTCAATCCACTACATCAAGTGCCAACTAAAAGTTATGGTTTAGTAGCTCTGAGAAATAGCTTCATATGGTATACTTTAAATTATGTCAGAATGCTTATAAGGGAGTGTGGTCTTTCCTCAACTTGGACTCTTGGTTATCTAAGTCTATTGAGTATGTTATCACAAGTATTAGAATTAATAAGGCCTAGATTCATTACTTTGTTACAAACATTTGACAGTCATGCAAAATGGTGACAGAATAATCTTATCTGCTATAGTATGATTTTTAGGGTATGAAAGGAGATTGTTTTAGGAGGATCTCATCGTGGTATGTTGAATCTATTATTGAGGAGATGCTACTTTATTTGTTTAGCTACTATAGGCAGTACAATTTCAATCACACGTGCCATTGTTACCACAACATCTATTATTGGGCACCCTGAATTTGGAATGTCTAGATCAACCACTTTTCTTTTGGACTCACTGTTGTGCAATGTAGGAAGTAAAGTGCTTTTCAAAATGCTATAACAAGATTGGGCACTAACATTTAACATCTCTTTTAGGTATGGAATTGGGATGCTTTGTAATAAGATATAAGGATATATGTAGCTATGAAAATAATGTAACTATGGGCACAAATAATTAATTCAAAAGTTGATGTGGGTAGCTACTACAACTGATGATTTTCAAGATTATTGAGGGCATGCGATGGTCATATGTTGTGTTTATTTAACATTTTGCACATAGTTAGCTAGGTTAAAGGCTTATTGATAACAAACTTCAACGTCCTAGGATGGGAAACCTTATGGTATCTGAATTAGGTGATCAATTTCACGAATCAACTCAATTCTTCATGATGTTGTGGAATCGTTGTGACTAAGAAATGTACATTTGGCATGCTTAGGGTGTGCAATAGTTGGAACACATATGCCCAAGGGCAATGTGTTTTTTTCTATAATTTCGTTAGTAGTGTGGAATATCCAAGGGATTAAAGTAGAAAAATCTTCTGGGTACTTGTAACATTTGGTAAAGGGAAATAGCTCTTCATTGTTGCTCTATTTGAAATGAGTGTATAGACCTTTAACAAGCATGAGATAGATTTACTTTTGGGTAGAAATTGGAACTACTTAGTTTGATCTTTGACTAAGCTATATGGGAGTATTATAATATCATGAAGGAATTAGGTCAAGCTTGATAATGTGGATTACTGCTTACAGATGGTTACTATCTGGGTGAGATCTGGTAGTATTGTGCTATGTATGCATCAATAAAATAAAAGGCCACCAATCAGCATGGGACCAAATCGATGATACTCCAAAGCTTGGTAGACTATTACTTGTTATAAGGCACACCAGTTCTTTATATGCACAGTCAAACAAAAAAAGCTAGAAAAAAAAATTTAGTAATAATTAGGTACAGTATGAATTCTACAACTTTATTCATGATTTGGATCTAACTAACATGGGTTTTATTGGGAATTAGTTTACTTTGTGCAAAAAAAAGGTGGGGAATGTCAAGGTTTATGAAAGATTGGATAGAATTTTCCTAAATATTGACTATACACAAGTCTTTTGAGTACTAGTGTTACACATCTTACTAACATCAACTCGAACCACTACCCATTACTCGTATAGTTTAGACAATCATTATTCGACAAAACTAAATGAAGAATCCAATTGAAAAATATCTAGTTATTCTTATCCCAATGAACTAAGGTAGTGAATGTAGCCTAAAAAAGTACTTTTAGAAGAAACTCTATAGACTATCTATCCACCAATTTAGCAAAGCTTTAACAACACTAAAGAAATAGAGTGGAATATAAGATGTTAAAATTCTTAATAATCCAATAGCTTCAACTTGAGGAAAATACAAAGGATTTAACTGAGCTGGAATGTTATCTTTTGGCAGAAAGTATTGTTTCATATCACAATACCATGGCTTTGGAAGAAGCATGATGGTTGCAACATGCCAAGCATAACTAGGCCACCCTTAAGGACTTGATCATGCATTTTTTCCATGTGGTGACTACTTCTACTTATAGGAAAGATCATATGCTCAAATTTAAAAATGATATAAGGCAACTTGTGATCTCCTCAATTGAGATTGAATACATTTTGATTCAATTGTTCAACAAGAAGTGATGTAGCCATGTGTAGCATGAGCCTCCTATACCCTTCCATTCTTTCAGAAATATTATTAGTGAGCAAGTGACCACACTCATGGCTCTAATTAGTGATGATGTGATCAAAATTGCAATAATGCCTATCAAAGGAAATAAATCCCATAGTGTGGATTGCAATCTCACACAAGTGAACTTATTACAATAATGAAATAATTCTTTAAAGATAGTTTTATGCCCAAACTTTGGAATGACACACTATTCATTCTCCTTCCTAGAATTCAAAGAGCATCCAAAATTAAGTAATTCAAGCCCATTAGACTATAAAATATGACTTATAAAATAGTGACCAAAATTTATGTGGTCAAATTAAAGGTGGTGCTTCATGATATCATTGCTAAGGAACAAGTTACTTTTGTGCTAGGTAGTGCTTTATCTGATAATATCTTTTTGACACAAGAAGTGGCTAACCATTTCCACAATTCTACTTTGAAATATGGTTTGATAGAGATATAGTTAGAAATGAACCAAGGTTATGACAAGGTAAACTAGAAAATTGTGCTAGATCTAAAGCATTTAGGATTCTCTACTCTTTGGTGTGATTCGATTGAGGATTATATCATGGCACCAAGATTTTGAATTATGTTTATCGATATTTGTTTGCAATGGATTGAAGCAAATAGGGCTCATAAATAGTGTTGCTCACTCTAACCCTACCTAGTTGCTAATGTGTTTGAGAATCTCTCATGGTTTATTAAGTACTAGCTTGATATTGTTGCACCAATTATGATCAAGATTAACCCTTCCTTTAGTATGATTACATACCATCTATATGCTAATGACATCATGATTTATTCATGTACAATTGTTCTAGTAAGGATCGTCTAACATATTATGGAGAAATATGGGTATCACTCAGTTAAGTTGATGATTCTTAACAAATCCTTTGCATTATTTAGCTAGGAGATGAAACATCAACATGCTATTCAATTGAAATATCTGGGCATATCAATTGCAACAACTAAACTTTAGAAAAAGAACTTAAATTACGTTATTAATCATATTGAAAACTATGTCAAAATGTATGATCATGTCACTATCAATGGTGTGTTGTATTGTTATGATAAACTTAGTGTTAATTACTATTCTTTCTTATTGATTCGCACACTCATTAGTTATGAGTGGCATTATTATATAGTTGGAGAAATTTTTGCTTCATTATATATAGAGTAGTTCAAATGTTAGTTCCACATTACATTATGCCTATTGAAAACTAGTAACTTATCCTAAGGAGTATAAGAGACTTACAGATTGTAGCTTATCCACCTAACTCTTAGTGTTGATAGCAAAACACTGTAGGATAGTTATCACTTAGGAATGCTATTTATAAGTTCAATCCATTAGCTCCAAGTACATTATGACAAGTAACACTTCTCATATGTTGTACGGTGCATCTCATATATGTAAATTACTCAATATTGTAGCCCCTAAACTACAAATAATATGGTTTTGTCGATTGTTGTGAGCCATTCAATTTCATTTGTTGGATAAATGGCTTATCATCCTTACTATTGATACTTATCCAACCCTTCTTACCATGGAGGCAGAGCATCTATCATTTGTAGTAAAGTTTGTTAAAGTGCCTAGTGTGTGGGAACACCAAAAGATTTTATTGTTATCTACACCTATGCTTCAAATAAATAAGGATATGAGATTGGACTTAACGAATATTTATAGAAACATGTATACAAGCTAGAAACCATTAAGGAAGGTCATGGGTTTAAAAAGTGCATGTGTACCCCTAGGTAAATATTTTCTAATGGAGATTAGTGTTAAATCTGATTCTGGCTCACTCATGGCTACATGCAAGTGGGATTGAGACATTGAAGCTTTGTCGATGATATTATAAGAAAGAAGACATGCAACACTATTTGTAGGAGTGACATATTGGGAAAGAGTTATGGTCTAATAGCTTCGTAAATGATTACTTTGAGCCTAAAGGGATAAACTATAGAGACATCAATTTAATTTTTGAGCTTCTTTTTTGGATGTATGCGATTGTGTGGGTGGCTAAAGCATCTAAATAGACTTTTTTGGGTATTTGTCATTATTCCATTTTTGGCTTAATCAAAATCAGTATGCACATGTAGACAAGGCACTCAATTTAGTGTTTCTTCAATCGAACATTTGAATTGCTACTATTGCTTTCCTCAACTATTCAATCCCATTTAATGGAAGCTCTAATAGGCATCATAGGCTACTTTTGCCTCTTTTTGGACTCCTTTAATGAGTTAAATTGAATTAAATTACGACATAGATATACATGATGTTTTTAATGCTAGATCATTATTTTTATATGAGATGACATGGCTATACCTTTTACTATTATAGGAAAAATAATTGTTTTAGTTTTAGCTTTGGTCATGGAGACTATTACTATTCTTAAAGAAATGGAACTTCTTAGATCATTACTTCCTAATATGGAGATAATGGTGACTGAATTAGATTCTACTAGGACCATTGTTATAGTGAACTAGTTGCTTTTGTATATAAAAAATATACATTCCTATCATAGTGTTATTGCATATTTTTAGGTTGTGAAGTCCTTCAAGGTGTCCCACATAAAGCATATGCAAAGAATGGTATAGATTGGGTTACTCCTCAAACACTTTTGTTTAATTTTATTTAAGACTAGGGAAGGCCCCTTCTTAAACCACTTCAACTTTGTCCTTTTATTAATTTTGTATTTCAACCTCCTTAAGAAGAGTATGTAATATTCTACCATTACTTTATCAAGGAACATATATACTTCCCCCAACCCATAGAACCACTCCAGGTGGAGTTTATGGCATTGGAAGTGTTCTTCATGTATGGACTGGTGGATGGTGATGTGGGGTTGGGTGAACATCATCATTGACGATGGAAGGTTTGGGGAGCATAGTGGTAGTAGGCGGTGGAAGAACTATGTGGTAGGGGAGAAGTGTTGGCAAAAGGTGGTCCTAATTGGCATTGGTAGCTAATTGGGAGGCGAGTTTGGGTATCTTAGTCTTTCATTTCAGTTTTGATGAATTCTAAAATGGACATAGAATTGATAATCCTCTGAGTAAGTAATGAGCTGTAGAAATCTGTAGTGGAAACAAAGTTTGTAAAGTTGTTAAAGAAACAAAGGGTAGCTTGGTGCAAGAATCCACATAATGAATGACCTATGATGATGATCAAACCATATAACTGACACTTCTAAGCCTAATAATTCTAGTGTGAATTTTCTAGATGAAGAACACTTTAGTGACATTAATGGATGTCTAAGAAGTATAAGGAAAATTTTAGTGCCATTAATGTAAATGCATAGATAAATAAGGCTTGTTGTGACAAGAAAATGTCTAAGGAAAATCAGGGTGCTACTTCATGGGTTGTATGGTGCATTAATAATGAAATTGTGCCAGGAATCAAGGATATTATCAAAAGAGGAAAAACTAAATCCACTAGATAGTGAATTGGATTTGAATGAACATAGTAAAGTGTGTATTACTTTATAGGAGAAGTCTTTCCATCCCAAACATGTTAATGAGGTGATTTATGTGATCATATGTAACGTGCTTATGAAAATGCTATAGCGGTTAAGAAAGAAACCTATCATAATCACAAGCAAAACGTACATAGCATGATTAAGGTTAGCTTTAAGGAGGCTCTTACAAAAGGGAGAATAAGCATTGTTAATACTACTCTGATGAAAGGTCCCTCCATTAACTACTCAGATAGACCAACAAATTTATATGTCAAGATGGTGGCAATAAAAGATACCCTATTCATAATAAATGATGAAATATATCTATTAAGTGAGGCAATATAGGTGGTATCGTTTGAGAGGATTTAAAATATTGAACATGATCATTAGGGTTTTCTATATCACTTTGATTTCACTATAGATAGATATTATGTTTATTTGGGAGGACTATGGTAGGTTCCTAATTTAGCTTTGGAATTAGACATGTGGTCACCTAAATTTAAAACTAGTTATATAGCGATCATAAGTGCTCCAATTTGGATTCATTTTTTGGTGCTCCCACTTTTAAATCATGAAATGGGGAATATATTGCACATTACCAAAGATATATAGGAACTTATTTAGATCAACAACTAAATGATATACATACGAAGGTCAACCTTTTCTAAGCTGTGTTTCAGAATGGACCTTTCAAATTTTTCAAAGAGTGTGAATGTGGATTAATGGACACTTAGATAAGTCTTTTTAATAGTTTGAATATGAGGTACTACCCACTACTTTCTTCATATGTGGCAAGATAGGGCTTACTTCAAGATCAAGTACACTTAGTGTGTTGGTACTCACTACTACTACTATAGTTGAGAGCACTTCTTCTTTAGAATATATGACCCAACTAGGATAACATAGAGATCTACATCAAAGAAATTAAGGACATAAGAAATGGTGAGAAGAGATAAGGATTTAGATCATGGATGGTAGTCAAACCAAGGGAAAAGAGGTTGATCGTAGGAACATCCTAGTGGAAGGCTGCAATAGGTAAAGATATGAGCAAGCAAGAGGTGAAAACATAACACAAACAAGAAAAAATGCAGTAAGTAATTCAAATGGGTAAGTCCTACACTAAACAAGGTTGGCATTATGGAGGTACTGTCATGGTCGATTGGGTACCAAAGTAGAAAATTCAAGGAGAGGATCAACCTATTATTAATAAAAAGTTTAACTGATGATGTAGTAAATGAGTAAAAAAATGCCTTATCGATTCTTCAGATACTTAGGTGTAGAAATTGGAGATGCAGTTGGCACTCTCATGCATGTCAAATCTATCGATTACTTTGGTCTCTTCTAGAGTCGAAGAAAAGGGCAAAGGTATCATTGGATAAATTTTGTTATCATAATGAAAACAAAAAAGAATAAAGGGAGGAGGATCTCTCAGTTAAAGATTAGGCTAGGCTAAATTTTGGATACAACTACAAGGAGGGAAAAATAAGCTATTATTTGTGCTAGCTGTAGTTATTAACACTTTAGCAAATATTTCTTTTGTTTGGAGTAGAAGCATGATTGATATATGCAAAAAAGTGGAAGTGAAATTCTTTGAGTTGTATTCAGTGGAAGGTCAATTGAGAAACTATAAGCTATTATGGATCTCAAGGTACTTTGGCAAAATAAGTTTTAAGGAAAGGTCATCTTGCATGGTATGCTACTATTACATATGATATTATAATTAGTCTTGCTATTGCAGCAATAATAACAAGCTTTAGGAGACAAGAAAACATGTTATTGGAAGAATTATTATACATGGTATCATGTTACATCTTCTTATGGGATAAATAATATGGCTAACAGTTAGAAAGTATGGCAACTTTAGATTTGGCTGAGCTACTTCCCCTTTTTGTTCCTTATATGAAGAAAGGAATTTTTGTATCAGTTTGTTACAATAGGTGCCAACTAGAAGATGTGGCTTTTTGGCTTTGGGAGACAATGTCAAATAGAGGTCTTTGATGAATTATGTCAGAATGTTTAGAAGGATGAGAGTTTTTTTCTCAATCTGGACTCAGGGTTAACTTAGTATGGTCAAAGAGTATGTTATCAGAAGGATTATCATCAATGATGGCTAAAGTCTTTACTTAGCTCCAAAGAATTTGAACTCAAGTAAAATGGTGATAACACAATCTTGCTTATGACATTATGACCTATAGAGTGTGGAAGGTGTTTTGTTGAGGAGGATCTCATCAAACTATGTTGAAATAATTGCTAAGAATGACTTTTCTTGTTGGACAGCTATAAGGAGTAGACTTTTAGCCATGATTTCTGTTATTTTCTCAACATAAATTGTTTGGAGCCTAGGATAATACTATATACATCAACCACACTAAATTTAATTGTAGTAGAACTACTAAAAAATTTAGCAAAGATGTGTGGTGTTGCAAATCAAGTAGTTTTCAAAACAAGGAAGTGACGAGTGCAACTCCTCTCTTATGTGCATAAAGTTACTGCTATATTTGTATTTAATGCAAAGTGTGACCTATAGATGTTGTGGAAATCTGTGCATCAAAGGATCCTAGAGGTTGAGTTAAAATTTGTTATGAATGTTGTGTTAACAACTCTTTTGTTCCTCTAATTGGACTTATTAATATGCAAGGATGGAAGTAAATTACTTTCTTAGATGTTATTGCATAGCTGAGGGCTAGACTTCAAGTTTTATTCTAGGTGAGGAATTGGATCGCTATGTAATTAGATTCTTGGATGGGTGTAGAAAATTAAAGTAAATGTGGATGAAATAATTTCATAAGTTAAAATTACATTCCTCAAAAAGAGAACGTTGGACACTCCAACATGCCTTTTTGGTGTAATCTTGTTCTATAATTAGTCTGTATGTAATGTTATTGCACTATGCTATAGGTGGCTATGGTTTCAATGTACTGCTTGGTTACCTTATAGTGAGGAAGGTCATTTGTTATTTTTGTTTGATAGGGAGGGTACACATACTATGTTGGGTTGTTGGTTTTATTAATAGTCAATTTTGGGAACTTAGTTTAAGTAGGCTTGCTTTATCTAAATTGTGTAATTAATTTCATGAATTATTGTTTTGCTACTTGCTACCATGGCATTGTTGTCCTTGTAAAATGCTAATTTTCCATGGATAAGGTGCATCGAAGAAAACCATTATGCCCAATTGTAATGTTATTTTTGTTAATAAATTATGAACTTATTTGTAGTATAGAATATTTGGGGATTGAAGTACCTAAATCATGTGGCTAATTATGGCATTTGGTAGAGGGAAAAAGGTCTTCATAGTTGATCTCTTGGAAGCTTCTCTAGAGATGTTTAATTGGCTTGTGGTGGATCATTTTTTGGGTAAGAAATGTAATTAGTTTGTTCAACCTTCAACCAGGCTTTCTGTGGGCATTGTGTTATTATGAGAGAATTGGTTCAAGATTGAGATTATCAATCACTCTTCACTAGTGGTTATTATCTAGTGACATCTAGTGATATTGATGTTTAGGATGTTGTTATGTGTACATACTTAAAGAATATGTAAACCATCAATCAGCTTGGGACCAAATTAGAGATAGAATTATGTTTGGAAGGCCATTACATATTTTAGGAGAATGCAAATCCTTACTTGCATATGAAGAGAAACAATAAAACAAATATAAAGTAGTAGCAGGGCTTGGCATAAATTCTCTAATTTTATTTATGATTTGGATCTAACTCAGTTTGTTTCTATTAGAAATTACTTGAATTGATGTAATAATAAAGAGGTGAATTCTTATATCTATGAAACTTTAAAGAGAGATTTTGTGAATATTGACTACATTTAAGCTTTCCCAAGCATCATTGTTATGCACCTTCCTTTCATCTGGTTGGACCACTGCCTAGTAATCATACTATTTAGATAATCATAATTTGGTAAAATTGAAAGAATGACCTAATTTGAAAACAACTAGTTATCATTTCCTTAATCATTTGAAGTAGTGAATGTAGCTTGGAAAAAGACTATTAAAGAAAACACAATGGAAAGTTTGTCTACTACGTTTCATACAACTTTGTGAGTATTAGAAAACGAAGTGCTACAAAATTTTGTAACATCCTTAAAATCCCCTTTAATTTGAATAAAAAGCTTCACGTTAAGGAATTTATGAGTGCTTTAACTGTGATGAAACATGACCTTTTAGCACATCCAATTTCTTCCTATCATAATATCTTAGCTTTAGAAGAAGCATGGTGGTCAAAGCCTGTCAAGCCTAACTAGCCTACCCTTGGGGACTAGAACGTGAGTTTCTTTTGGATAGTGGGTACTTCTATATTAGTAGCAACTATATCCACCAAGTTAAAAATAGCTTTAGGGAACTGGTGTGTAATTTTTGACAAACAACTTAATTGGATGGCCATGTAATTGTTGGAATAGAATTCTTATATTTGTCAGAGTTTCCTTTTTTGCTTAGACTTGGTACTTTATTTATAATGTAGAGAAGCTCATCCTTAGGAGAAGGACTTCAAAAGAATGCTGGTACATTTGCTTAATTGCAACTACAACAAGGTGCTTCAACCTTCTTTCTTTAACTATAACGATATAATTTTTATTTCTTGTGTTGCTGCTGATCACATGGAGTTTAGCTGGATGAAAACTATAGGTTTTTGGTTACTTGTTTGGAGATGATCTTGTTAGATATGATCCAAGCTTTTTTCAAGCATTGTTGTAACTGTAAGATGAGAGCAGACAGCTTTAAGTTTGGTTAGTATATGGTAATTACTAAATATACAAATTTGTTATGTGTTTATAATGACAAAAAATGGAAATAGAGAGAATGTGCAATTAGTGGTGATGTATACAATGCATAAATCTTGTAGATTTCATAAAAATTGAAGTCATAGAGTTTTAGTCATTAAAAAATTAACTATGCAGCTTAGAAGGCTTTGTACATTGGTTTACTATAGTAGGGGAGAATTGGCAGTAATGTTGTGCTATTTTTTAGAAGAAATTTTATTAGATGGTTAAGAAAGTGCTCTAATATCAGTCATACATGGGTGAACAATTTTTTCAGTTACCTAGAATTGTTATGTTATTATTAAGGCAGAGGAGGACATTTATAGGAGGAGGACATCAAATAAAAGTTAGAATTTTGGCTCGATTGTAAATTAGTACCAGATGTTTCCCTACTACTATATTTGTCTCAGATGCTATTGTGAAAGTGCAATGATCCAAAACATAGATCTAACATTTTATGGAGTGTTGTAAAGGTGTGCAATTTGCTTAGGTATAAGTTTTAGTTAACAATATATGGTTGTCTTTTCAGTATGAAACGTTTGAGGGATTAGACTGACAAAATCTTGTAGCTACTTATTGTTCTTATTAAGGAAAAATATGGTGCTTGATGTTTCTTTATTGGAAACTCGGTTCAATAACTTTAACAGTTGTGAGGTATAACAAATTTTGGGTAGGAATTGGAACTTCTTTGTCAAATATTTAATTAGATTGTTAGGGGATTTTGATGCTTTATAGGAGAATCTGGTGGAGCATGAGATTGTGTAGTCATCCTCATAGAAAGTTAATATCTAGGAGGAATCTAGTAGCAACAACTCTTAATTGTGTTTCTATGGTGTATGAATCAAGAGATTACATGATCTACCAAGAAGCCTAGAACCAATTGAGAGATTCTAAAAAGCTTCATAGACTATTGATTGTTGTAAGAGATTTTGATGTACTATCTTCACAGAATAAGAAGAAAAGGGAGGAAATTTAGTATTCACTAAGCTCAATATGAGTTCTTCATTTCATGCATGATTTAGGCCTAATAGGCTTGAAATTTACTAGGAACAAGTTCACTTGGTGCAGCCAAAAGGAGGGTAGTGCATGTTTATTTGAAAGATTTTATAGAGCTTTGTTGAACATTCATAGCATGCAAGCATTCCCAAATAAAATAATGTGATGTCTTCCACATATAAGCTCAAACCACTATGCTTTGCTAATTTAATGTAGACAACTATCTAGAATAAAACTAAGAGGAAAATCTAATTTGGAAATTTTTGGTTATCATTTCCACATTCAACTAATATTGTGCAGGTAGTTGGGAATAGAACTATTAGAGGCAACTCTATGGATAATCTATCCACTAAATTTAATAGAGCACAATTAGTTTTAAAGAAATGGAGTGTAACTAAAGTTGGCAATATTTTAAATACACCATGCATTTGAAGGAGTTCTACAAGCTTTAACTTAATTAATTTGAGATGGCATTAGCTAAGTTGAGACATGACCTTTTGGCATAATGTGTTACCTTCCATAAAATGGCTATGGTTTTAGAAGAACCATGTTGGTGGTAGCATGCCAAGCTTCATGAGGCCAACTTTAGGACCATAACACACATTTCATTTAGGTAGTGGCCACTTCTAATTACAAAAGTTATTCTATACATCATCTCCAAAATTATAATAAGGAATTGGTCACTTCCATAGTTGACATTAAAGATATACTCATGCAATATTTCAAAAGAAAGTGGTGTAGTTTTAGCCGACTTTTCCTCCCATGTCATCCAACCATTGAGTACTAATAATAGTGAGAAAGGGAAAGGTTTATTGGCTTTAATAAATGAAGATGAAGATTAGGAATGCCTTATGTCTATCAAAACAAAGCCCTTAAAGTAGATGGCATCTTTGTAAAATTTGTGCATGGATATTGGAACAATAGTAAGGTAGATACTATTACAACTATGAAACAATTGTTTATAGATAGCCATATGCCCAATAGGTGGAAGAAAGTTTGATAATTCTAGTTCTTAAAGTACTGGGTGCTTCAAAACCTAAATAATTTATATCTATTAGGCTTTGCAATGTGATACACAAAGTTTTTACAAATATTTTTGTGGGTACATGTAAGATGGTGCTTTTTTTTTATTCCAAGGGAGTAAGTAGCTTTTGTTCTTGGTTGTGCTATATTTGATAATATGTGTTTTTTTGGCATAGGAGATGGCTACTCATATGAACTCATGTACTTCTAAAGAGGGGTTCAGGGCACCTAAGCTAGGTATGGACCAGGCTTATGACAAGGTCAATTAGACACTGATATTCCATATGCTAATGCATTTATGGTTGTTAAATATTTTGTATAATTAGGTTGAGACTTATATCACTACATTAAAAATTGTGGTTATGTTTAGTGGGATATACCTTCTATGGATTCAAGTATTCATGGGTCTTAAGAAAGGGTGTTCACTATCACTATACCTTTTATGATTGGGTCTTTGCTTATTAAGAAAAAGAATTAGGTGGAACAAGCCACCTTGATTAGGATAAAGTTTGGCCCTTCCTAACAAACATTTTCTCACCTTCTATATACTAATGAAATTTTTATCTATGCACCAGCAACTTATGTTGTAGCACAAACCACTACACACATTCTGAAGTAGCATTGCCAACACTTCAGCTAGATGATAAATTCTTAAAAATATAGAGTATTGTTCTATAAGTGATATACTATAGACATAGAATAATAATAGGAAAGTTCCTTATGAGTCTAGCTATTCAATTAAAATATTTAGCTATATCTATTATGACAACAAAACTATAGAAAAAAACTTCCAATTTTTTATTGATCATGTTGAAAGTTATGTATCAAGCAGTGCAATCATGTCTCTATCAATGGTGGTGCTCATTGTCAGGACTAAGTCGATACTCATTGCTATTCTTATGTATTATTTAGCCCACATTTTAATTTTGAGCAAACTTTTTTATGATGATGTGCTGGTACTTGTAGAGTTCTTTAACTGTTAAGAGCACTATACATTATGCATGCTAGAAATTGGTTGATCTTTTGAAGAAGTGTGGAGGCCTTGGACTTTGAAGTTTGTTGACGTGGAAGGTTACATGTTTTGGAAAGCATTGCAGGCTGGTTATGACTTGGAAAGATTTTCTTTAGGTGTAAGCATTTAGATCCAAGTATTTTATGATAACAATAATTTTTATTTGTTGCATGGTGCTTCATATACAAGCAAGCTACCTCATAGTGTGGTATCGTGGACAATTGATAATACAGTTTGGCTTAGCATTCTTTTTGTCAATTACACTTCAATGATTCTACTGATTAGATTATTATAAAGCCAATTATCTTATAAGTAAGCACCTCTTTTATGAGAATTAGAAACAAAAGAAAAAGTAATTTAGTTGATAAATTTTAGTACATAAACTTTTCACAAATACTAAACTAGATATAGCATCATAGTCAATTTCAATACTTTCTACATGTTCAAAAACATTCAACGTATGATTATAAGTGAGTAAATGTACATTTGTAGGAAAAAGTTCGATACTTTAAAATCATATTTAGATACTTCATAATATAATAAACAATTTTCACTAATGAAGCCTCCATTCAAACCATGTTCATTGAAATGGTTGCTTCTATCTACTCCAATAATGAAACATTTGTTGAATTAAATAACTAATTTATCACACACTCGTATACTCAGGGAAGGGGATCCACATAGTGTGAACGATTTTTGAGTGGACTCCTCATTCATTTGATAGAGAAGATCACCAAGATTCTATGATCCTCTGCCAAAGCCCAGACTCGGACCGTGAGGATCACGAAAATACTTCGTATCAACAGATAAGACTAACCTACTTGGCATGTCAATATTGATATGCTTAGTATCTTATCTATTTATGATTATTCCTTGAAGAGGGCTTGAACCTCCACACCTTTAGCACAAGTTTTTGCGAATTTTTGAGTCTACTATGTTTTCTATTTGACAACCAAGGCATCTTGAAAGTGAATCATATCCCATGAATATGATATCTATCTGGTGTAATATATGGAATATAAGACAAGGGTGAAGTGTTAGAGTATTGCCATTGATCGACCATGCCATATAGGTTCCAGTTAGAAATAAAATTGCCTGAATTTGAATTATCTGGAGGAATGTATCAAGCTATATTTCAAAAGGACGTCAAATTAAACCTCTTTCTTGATTTTATGAAAATTTTTGGAAAACTGTACCTATTATAGTGTAGATGGTAGACAGGCCTCTATTTCTTGGTTTTGCTCAGTCATTAAGAACTTGATTCTTTTTATCTATTATGTATCAATATATACTAGACAAAAAGAATACTCATAAGTAGTCCTATTGAAACAAAAAAAGAACCCTTCTGTATGAAATTTGAAAAGAACTCCATTCAAATCAAATAATTCCACTTAATTGAGAATGACTATATGTGTGATAGCATCTACAAAACCAAGAATATCGATGAAACCAATTCTTGCACTTGCTAAAAATAACCTCTTTTTGCTTCTAGGTCAATTTTTTAGTTCAAGATCCCATTTACTAACTAAAATAGAGGAATTAGTATCCCTTTCCTACCGAAATGGAAATGGGCCTGGGTTATAAATTTATAATCATGGAATCGAGAATGAAGTTTTCAATTTGCACATGCTAGATCACGAATTCATAACTGCATCCAATCTATGAAAAAGTCCCAATTATTTTCTATCTTCCCTTTTTGAAATGGGATATCTATTGAATCCCCATGAATATGGTTAGGATCAAACCTTATTCCCTTATATTCTATAGGATTCTCTTCTTAAGATAGCCCTTGAGAGGGCTTAGTTGATCTATAGCTTATGTTTCATCTTTCTTTTCCTTTATGTTTGTTTTAAGAAATATTGAGTTTGATTCTTTCTTTTTCTATTGATTCTTTTCTGATCAAGATTTATGGATTCATGGATCTATGTTTCGATATAGATCTTGTTCATTGATTAACAAAAATGTGCAAAAGCTCTATTTGGCTTTATCATTAAATGAGTCTCTTCCTTTTTGAATTTAGCATCGCCATGGCCTTTCAAAGCATCTTCCATTATTACAAATTTATAACCCCATCCAATTTCCATTGTGGTAGGAAAGATCTACTAATTCTTTTACTTTAGTAAAATGGACTTTAACCTAAAAAATTGACCTAGAAGCTAAAAGAGGTTATCCAGAGCAATTGCAAAAATTTGGCTTATCGATATTCCTGGTGTAGTAGATGCTATCGTAGGTATAATCATACTCAATTAAATGGAATTGTTTGATCTAAAAGGAGATCTTTTCAAGTTTCACACACAAGGGGTTCCTTTTTTGTTACAATAGGAGTACTTATGAGCATTCTTTTTGTCTATTATATATTGATATATAATAGATAGAAAGAATCAAGTTCTTCATGGCTGAGAAAAGCAAAGAAAGAGAGGCCTATCTACCATCTACATAATAGATAGAGTTTTCCAAAAACTTTTCATAAAATCTAGAAAGAGGCTTAATTTGACATCTTTTTGATATATAGCTTGATATTTTCCTTCAGATAATTCAAATTGGAGCAATTTTATTTCTGACTCAAACCTATATGGCATGATCCATCGATGGCAATACTGCAACACTCCCCCTTTATCTTATATTACACATATTACACTAGATAGATATCATATTCATGGGATATGATTCACTTTTAAGATGCCTTGATGGTGAAATAGAAGACATAGGAGACTCAAAAACTCGTGCTAAAGGGTGTGGATGTTCGATTCCTCTTCAAGGCATAATAATAAATAGATAAGATACTCAGTATATCAATATTGTCATGCCAACTATCTTAATCTTATCTATTGAGATGACGTATTTCGGTGATCCTCACGATCGGAGTCAAACCTTTTGTAGTGGATCATAGAATATTTGTGATCTTCTCTATCTAATGAATAAGGAGTCCATTCTGAAATTAGGTGCATTGTGTGGATCCTTTTCCTTGAGTATATGAGTATATGATTAAATTAGTTATTTAATTCAACAAATGATTCATTATTGGAGCATATAGGAACAACCATTTAAGTGGACATGCTTTCGATGGAGGTTTTATTAGTGAAATTTTTTTGATTGTATTATGAACTCTCTATATATGATTTTGAAGTATCAAACTTTTTTCTACAAATGTACATTTCCTCACTTGCTGATAATCATTGGATGAATATTTTTTAACCTGTACAAAGTATTAACAATGACTATGATATTATATCTAGTTTAGTACTTGTGAAATGTTTAATTGCTCGAATTTATCAACTAAATTCCTTACAAACAAGGCAAACCATTGAGGCATCACATGTATTTGTGATTGCCAATTGGCTTGCCATGTGACTTATCTTGAAACACAAACCAAAAAGTTTGACATCATTGTGAGTCCACCGGTGAGTAAGTCCAAAATTTGGAAGGATGCTAATTGATTTGATCATCATTCGAAAGGTGACGCACTGACAAACCCAAATCTATAAAGGGTTTAAGTGATAGAATGCCATTTGAGACCTAAAAGATAAAGAACTATATGCTTAAGTGAGATGAAGTTAGTGGAAACTCTAGTGGAGGCCCATAGTGATACTGATGTGAAACTCACTCATTTGATTTGGGTATAACAGCAAAAAACTAATCGAAGCATCTTGCAGCAAGATTGCTTTAAAGATTCTCTTAGGATAATTGGAGCCATAGCTAGAGTTCATTCAAGTAAATCAGATGATTAGAGGCATCAGGGGCATGATTCCCTCAACATATTCACAATCCCTAAATAGGTTGGAAGCCTCAACTAAATTGATGACTTGAGCTAAGGAATCTAAGTTCCAAGTGAGCCATTTATGATAAGCAAAACTAGAGTTGTGGGATGATCTAAAATCTAGACTATTATGTGTAACTATATGCTAATGAAAGTCTCATAAAGGCTGTTAGTTAATTAATACAGTAAGATGGTGGTTATGAAAGATTATATTTGCTAAGGAATGTCTAAAAGTTTAATAGCAAAATCAATTATCTCCAAAAATGAATAGTACCTAAGGGTGTGGCCCACATCTTATTGTTAGTGCAATTCAATGCCTTGATGGCTAAGAGGGTACAATGGTCACTTAAAACTATAGAAACAAACTCCTTGTGGAGCACCTACTGAAGTAGATCTTGGTTATAGAAAAAATATTAAAATGATAAATTTGAAGGCCAAAGGATGGAAAGGTTCCATGTGAATGACACTTGCATGTGTTAGTCGAAGCAAAGAGATGGGAGAAACCTGTTGAAGAGTGTTATTTGAAAAAACATAAAAAAGGACTCTAGTTAAAATTCTCGAGTTGGGATATAATAGTTGATCGAAACTTCAGGTGGTCTAAAGGCATTAGTGGGGGTCAAAAAATTGTTATCATTTCTTCTTAATTGTTTGTCATCCCTAGAAACTGCTTTAATATTAGTAGAGCAAAGCAATAGGATGACCACTACAAGTTGAGTGGTGTTCGATGCACCCAAAGTGACCAGTTAAATTTCAAATGGCCGATTGCCTTTATGCCAGGTCATACTCATAACCAAACATGGTATCTAAGTTGAACAACTTCTAGTGAATGCATTAATGTAGATAGCAAAAGATTGGAAAATGTGTCTATATCTTTGGTAAAAGGATTGGTTCAATGAGTTTGGCATAAGGTCCCAATATCAATCCCTTGAACTGTTAGTAGATTTCTCATGATACTCATATGATGAGAGTAGGTCGATGCATGCTACATAGGGGACTAATTCAGTGAGAATCCCACAAGAGCCTTCTCTAAGCATCAAACAATTGACTCAAAATAGGTACAAGCATTGGAAATCAAGCTTGTGGATTATTCATTACAATTTGTGCATACTAGGTTTTTGCCTTAGATGGATAATACTACATATATGATTGTGAGAAAGACTTACATGAATTGCAAAACTGTGCATGTGTGGCAAAAAAACTACATGCATTGTAGCACTGTGCCGTGGTAAAAAAAAGTCTACATGCACCCAACAACATCTAGTGTGTGTGGCTGGCCGAGCTTGAAAGGTCTAGCTTTGTTTGGGGATTTTAAGCACTATAGGATACTAGCGCATGGATAAGGTTATGGTCTGTTAGGACACTAGCCATCTTTCTTACATAAATAATTGCATTTGTAGTCCTTAACAGGAAACGTGCTATACAGGGTGTCCAACAACAAAGTTGAACTTGGATGGTATAATATGCGTTAGGTTTTGTGCATGGTTGGTTGGTTCCCTAGCTGCACACTTTTACTACTATGTGCATAGAGCATTAGGTGCACTATAATAGTGTGTGAATGCATGATGACTAGGACACACGTGCCTTGCAGCATCCTTTGTGTGCTGCAAGATGCTAGCACTTGTTGAATGTAATGCCTTGTTGGGAGACTTGACACGATCCTCATCGAAATAATCACAATACACAATCTATAAGGGGCAATGTGCGGCATGTGTGGCTATGGTGATTTCAAAGTTCGATGGTGCAGTATGCAATAAAGTATGTGCATGCTAGGCTACACCTATAAATATATGAGTATAGCATTATGTGCATGTGAGAACTCAGTTTGTGTATGCCCACTTCCATCCCTTGAGATATGTGTTTTGAACTCATAAATTGTAACCTTTTTGTTTTTGAAAGTATTAGCACTATGAGCTATTAGTTCTTGGAGTAGGTGATGCCCTATTGAGGGACATACCATCTTAGTTGGCAAAATGGTCACAGTATACAATTCACATTAAGTAATTAGTAGCTTGATGCAACCAAAGTTGAAGCAGAATTTGGATGGAGCACTATGCAATAAGGTTTGTGCATGCTTAGCCAAAGCCCTCACTATACACTACTATAACTACACATATAATAGAGCACTTTGTGCATTATAGCACAATGGACTAATGTATTATCACACTTTCCATGTGTATGGCAATGATTTATTTGCATATAGCATGGTCTATCCATGCACTCTACATCCTCTTATGTGTATAGCTGGTGGTGTCCCACAAAGTGTGATTGTTTTTGGAATATTTGCAATGCAAACTACCCACACATTGTTATTGTGTTGCACTATTGGGAGACTTGCCTTCCACCTTGACAAAATTGTCACAATGTGCAATCTACTAAAGGCAATGTGTGGCATGATTTGGTTTGTGGTGAAATGGAAGGTTGATGGTGCAATATGTACAAGGCCTGTGCATGCTAGCCTACACCACTAATTGTGCACTACAGCATTGTGCGTGTGCCTAACAACCAGTCCATGTAATCTGAGTAGCACCCTGTGCGTGTGGCTAGTGTCACCTATAAAGTGGGACCATTTTTTTAGATTTTTATGAATGTGAGTAGCTAGTGCTTGGATATGTTGATGACCTGTTAAGACACTTACCTTCATCTTGGATGGAATTGTCACAATAGGCAATCTAAAAGGATCAATGTGTGATGTGGTGTGCCCAACAACAATGTGATAGTTTGATAATGCAATAGGTGCTAATGTTTTGCAAAATTTATCATAGCCCTAGCTTCATGCTACTATAGTGATGCATATCATAGAGCATTGGGCATGTTTCAGCACTAGTGGTAGACTATTCACTTGTGGGTTGCATGTGCATGCAATCCCTTTCACATCCAATGCGCACAACCATTGGGTCTAACTAAGTGTATCTTCTTTTGGGATTTTTGGCACCGTAAGCTTTTTTTGCATGGATAAAGTGATTTGATATTAAGAGACTTGCCTTTCTCCATAACAAAATGGTTCCAACAAGAAATCTACAAGAGGCAATGATCAACACAGTGTAGTTTGTGATGAAACAAAAGTTGGATGGTGTAATACATGTTAGGGTTATTAATTGTTGGGTCTATCACCATAGGTAGAAGCCCACTATTTGCATGAGCTATAATTAGTTTGCTTGCACCCTGCTACCTATGCGTATTTTTAGTGGGGCTAAAAAAGTGTAACTTTTTTTGAATTTTTTTATTTTACATTACTATTACATAACTAAGGCAATGCCTTGTTGGGAAATTTTCTGTCCTTCTTGAAAAAATTGTCGCAATATGAAATCTGCAAGGGGTAATGTGCTTCACAGTGTAGTCGACCATGCAGCCCATGGTGTATTAAAACTTGGATGGTGAAATATGCACTACAACTTATGCATTCTGGAATTGTCCCTAAAAATATACAATGGTCCACTATATGTGTGTGTACTAGAAAGTTCGGGTAAGTCCGGTGACATCCTTAGTGGAGCTGGTGTAGCACACGAAGAGTAACACTTTCATTTTTTGGGCTACATGCTTTTGGCACAAGCATACAATGATGCATTACTGAAAAGACTTCCCTTCTTCCATGACTTAACTACCATATTATGTAATCTACAAGAGGCAATGTTCAACTTGGAGCATTATGCACTAGGGTTTTACATGCTTGAATTTAGCTCAAGCCACATGCTTCAATAGTTATGCATGTGATAAAACAATGGCTATGCTAAAACATTGTGCTCATGCATGGCATGCACTCCATGCGTGCCCTATTGTATCCTTTGTTCATGTATCGTTAGGTGCTTGAAGTGTAACATTTTTTATAAATTTTTTGCACTACAAGTTGCTGGCATATGGAAAAACTGATGCATTATCAATGGACTTGCCTTCTTTCTTGAGAAAATTGTTCTAGTATGTAATCAATATGGGCAAATATGTGGTGTGGTATGGCAAGTGGCAAAATAAGAGTGGGGTAATGTAATATTTCCTTGGATTTGATTATATTATGTTATGGCACTACCCACACACTACTACAACTGTGAGTGTGGCAGAGTACTTGACATGCTATAATACAATTCATGCCTAATAGTATACTGTGCACACCTGTAGAAGCCAATCCACTTGCACCTTACAACATCTTGTGTGTCCAACAATTTGGGCCCACAAAGTATAAAATGTTTTGGCACTTATAACATTGTGGGTTACTCGCTCGTGATAAAGTGATGTCCTATTGTCACACTTATTGTTGTGCATTTTCAAAGTGCCACTGTTTCTTCTTTGCGTATGGCATTGTGAGGTGCAATTTTGTTCATGTTGCAATAAAAGTTAAATAATGATAGGTGCACTCAACAATGTCCTTGTCATCTATGCTCCTACCTTTCGTGGTGCAATGTGTGGTGGCATCTACCTGACCCATGTGGTGGGTATTTTCAATCGTGATATTTTGTGCCAAAAACATGTAACTCTTTTTTACCATTGTCACTGCTTGAAATTGTTACTATAGGAATGACATGTCTCCTTAATGGGGAACTGAAGTTGTTGGCTCTTCGAGTAGTTAATGTGGGGACCTCTTATTAGTGTCGAATTAAAAATGCTCATCCTCCCTCCAATAAGTTACTCCTTAATGCATAACTTAATCGGTCTAAGTGATTCATGATTGTCATTCCTAGAACTAGCTTTTATGGCCACTGTAGCATTTTAATGCATGCCTTTTATGCAACCACATAAATCACTTACATCAACACCTTTTGGATAAGATGACTTCTTGTGAGAGTGGATACATAATTAGTATGTTCATTCAAACCCATTTCACTATTTGGTATTGCCAATTTTTCCTCTTCCCACTATGTCCTTGGGTCCCTATGCATTTTCACTATTAATGCACCACACAACCCTAAAAGTAGCACCATTAGTGTCCTTAGAGATATTCTCATCACAACTAGCCTTGTTTGAATGTGATGCTTCCATTAATAGAACTATATTTTCCTCACACTTCCTTGAGTTTTTCCACCAATGTCATCAAAGTTCTTACTGCAATGACGATTCCAAAATCCAAATTGCTCACAATGATTTTGTTAGGCTCAAAAGTATCACAAACTAAATTCTAAATGTTGTAATTGACCATCAATCATAAGGATAATTACACCAAGCTACCTCTTATTGTTTTTGCAATCTTACAAGATTTAGTTCCTGTCATAGATCATTGTACCACACTACCTACTTAGAGCATTATGAATTATGGATCCATTTCAAATTTCACCAAAAATTGAATCAAACAACGTGATGCCCAAACTCACCTCTTAGAATCTATTGGAACCAAGCTTTGCCATTGTGTCTCCCCTTCCACATAATTTCTCCACCTCCATCCACCACATTTCTTCTCCATTTTTTAATCGCTAATGATGATGCCTTCTACTCATCCATGCATCACCATCACCAACAATGCCTTACGCAAGTTTGTAATTCATAAGTAATGCCTTCTAAAATTCTTTGGGTTCCTTGATAAGGAAAAAGCTGAAGCCTATAACATACTATCCTTAACAATATTCATAAATAAAAAAATATTATATTGAAGTTGTTACTGAAGTGCTTTTCCCTAATCCCAAACAAATTCACACAAAAAGTTGTGATTCACAACCTAATTGGCTGCATTATTGCATTGACAGTTTATGTGAGATTTGTTGAAGGACTACATACCATGCACATATATAATAGAACTATGATTGATACTCTTGCTCATTACTGATGTAAGAAATAGCTTCACTTCAATAGTAGCTATTGTAGAGATTGATTTAATCTCTGCTACATGGATATTTTTGAAGTAACATTCTAAGATTCTCCATTTCTTCAAGAATGACAATAATCTCATGACAAAATTTGAAGTTGAAATCCAAGTTATACTTGTTGTAATAATAGGCCTACCAAAGTCATCTTGAATAACTATACAATTTCTAGTATTTAGATTATCTTGTACTGCTGGATCGTAATATAGCTTAACCCAGCTTATTGAAGGATTCCAATAATAGGTAAAAAACAAGCTTTTAATGCCATTAGAGCTTCTGTTGGATATGATTGGAGAATGGAAAAAGCAACATCAACAAATTAAATAATTCTTTGTAGTCTAGCAAAATTGAGCAACTTGTCCACATATGCTTACAACTTTCTATTAAGCCAAAGGTGATATAACACTGAACTAGCAAATTTAATGGAATGAGATGCCTTTAAGACCCATATACTCACCACCATCAAACTAAGAAGCTTATTTAAAGAATTCAAATCCCCATTGTTTGCTCCATTGAGCATGAGATTAGCATTTACAAAGCTGTTGTACCATATTTCCTTTATCATATGGCATTCCCATGCCTTTATCACATTGTTACTTCATGGATGGAGAACTAGCATCTCAATCCCTATTCATACTTCTAAGAGCAAGTAGAAATTCAAGTCAAGACATAATCTCAATGTCATGGCACTAACTTAAGTCTATAACTACAAATTTTGAACCCATGTAACCTCCTCTATTGTTAAATTGTGGCCTGTATACTTGCTACTACAAAAATTGTGACTTCAATTTGTTTGAAGTACAACACATCCTTTTCATTTTATTTGGCTCAAGGGGAATGCATAATCCAAAATGCCAAAAGAGGCACAAATAAATGTTTTAACTTATTAAGGTCCAACACATTATGCTCATTCACTAGCTTTTCAACATGAAAGATGTGAGCCAATTATCTGACAAGAATGAAACTAAATTTCCTCCAGTAATATGCCAAATCATATTATCAATTCTCCAAGTTGCTGCAACACCAAGTAACTTACATGTACATGATGCACCAGACGACTTATAGAAGGTATTATTTGTCATAAAATACTTGGATCTAAAAGCTTGAACACATAAACAATCTTTTCAAGCTATAAACCTTATGCAACGCTTTACGAACAATGCTACCTACAAATTTGAATAACTTTTGACTATGAGTCCTCTACACTTTATATAAAGTCCTAATAGACATAATGTAGTATGCTACAAACATCTGAACTAATCCATATTTATTTACAAAAGAATTTCTCCAAATGAATTATAATGCCATTAACAATTAAAGAGTAGGATAAGTAATATGAAGGATTAGTATGTAGTGCCAAGTTGATCATTACAATATGACTTATCATCGATTTTGACATCATCCTAAATCTTTATACAATGTTTAACTCCATCAAAAATGAATTTGAAGAAATGTTTTTAAAGTTTACTTTCTACAATAGGTTTTTCAAGATATTTCAACTAAACATCTTATTTCTTGTTTAATTTTCTCTCTATCATCTTCCTTTGCTTCCATTCCTACCCCTTACTAAATAATAATATACACCTATTAAGATCAACCACTTGGTTAGAGTGTTGTCCATCGTACTTCATAATATCTTGAGTGGCACTGATAGTAGCACAAGTTATGCTGAGAGTATTTTGTCAAACGTAACATGGATAGGAACAAAAGCAACATGTTCCCTTATTATAATATTAAGAAGCACCATCTTCAGTCTACCCACCAATGGATTTGAATTATTCTATATTTAGAGGAATTTGGAACATTATGCATAAGAATGACCAACATGTCTTTCCACTGTTTGAGCCTACAACAATCTTTAGAAAATTATTTCATAGGTGTAAAAACACAATAAAGAGGCCATTCAGGTTAGAGGCATTATTTATTTTGATAGAAAATGCATCATTTTTTATCTCATAACCATTAATTAGAGACACAAAAACTATGCTTGCTCACTACTAATAGATCTCAAAGGTTGGAAAGGTAGGAGAAGTTCATATTTCCTAAAACTACACCACTTCTTGTTAAAGAACTACATCAGAATGTCTTTATATCAATTGTGGAAGTCACTAACTCCCCATTATGATTTTTATGATGATGTATATGGATTTTGTTGTACAAAGAAGTATCTGTTACTTGAAAGATATGTCTATTTCGGTTGCCAAGGCAAGCCTAATGAAGCTTGGCATGCTGCAATAACCACGCTTCTTCTAAAGTCATAGCCTTATGGTAGGAAGCAATACATTATGCCAAAAGATTATGTTTCAGCTCAGCAAATTTGCACTTTTATTTGTTAAGTTGAAGCTCCTTCTTCTCCTCTTCTAATTGGCAAGGCTTATAAGAAATATTACTAGGCTAAGCTACACTCCATTTCTTTAATGTTGACAATGCTCAGCAATATTTACTAAACAAACCATCGATTGAGTTTCCTTTTATAGTTCCTTTTGAAGCTTCCTATACTACATTAGTTGAATTTTGAAATGATAGCCATATGCTTTCCAACTTGGTATAGTTATTAGTTTTATTCAATGTCAATTACCAAAAAAATAAACAAAGGGTGGTGGTTTGTGTTGGTATGAGAAAATTATTTTACTATTGCACTTGAGGATGCTTGCACACCATACAAATTTATAAAAGCACTATCCAGTATTTAATAATATGAGTTCTCTTTACCTTAGTATTACACCAAGGGAACTTATTCCTAATAAATCCCAAGTTAGTTAGATGTAGATCGTGAATGAAGCTAGTGAACCCATACTGAGCCAATCTGTTATTGATTTTTTTCTTTCTTATTTCTCATTCAATATAATTAAGGCATTAAAATCTTCTATAATTATTGATAATCCAAAAAAGCTTTCTTGATTACAAGATTTTGTCCCATGCTGCCTAATGGTCAAGATAATCTTTTGATGTATACACCACATAACACAACAATGTATCATTGACACCAGACCTCATTAGATAGTAATAACCTGTGAGGATAAAAAAGCTCCACTCAATGCCTCCATAAAGTTAGAAATATCCGTTAACAACCCTATCAAAAATGAACAAAGTAGGCTAAATTCTTGCCTAAAAGTTGATCCACAACATGCCTATAAACATTCTCCTCTTCAGTTTCCAAAAAAGCAATTACGAACACCTTACTTTCCCATACCAAGTGTAACAAGTTGCTATAGGATTTGTTAGCTCTAATCCCCTAAATATTACATAATAATAACGAAACTATATTTTATTAGTTTAAAAACATGCCCTTATATAAAATACATTTCTCAAAGAATTTCACATCCTTTTTGTTGCCATTTTGAATCATTACTCAACTACAAACAGTGAAGAGATTTGCAAGCATGTTTATCATCATATCAAGAAAAAGTAAAATTGCTTGTCCCCACCCCATAGATGTTGGCCTACTTGAGCCAAACTTTGACCTTATCCTTGGTAGGCTATTGCCACCTCAAACTTGCTAATTTGATGTGAGCCTCTCCTTGGGAAGATTCCTTCTTTTGATCCTTAGCCTACTAGTATTAGCAATCATTTTCAGTTGTTATTCCCCTCTCAAGGGTAGGTTGTTGTGTGTTACTCATCCATCAACAATTGGAATCACCACTTCTCGTCCGACATACATGTGTTAACCATGTTGCCAGCATTCATCTTGAGCTAGGATATAACTCTTGATGAAATTCATAGTTTCATTACTTATAAATTCCTTGTTTATAGACAAAGATAATTCAAAATTTTTATTCTGAGATCAAAGTGAAAGCATGTATCCATGTACTTCATAATACATTAATCATATTTAGATACCTTAAAATAATATTTAGATACATCAAAATCATATTCAGATACTTTAAAATCATATTTAGATTCTTAAATATCATATTTAGATACTTCATAATACATCAATCATATTCAGATACTTCAAATCCATATTTAGGTACTTCAAAGTCATATTCAAATACTTCATAATATATCAATCATATTCATATGCTTCAAAATCATATTTAGATACTTAAAAATCATATTTATATACTTCATAATACAATATGTAGGTTCATACAATATAGCCATCCCCACCTTATCGCATCAACTCCATGGGCCATTTATTGATTCTCAATAAGTCACATTGGGTGAGCAAGCCAAAATAGAAAAATGCAGATTGGGTTTAGGGATAATCAGGCTTGAACTGGTCACTTCCGCCTCGTCAAGATGACGCTCTATCACTGAGTTATGTCCCTTCCCAATTCCATTGAGAAATAGAACTAACAAATACAAACTAAGAACTAAGACTAGACTAATTAACATATCAACTAAAAATCAAATCTATATTTTAATAATATAAATAAAATGTTAATAAATCTAAAACTAAATAATAATACAAATAGAATAATTACAATATATTATTAATAACACACAAACATAATAAATAATAGATATATAATAAATGTATAGTTTAATAAAATAATCAAATTAAATAAATAAAATAATAGTTGAAATAATAGAATAAAAAAGGTATAACAAAAAATAAAAAAGATATAATAAAAAATAAAAAAGACAAAAATATTAAATAGAAAAGATATTATAGAGAAGAACTATCTTTTCTGTAATCTTTTCGCTATGCAACCATTACATAATAAATCAGATCACATGGATATCCCTTCAACACAACATAGGCCATTGAAAGGAACTCAAATTGCTCACCAAAGCACAAAAGCTAGGATCTTTCCTATCATCAAATATATTCCTATTTGAATAGTGCATAACTACATGGATATGCTCACACTAAGCATCCAATTTGGATCCAATTCAAAATTTTCCTTGGGAGGGATTGAGAAGGCATTGGAATATGAAAACATGATTGGAATGGGCTGAGTTACTCTTCGAAATGGAGTAGATGGAGGAATTTGATTCTCAATCTAAGAAAAGGTTGCAATCTTTCAAAAGAATTGAACGAGAAGCCTTATGAGGTGAAAAGCTCACATATGGTTCTATAGTGTGATAGTAAGGGTGACTTATCTGTCAACTTTTCTACTGTCACCCCCAAAAAACCAAACTCTGGCTTATGTAAAGTTGCTAGAGTAGGATTAACCTCTGGATTACAAATCACTGCTTATATACTTGGTATTTTCCAAAATTTACATGAACATTATATAGTATTAGTAAGAATAGAAAGGGTTAAGGATTTACCTAGTGTGAGATATGACATTATTCGACAAAACCTAGATATTGTCGAAGTAAAGGATCACCGATAAGGGTGTTCTAGTGCATTGTAGATTCTTATCCAAGACTTGTATCAATTGATGATGTCATGTGAACTACTAAAAGCATGTGACTTGTATGGCTAAACTAATAACAAATGTTTTGAATGGGACTGGATAGGCTACCCATAATACTAAATATCTTCTTTCTAAAGAGATTTGATTCAGAACTACTACATGTCCAAGGTGCTCTATTGGAAAAAATTTAGAGGTTTTTCCTTAATTTGTGTGTAAAAAAATTTGAAAAACTTGAATTTTTTAGAATAGATCTTTGTGTAATAGTAATGGTACAAAGCACTTCTTTTTCCATTAAATTGGAAACGGATGGAAATAGATACTCAATTTGAATGGAAAGTGAGCAAACAAATTGCATGCTCGATCTCATAGATACAAATTGAATTTTATTGAAAGGCATATTCAGCAAAAGCCGTATGTATGGCTTGGAGGGAGATTTTTCTTATCTTTTGAGATCCACCATACAATATGGATTCAAAAAGAAAAAGCCAAAATAAGTGATTTGTTTTTAACCCTTATCAAAATAAAACTAATTCTTTAATTTTTCTAATGTTCATTTCATGTGGAGGAGCTGCAAAAAAATTATAAAATTCGATCTAATTTATCATAATTTAATAGTTAATGCATTGATTAACCATATTCTAAAACATGAAAAAAATCATTGTCATATAATATTGTCTATCAAGTTGTGAAAAAGATTCAACAATAGATAAAAAAAATCCTTTATCTATCTTACGTAAAGCAATATGTAGAGTAACCTCTGATATAGTAGTAATAACAACACGTGAAAGCGGATCAACTCATTAAGTTTCTATTGAAATATTATTTATACATGGAAAAGTGATTGCAATTCTTTGGTTATTATGGTCATCCTTCAAGCATCTGAGTCAAAATCAAAATATGGCTTTTCAATTAAGTATTGAAAAAATAGATGCTTCGAAAGGCCTTTGTGATGCTATACGCAGAAAGGAAGAGACTCATTGAACGATAAAGGCAAATAGAGCTTTTGCACATTTTTGTTAATCCATGGTCAAGTCTATATAGACATATAGATCCGTGGATCCATACATCTCGATCATAAAAGAATCAATAGAAAAAGAAAGAATCAAGCTCAATCTTTTTTGAAATAGACATAAAGGCGAGGAAAGATGAAACACAAATTATAGATCAACTAAGCGTTCTCGAGGGCTAGCTTAAAAGGAGAATTCTATAGAAATATCATGGAAAAAGGTTTGATCCTTATCTTATTTATGGGGATTCCATAATTATCCCATTTCAAAAAGTGAAGATTGAAAATAATTGAGACTTTTTCATAGATTGGATGCAGTTGCAAATTCATGATCTGGCTTGTACATAATGAAAACTTCATTCTCGATTATTTCAATACTTAATTGGAAAGCCATATTTTGATTTCAAGTAGGATGCTTGTAGGATTACTATAATAACAAAGGAATTGCAATCACTTTTCCTGTGTAGAACCTATTTCAATAGAAACTTAATGAGTCAGTCTGCTTACACGTCTGGCTTTTACTACTATATCAGGGGTTACTCTACATATTGCTTTACGTTAGATAGATAAATATTTTTTTTATTTCTTGTTGAATCATTTTCACGACTCGATAGATGATATTATATGACAATGATTTTTTTTGTGTTTTAGAATACAGTTAACAAACTCAGTAACTAATAAATTATGTTAAATTAGATCAAATTTTGCAATTTTTTTGTAGCACCTTCACATGAAGTGAACATTAAAATGGTTAAAGAATTAACTTTTTTTATTAGGGCTAAAAACAAATCACTTATTTTGGCTTTTTCTTTTTGACACCATAATGTAGGGTGCACCTCAAAAGATAAGAAAATCTCCCCCCAAGTTGTACATATGGCTTTCACGGAATGTGGCTTTCTATAAACTTCATTATGTATCTATGAGATCGAGTATACAATTTGTTCTCACTTTCTATTAAAATTGAGTATTTGGTTCCATCCTTTTCCAACTAGGATAGGAAATCATATGTTTTACATATCCATATGATCATGTCCTTGGCTTTCCAAAATTTTTTAATGAAAAAAGAAGTGCTTTGTATCATTGTTATTAGATTCAGACTTGTTCTAAAAAAGTCATGTTATTTCAAAATTTTTTTGACACACACACAGATTAAGGAAAAACCTTTAATTTATTTAAATAGTTGTTTTGAATCAAATCTTTAGAAGGAAGATCTTTTGTATTATGTGTAGCTTTCTCCAGTCCCCTTTCAAAACATTTTTTATTTGTTTAGCCATACACCTCACATGTTTTTAGTAGTTCACATGATATCAATAATTGATACAAGTCTTGGATAGGAATCTACAATGCACTATAACACCCTTATCGATGATCCTTTACTTTAACAGCATCAAGGGTTTGTCAAATAACATGATTTCTCACACCAGTAAATCCTTAACCCTTTCTCTTCTTGCTAATACTATAGAATGTTCATGTAAAGTATGGCAAATATCAACTATATAAGAAGTGATTTGTAATCCAAAGGTTAATCCAACTCTACAAGCTTTACGTAAGGCCGAGTTCGGTTTTTTAGAACTGATAGTAGAAAAGGTGACAGTTAAGTCACCCTTACCGTCACTCTACAAAACCATATGTGAGATATTCACCTCATATGGCTCTTTGTTCAATTCTTTCAAAAGAATTGCATCCTTTTTTTAGATTGAGAATCTCCTTCCCTCTTTCACTCCATCCCAAAGAGTAACTCAGCCCAATCCATTCATGTTTTCATGTTCCAATGCCTTCCAATCCCTTCCAAGGAAAATTTTGAATTGGATCCAAAATGGATGGCTTAGTGTGAACTTATCCTTGCAGTTATACACTATTCAAATAGGAATCTATTTGGTGATAGGAAAGAACTTTGCTTTTGTGCTTTGGTGAGTAATTTGAGATTCTTTCAATGACCTATGTTGTGTTTAGGGGATATCCATATGATCTGATTGATTATGCAAGGGCTGCATAGCAAAAAATATATAGAAAAGATAGTTCTTTTCTATTATATATTTTTATTTTCTATTTTATGTTTTTATTTTCTATGTTATCTTTTTTATTTTATATTATGTCTTTTTTTTTCAATTATACCTTTTTAATTCTATTTTTTTATCTACTATTTTATTTATCTATATATTTATTATATATCAATTATTTATAATATTAGTGTGTTATTATTAATATATTACTATATTCTATTTGTATTATTATTTACATTTAGATTTATTTAATGTTTTATTTATATTATTAGAATATATATATGAATTTTGAATTGATTTTTTAATTAGGCTACTCTTAGTAATTAGTCGATATTTGTTAGTTCTATTTCACAATGGGAACGAAAAGGGATATAAGTCAATGATAGAGTGTCACCTTATTGTAGTGGAAGTCACCAGTTTGAGCCTGATTATCCCTAAACCAATTCTGCATTTTTATATTTTGGCTTTCTCTCCCACTGTGAGTGACTGAGAATCGATAAAAGGCCTATTGTTTTGATGTGATAAGATGGGTATGGCAATATGTTATGAACATATATATATATATACATATATATATATTATGAAGTATCTAAATATGATTTTTAAGTATCTAAATATGATTGATGTATTATGAAGTATCCAAATATGATTTTGAAGTATATGAATATGATTGATGTATTATGAAATATTTGAATATGTTTTTAAGTGCATAAATATATTGTTTAAGTATCTAAATATTATTAATATATTATGATGTGTTTGAACATGTTTGATGTATTATGAAGTATCTGAATATGATTTTGAAGAATCTAAATATGATTTTGAAGTACCTAAATATGATTTTGAGGTATCTAAATATGATTTTAAAGTATCTAGATATGATTGATATATTATGAAGTGGATGGATACAAGTTTTCACTTTGATCTCAAACTAAAAATTTCGATTTAGCTTTTCCTATAAACAAAAAAGTTATAAGCAATGAAACTATGAATTTCATCAAGAGTTATATCCCAGCTCAGGATGAATGCTAGCAGCATGCTTAACACATGTAAGTCAGATGAGAAGTGGTGATTCCAATGGAAAATGGGTGAGTAACACACAAGAACCTACCCTCCAGAGGGGAACAACAACTAGAAAGGATTGCTAATACCTTTTAGGCTAAGGAGGAAAAAAAGGAATCCACCCAAGGGAATGCTCACATCTGATTAGCTAGTTTTTGGGGTAATAGCTAACAGAGAATATGGTTCAAGTTTGGCTCAAGCATACCAACATTTTTTGGGTGGGGACAAGTAATTTTCTTTTTTTTGGATATGATTATAAACATGTTTGAAAATCTTTTCAGTGTTTATAGTTGAGAAATGATTTAAAATGGCAACAAAGAGGATGTGGAATTCTTAGAGAAATGTATTCTATATAAGGACATGTTTTTTAGCTTATTAAATGTAGTTTCATTATTAGTATATGATATTTAAGGGATTAGAGCTAACAAATCCTATAGCTACTTATTACACTTGGTATGGGAAAGGGGGTGTTTGTAGTTACTTTTTTGGAAACTGAAGAGGAGAATGTTTATAGGCATGAAGTGGATTAGCTTTTAGGGTAAGAATTTGAACTACTTTCTTTTTCTTTGATCGGGTTGTTTGGGGGTATTTCTAACTTTATGGAGGCATTGATTGGAGCTTTATATTATGGATTCATCCTCACAAGTGGTTAATATCTAGTGAGATCTAGTGTCAACAATACTTGGTGGTGATGTATGGTGTATACATAAAAAGATTATTTTAACCATCAAGTAGCTTGGGACCAAATCAGGGAATCAACAAAGCTTAGTAGATTATCAATTATTATAGAAGATTTTAATGCCTTAATTATATGGAAACAAAAACAAGGGAGAAAAAATCAATAACAAATTGGGTCAGTCAGGCTTTTTTATTTTCATTCATGATCTACATCTAAATAACTTGGGAGTTGATGGGAATATGTTCACTTGGTGGAATAACAAAGTAGAGAGAACTCTCATATATTAAATCCTGGACAGAGATTTTATGAATTTTTGATGGTGTGCGAGCATCCTCAAGCGTAATAGTGAAACATTTTTCTCATACCAACTCAAACCACTACCCTTTGTTTATTTTTTTGGTTGTTGACATTGAATAATACTAATAAAAGTACAAAGTTTGAAAACTTATGGCTATCATTTCCAATCTCAACTGATGTAGTACAGGAAGATTGGAAAAGAACTATCAAAGGAAACTCAATCGATGGTTTATCCATTAAATTTATCTTAGCATTGTCAAAATTAAAGAAATGGAGTGTAGCTTAGCCTGGTAATATTTCTTATAAGCCTTGCCAACAAGAAGAGGAGAACTAGGAGCTACAACTTAACAAATAAAAGAGTGGATTTATTGAGCTGAAACATAATCTCTGGGCATAATTTACTGCTTCCTGCATAAAGGTTATGACTTTAGAAGAAGCATGGTTGTTGCAATGTGCCAAGCTTCATTAGACTAGCTTGGCGATTGAAACAGACATTTCTTTTAGGTAACAGATACTTCTATGTACAACAAAGATAATATACATCATCATAAAAATGATAATGGGGAATTAGTGACCTCCACAACTTATATAAAGGCATTTTGATGTAATTCTTCAGCTAGAAGTGGTGTAGTTTTAGGAAATATGAACATCCCTTACCCTTCCAGTCTTTGAGATCTATCAATAGTGAGCAGGCATAGTTTAGTGATGATGAGATAAAAAATTATGTATTTTCTATAAAAAGAAATAAAGCCTCTAATGTGAATGGCATCTTTATTGAGTTTTTACATTCTTATTGGAACATTACCTTAGGAGATATTGCCACAACTATGAAATAGTTTTTTAAAGATTGTTGTATGACCAAACAGTGGAAATACACATTACTCAATCTTATACATAATATTGAAAATTCCTCTAAATATAGAATAATTCAAATCCATTAGTCTTTGCAAGGTGATCTACAAATTCATGTCCAAACTTTTGGTGGGTACTCTAAAAATGGTGTTTCTTAATATTATAGTAAGCGAACATACTACTTTTGTGCCTATCCTTTTTTTGTTTGACAATATACTCTTAGCAAACTTGTGCTACTATGACTATTACTCAAGTTATTATGAAGTACTATGGGCAACACTCTAGCTAAGTGGTTGATTTTATAAGGTGTAGTGTATCATTTTGTAAGGGGATGGTATGGATGCAAAGGAAGATGATTGTAAGAAAATTACAAATGTGCAAAGATATTTAATTGAAATATCTTGGAAAACCTATTATAAAAACTAAACATTAAAAAAAATGTGTTCAAATTCATTTATGAATGAGTTAAACAATGTATAAAGATGGAAGATGATGTCAATATCGATGATAGGGCATAATGTGACGATCAACTTGGCACTAGCTACTATTCCTTCATATTGCTTAGCATACTCTTTAATTTTTAGTGGCATTATTATTCATTTAGAGAAATTTGTATGTAAATAAATATGGATTAGTTCAAATATTTGTAGCATACTATATTGTCCTTATTTGGAATTTCTAACTCTTTATATGGAGTGTAGAGGACTCATAGTCCATAGTTTGTCAAATTTCTAGGTAGCATTGTTTGTAAAGCACTGTAGAAGGGTTATAGCTTGAGAAGATGATTTATGTGTTCAAGCTTTTAGATCCAAGTATTTATGACAAATAATACCTTTTATAAGTTAAAACATTTACTTGTGTCTCTTTGACAATTTGGATTATGCATTCCCCTTGAGCCAAATCAAAAGAAAAAGATGTGTTATACTTCAAACAAATTGAGGTCACAACATTAGAATAAAAAATCATTTACAATTTCGAGTGTATGAGCCACAATTTAACAATAGAGGAGATTGCAAGGGTTCAAAAATTGTATTTATAGACTTAAGTTAGTGTCATCACATTGAGATTATGTCTTAACTTTACTATCTACTTACTCTTAGATATGTGAACAGGGATTGAAATGCCATTTCTCTATCCATGAAGTAATAATGTGATAGAGGATGTGAAACATAGCTCATGGGAAGGCCATACGACAAAGGCATTTTGGTCCAACTTTTTTGCAAACTCTGATCTCATGCTCAATAGAGCAAACAATGAGGATTTGAATTCCTTAAATAAGCGATTTGAGGTAACCCTATCCCCTTAGTATTGTTTAATGCAACATTCAAATATAATTTATCTAATTTCTTTAATGTTTGTTTTTATTTTCTTGCAATACTGTGTGATAGTAAATCTCTTCTAATGTTTCCTGTCTAATTCTTTGAATTGGATTTATTATAATGCACCATTTCTTTTCATTTTAACTTTTATATATATTTAATTAATATTTTAAAAAATTATTTTTTTAGTTATAGCTCATTATAGTGACCTCTATCATAATAAATAATGTTTTATACACATATCATATAATATTTTTTTAGTATTTTGGAATTCTTTACAAGATATTTTGATTCTTACATTATGAGAAAATTAGAATGCTAACCTTAATCTCTTTATATCTTGAAATGCATATTTCTTGTATAATTTATGTCAATTCTTTAAATGTTTTACTTTGTTTTGGTTATTTCTTTGACTCTAAATCTCTACTTATGTGATCTTGATGTCTAAATGATTTGGTTTTATATATTGCTATTATTTATCTCATTATATCTTTAATATATATATATATATATACTTGTTATTTAAATTGGTAACATATTATTATTTTCATTTATTTATTTTGTAATTCATAATTTTTTAAAATGAGATTTGTTTGAGTTGAAACAAACATCATTAGATTTGACTTAACAAGATCTTTCTCTTAAGCATACATTTGATGATTGAGGATATTAACCTTGATCTTTTTTGTTCATTGAATGCATCATTCATATATAACTATCTCATTTATTCTAATTTTTTCTTTAATTTTATTATATTATGATGAAACTATAAATCTTGTCTCAATTCACCAATACATCACTTTGATTAAGTTGTGTTATGTTGATTCAATCTATCTTACTTTCTTTAATATATATTTTCTTTATATTTTTTCAACTTAGCTCATTTCAACTTAACTATTCTCAATGAGCTCTCTCTAATTAAATATTTAGTTTTATATTTTGTTTAATTTTTATTTTCTAAAATTTTAGCATATTTTGTTAAACATTTTTATTCATACCATGTTTAATGATTGAGAATGATACACTAGATTTCTTTAGTATATTAAGAAAAACCTTTCCCACACAATTTATCTCATTTCTTCTTTTTCATTTTACTATATTACTATAGTACTATAAATCTTCCTCATGTGACCTTCATATCACTTTGATTTTGTTAACTTACATTGCTTTAATTTGGCTATTGTTTTCTTTAATAATTATTTAATGAATTTTGAAACAATAATTTACCATTTTTTTATATTTTATTTTTTGTTTCATATTAATTCTAAGACAAAATCTTATCTAGATTAAAAAATTTAATTGGACTCACCTTAACAAGATTTATTTAATTAAATATTCAATTCTATATTTTTTAATGTTTGTATTATAATAATTTTGCATACTTGAATAGACATTTTATTTCTTACCTGATTTGGTCTCTAAAGATGCTATAATCATTTTCCTTAATATCTCAGGATACAACTTTCTCACGTAATTTATCTCTTTCCTTTAAAGATTTGTCTTTCATTTAGTTGTCTAGCTATGAAACTCTAATTCCTCTTTTTTGTGACATTTACATTTCTTTGCTTTTGCTGTGTTACAAATCTTCAATTTATCTCATTTTTATTTTAAAATATATCTGCTTAATATTAAAAAAATAATATTGTATGAATTCTTATTTAATATTTGTTTTTATAATTTGAATTTTTTTAGGGTTCTAGATTACTTTGAAATATATATATCAATTCATTCCAGATTGTTGATAAAATATCTTGCATTCAATATGTTTAACATCTAGGCATCCAACTTTCCTATAAAATTCCTGTTATTTCATCAAATGTTTTGCTTTGATTTATTGAGTTACTTTGTTACTCTGAATCCACCCATATATGACCTTTTTAGTGTCTTATATTTTTTTATATTACATTACTTCAAATTATCTCATTTCAACATTAAATATACTTATGTGATTTTAAAATAATAATTTATTGTTATTGATGCTTAATTATTTTAGTGATTCCTATCAATTCCAAATGAAGATCAAGGAAAAATAAGCATAGTTGGGCTCAACTTGTTGTGCTCAATTAACTTAATATTTTATATTTTTAATTATTTTATTATAAATAGTTTCATCATGCTTTTCTAGAAATCTTGCTTCATAACACATTTGATAACAGAAGATTTCATAGTCCAACTTTTTTGTACCTTGGAATATAATTTTTTAGTAAAATTTACCTCATTTCTTATAATTGTTCACTTTGATTTGGTTTTACTATTATGTAATGGTAAATATTCTCTGGTGTAACCTCTACATTACTTTGATTTGAGGTTATTATATTGGTTCTATTTATCACATTTATACTTTAATATATATTTATGTTTTACGAAATTTATTCTTTATAGATATTGCTTTTGTAATTCTCCTTTATTTTAAACGATTTCGACCAAGATAAAGCAAGGATTATTGGACTATTCTCGATCACCTTTTTTGGATAAAATATTCATTTTTAAGATTTTAAATTTTTCATTTTGTTCATTTTGGCATGCTTCTTGATAAATTTTTATTTGCACCTTATTTAAGTATTAGCGATTTCACACTCGATCTCTTTAATATGTTTCCACACTTTACTATATATTTTTTTTTACATTTTTCAAAGTTTTGTCTTTAATTTGGTTATACTGTAATGAAAGTCTAATTTTTCTCTCATGTGGCCTTTATACTACTCTAATTTGGTTATATTACATTCCTTTTATTTATATTATTTTAAGTTGAATGTATGTTTTCTTGATACTAAAACAAAATGTATTATCATTTAACTTATTTGCATTTGTAACTAGCCATAATAATAAATGAGATATCACTAAGATGTAAGCTTTTTTTCACTTCCCTACAATGATTTCAATGCAATTAAATATTCATTTTTTATATTTTTTGAGTATTTTAAATTTTAAGGTAAATGGTTCAATGGTTTGAATTAGTTGTTTTACTTTTAAAATTTTTTTATCTTCAACTTCATAATATATTTACAAAATATTAGAGTAATAAATCATTTTTTATTTATGCTTATTCAATTCTAAATTTTGTAACAATTTCAAATATGGTCTAATGGAGATTAAAAAAATGTCATTGGACTCATTTTGAGGAGCTCTATGAAATTAAATACTAACTTTTTTATATACATTACTATATATTATTTTTTGTTTCTAATTTTTGGTACATTTTATGGGACATTTCAATTAAATTTTAGTTTGATGATTTAGGAAGTTAAGTTTTTTCACTATGGTATCTTGGAAGGAAAATTTTCCTATGCAATTAATATTATTTCTTCAAGTATTGATATTATCAAGTGAAGTTAAATTTGAAAGTAATTGGAGCATATAGATGAGCTCCCCTTAACCCAAGGAACCTCTCTTAAAATCAAGCTTAATTTCTCCTTATTTTTTAATTGCAAAAAGAATCATCTACTTCTATGGAATAAATCTTTATTAAGAAGTTTTATTAAGGTTCTAACGTGCTTGTTGTTAACAACAAATTGACTATCCACCATATTACATTTTACATGGTCTCTAATGAAATGGTGCAAAAAATTAATTTGTTTAGACATTATAAGGATTTGAGTAAGACAAATGACATTCAAATTGAAATATTTTTTGGGAAATTTTTGCAATTGTAATCCCATATAATCTAATTGCATTTTCAAACTGAAAACTTTTACTAAAATACTTCCAACGCAATATATTGTGGTTCATTTGTTGCTAAAGCAATAATTCTTTTTCTTTTTTTGCTAGATCATGATTTTAAGAGGTGTAAAAAAGTTATTAACTACAATGCTTTTCTTATGTATTTGAGAACCTATAATCTTTATAGCCATATCTTGTTAAGTCATGACTTAATTGAAATTTAGCATACAAAAACTTTAAGATATTTGTTCCAACTAAGCATCAGAAGCATTATTTTTATAGCTTCTAGATGGAAGCCCTTGGAGCCTGATTAAAATTGATAAAAAAATTCCCATACTAGTTTCATTGTTAGGTCGTCTTATAGTAAAGTAAAGAACATATCATCCCTTGGTATACATATAAATCTATTTGTTTTCCTTTCTTATGTTTATTTAATAGTATGGAGTGCACTCTTGAAAGTAGAAATGCATTTGAGTTTCTTATGATCAAGTTATTTTAACATCTCATTTATATATTTTATTTAAAATAAAAGGATACATTTCTTGTCTTACTCAACTTTCAATCTGAGAAAATAGATGACATAGCCCATGTGTTCATCTCTAATTCAACACCCATAAGCTTACTAAACCATTCACATGAGTCCAAGTTGGTTGATCCAAATATGATATCGTCTACATAATCTTTGATTAGAAGGAGTTCATCAACATAGTTCATGGTGAGAAAAGTTATATCTACCTTCCCATTTTGAAATAATGTTTTAGTAGATATCTACTAAATATGTCGTACCACGATCTTTTTTTATGCTACAATTCATATAATTCTTTCAATAGCTTATGCACAAGATTTTGTTGAAGATAATGTTGAATGAAATTCAATTATTCTACACACTTTTTCAAAAATAACAACATTTAAGGAGGTGTTCGTAACATCCATTTGGTATAGTTTAAGTAACTTGTAATAAGAAAAAGTTAAAAATGACCTTGTTGCCATCCACCTTACCATTGGCTCAAGTATTCCTTCTATGTTTAATCCTTCCACTTAATTATAACCATTTTCTACTAGCATTCCTTTATTTTGAATGAAACCTACATGATCATTTACTTTTTATTTTTGAGTACTCACTTTTTTGCCACAACAATGTGGTCACTTAGCCTATCATTTAATTCCAATACATTCACTCCCACAAACAAGTTGAAACCATCTAGTATGGACAAATAAAAAAATTATTTCCTCAAAGCTTCACTTGTATTTTTTGGTACAAATTTTAAAATAGATGCAACATATATAATTTCTATTTAAAAAAAAGACATTAGTTTTTACTCCAAAAGAGATGTCTGTTAAGATTAAATCTCTATGGTGATTTTCATTCTATAATAACTCCTTTGATGCTTCCATTTTTTTATTTTAAAGCTTTAACATCTCATTTATGCACTTTATTTTAGATCAGAGATACCTTTGTTACCCTAGTTAACTTCCAATTTCAGAAAAAAGAAAACCTCATTATTTATGTTCATCTCAAATCCTTCACTCACATTCATACCAAATCATTTACAAAAGTCATAGTCTATTGAAAAAATACTAGACTAGAAGTTAATTAATATAATCCTTAATGAACAAAATCTGGTCTACATCCTCATACTAAAATAATTTTAAGTAAAAATCTGAAAATTTTGTCATACCAAAACCTTTGTTTGTCATTCAATTTTAGTTTTCCAAAGCCATCCATATCTTCTAAATCTACTTCTTTGTTTTGATGCATAATTTGATCAAACACCACTTTCGTAGATTCCATTACAACTAAGCTTTTTTAATAAATCGCTAATTAGTTTATCTATTTGAAAAATATTTTGTTGAGATAGCTTCCATTAACTTTGTTCCTAATCTTTAATTCCAATCTACTTACTGATGTAATTTTACAATCAAAATATGGTTAGGTTTTCATGTTTGGGCTTCATATTATTGAAACATATGTTATCTTTTAATCATAATTGGTTTGATAATAAACAAATTTAGACATTAAGATTATTAGAATGGCTTCAATTATTATGGCATTCTGGTTTTGAAATCTTATATCACATATAGAAAAGTAAAAGTAAGTTCTGTAGTTTTAAGGGCAGAAACATTCTATGATGTATAACATAAAGGATGCTAAATTAACTATTTAGATGGATAATTTAATAATATATGCTATATCCATAACAAATAGGAACTTTACTACATCAATCATTGTGGCATATTGATAGCAAGAAGTTATTCTCTTAAGCAAGCTTAGTGATGTGAGGAATATTAAAAGAAAAATATTTTTAAGTAGAGATTTTAAATTAAATTTAATTGAAACTGAGGTTATCCACCATAAAAATTCTTATGTTGCCTATTAAGGTAACATTTATTTTGCCAAATAATAAAGTCAAATATGTGTGAAAGGAGTAGTAAGACATGTGTCATCGCAAAAATATTATATTGCATAAGGATTCCAAAGTTACATAATACTTTTATAAAAGGTTGCTCGATGCATATTATAGTCAACTAATGTTTAACACAAGATTCCAAGCTAAAAAAAGAAATCTATGAAATAGAATGTTTAAAAGACTTAAGAACATGTTAAGGTTATGAAAATTTTGCTTTTGATGTAGCTAGGATAATTATTTGACTCCTAATTAATTTTCTTATACAATAATAATTATTAGTCTAACATAGAGATGACACTTTACATATGATTATATAATATTTTGTAATAATTACGATCATTCTGATATGAACAAATGAAGAGTACTCATCTTGATATAGATGTGAGTTTAGAAACTATTAAGAATTTCCACATAGTGAAAACATGAACTAATAAAGAATAGGTTTACTCCACAAACTTTTAAAAGATAGTTAAGAAAGTGGACTTTTAAGAAGAGGATCATGTATTCACAAAGGTATGTCTAATGAAATGCATTATAATGTTTGGAAAATGATGATATTTAATGACAGAATTTTGTTCCTTTGTAGATTATTGAAATAAATTATTAAATTGCTTACAACATAGTTTTTCCAATATCATTAGAAAGAACACATCATGTATTCTTTCTCTCAATCTTAATAAAAGTTGTTGCTAATAGTACATATATAGCACGATGGTGCATCCAAGATTATTTCACGAGGAAAGGATAATTGGCTTCATAACATGAGAAATCAAGAAAATAAGGAAGAAGAGCATCCCATGTTGAATGTACAATGGACAAGTTATACTAACTAATAACTATTTGGGATGTAGAGGAAAATACTTTTTATAGAAATCCCAACATTTTTTGAATTTGAATGATTAAATTCTTATATGTGGAGAAGTTTAAAAATATTGAAAAGACTTTAAATTCTATTTATTGTTTTGAATAAATGTAAGTACATTTTAAAATTTATTTTGAATGTGATGAAATGAAATTTGCATATGGATTTTTTGTATAAGATAACAAAAACTATAATTTGATAGAACTAATAATGTAGATAAGAAGTCAAATATGGTAGAACAAAAGAAAAGAAACCCTAAATAATAATTCTATTTCAACTTGAACAAGACATGCCATAAAATATACCAAAATGAAAATAATATTAATTTAATTCAAAGTGACTTTTTAAGGAAAAATAACAAAAGGGCTAAGTGATGTTAGAAATATATGAATTATTTAATTAAATAAGTAACACTTTGAGTAGTGTTTTTATGAAATTTCCTAAAAAAAACTTTTAAAAGTCATTTGCAATATAATGTGTAAGAAAATATAGTCTTTATAAGGTTTTTGCCACAAGGGCTATATAACAAAATAAAAATTCTGTACCAAATCGGGAGAATTGTGATAGAAAAGCAACTATTAACATAGATATTGCAGTTGGGAGTGAAATGGAAATATGTTATAAAGTTTAAGAAGAAGGAGACAAATCAGATAAAAGTGCATTTAAAGAAGGAGAAGGAACAAGTTTAGTGAAGATATTATATGATGCTTTTTAAGGAAGAAAGGTCGGTCACCTCTTAATGGTGGATTTAACTTTCTCAAAAAATTAATATTGTTGAAGTCAATATCTATGTCACAAAGAAATTTAATATTCTTAAAATACTTTCATTAGTAGAGTACATCCTAAGGGAAATTTTGGAATGGTAAAGCCCTGAGGTAAATGAGATTATTTCATGTGGGTACTACATGGTCCCATAAATGGTTGGAATCGTCCAAAAGTATTGTAGCAAGGAGATAATGTGACTATCAAATGATAGCTAATAGTTTTATGATTATTTCATTGAGTATTGGATTGTTTATTATGTTATGTTCTTGACATTTAGTCATGAAATATTTTTTGATAACAACAAATGCTAAGAATTACTAACATATTTATTTGAATGAATTTTTAGATTTTTGAAACCTGATATTTGTATTATTGAGAGAATTAAAAAAAGAAAAGATGTGGTTTGAATTTAGCAAAGAGATTTATTTTAAATTTAATTTAGATTAATCATCTTAGAAATGTATTAGGATTCTAAAATTTTAATCTTATCTTTCCCATCCGAATAATCATTCTCATCTTATCATGCCTTTCGAAATTCTCTTTCAAAAACCTATTGTAAAGTGTATTTTAATTATAAAACTAATAAGTAACAATATAATAATATAATTAAATTAATAAAAAAATATATTTCTAAAAAGAACCAAAACCATCAATAAGAGCATAGTGCCTGAATACATCTTGTAATGCTTATCATAACCATCAATTAGAACATAGTGCCTTAATACGGCTAGTAGTGCTTATCATGTTGGTAAAATAACTCTTAAACCCGTCAAACAACTTTGGTTTGATTCAAAAATTAAGTGTACAAATTTAACTTAAATCGAGAGCAAAGCATTGGATAGGCAACCTTAAAAGATTTACAAATTATGTGATGTAGGAAAGCTCTAATAAAGCAAAGATAATCCATCATTTATTTAATGTGGGACTAAAACTTATATCCATTTCACATGATTGAACTAAAAATTGTGTGAGCAATTTTTCCTATCCATTTGGACAATTATGTGACTGAATGATTCTAATCTCATCCACCTTTTAAGAGCAACTATTTTAATCTTTTATGTAATCAAGTAATTTTGTTACCTTAGAATCCATGATTTATCCACACGTAAGAGCATGTTCTAACCATTAGATTATGTTTCAGATGTAATGGTCTATATCAAATCATATTTTTCAAATAGCACTTTTTATTCTAATCAATAATTAAGAAGTCTTTATTAAGGAATGGTCCAAGAGCCTTCCGATCGAGTAGCTTCGACATAGTGTGTCTTTTAGTTATTGTGATTTTTATAATTTATTACTTAAAAAGTATGGTAGATTTTTTTAATTAAAGATAATTGACGAGTTCGTCAATTTGGCAAGTGTTTTTAGTCATTAGAAAATATTTATAAATAGGTAAATTCTTGAACATGATGAACTAACAAGTTTTTTATAAAATCTAAAGAAAATTTTCAAGCCATTATATTGAAACATTTAGTGCTTGATGCTCATTAACTCATTTTTATGGAGCACATTTAAATTGTCTCATTAATTATCTCTACTTTCTTCTCAAATATGCTAAGCTCTTAATTTTCTTTAATTATAATTCAAGTAATTGAAACACTTGTGCTTCATTAAGCTTTCATTTAAGTTAAGACTTTTGTCTGTAGTAACTTAAATTTTGTGTTATCAAATTATTTTTTTCTATTGCCAAGTTAATTTTATTGTAAGGTCATAATAGCCTCTTTCTATTATCTCATTTTCAGGATTTATCTCATTTGGAAAAGTACTTTATATGAATGAAAATAGTACCACAATTATCTTAAATATGTTGGAGTTAAAATTGTTTTTGCTTTTAAATTTAATAACTAAAATCAAGTATTATACATTGTAAATAAGATTTGAGAAATTAATTTTAGAAAATTCAAAAGAAAAAGTAAGAAAAAAGAAAACAATTGAAGAAAATCTTAAAACTTTAAAATTTAATAAAGATCTTTCAAATAAATAAGTTATAGATAAAATTATGATTTGTGTTAAACCTTAACCTTAAAATAAACATTAAGCTTTTGCAATAAATTGGAATTCATTCATAATACAAGATAATATAAATAGTAAATGTTGGTAATAGTTATAAAGAAATAATTAAATTAATTTGAAAAAATTTGTGTACTAGACCACAGGATAAAAGTATAATTTGAACAAAATAGAGTAAAGAAAAAATTGAGTTTGTTGATCATTTCACAAAATTCTAAATTTGTCAACAATTTAATAAATGTAAATTAAAACTTTTTAACTGATGTCAAAGAGGGGGAGAATCGAAATTAAAAGATTAAAATAAGTGTAAATTAAGTTGGAGCATTACTCGAGTCATGACATACATGAAGGTGGAGCACTAATTATCATGCACATTACTTTTATAAATTGGCAGATATTTTTGTGATGACCTCTCATCATGTTGCTTTGTTTTATGATCAAAAATACTAAGAATTACTAATGAACCATTTAAGAAAATTGTAAGATTTTAGATAGATGATACTTGTGTTCAAGGGAAAATTTAAAAAGCAAAACAAGAGAAGGTGAAATTCTATGATAATCATCTTGGTTGGAGGGACAAATAACTAAGATAAATATTTTGAATTTAGCTTTAGTTATTACAACAATATTTTGATTAAAATATTAAGCTTGATTAAAATCATTCTTTGAAGGCACAAAAACTAAATTTTGTTTAAAATAATTATTTTTAGAAAATTATTAAGATTCTTAAATCTTTACCATATGTCAACCATCTAAAAATGTACTTTATTCTTGATCATATCGTTGGAAACATTATATCAATAATTTATTTAAAAAATTATTATAATTATAATAAATAACTAGTAAAACTAATAATATAATTAAAATAACAAAAAGGAGAACCTATTACTAATAATATGGAAAATGCGAAGTTAGAACATAGCTCCAAAACATGGTGAGTTGAGCTTCTGAGATCGATAAACTAACCCTATAATTCATCAAATAATTTTTGTTCAATGGATAACTCATCAAATAATTGGAGAAATCACTTTAGAGAAGACCAGGGTATTACTAACACCAAAAAATGATAATCCATCATTCATTCAGTATGTAACAAAAATGTCCAACCATTTTGCATGACTATTCTCAAAATTACTATAGAGATTTCATCATTTGATCATGAAATTTTTCAATCAAATGATCTTATTCTCATTAGCCTTTTAAAAAACAACTAAATAGATTCATTATATGAATATGAAATTTTGTGACTATACATCTCATGTTTTGTTCATATATAAGATTTAAATCTAGCTATTAGATAACAATTTAGTTCTAATTGTCTAGATCAAACAATGCTTCCTTAATCCAAGACATCTCATCTTCCATTTTTCATGATCAAATGGTCTAGAAGCCTTTTGATCGAGCAGTTCTTGGGAATATCTCTTTTAGATGTTATTACAATACATTGGAATTTTTATAATTTATTAGTAATGACTAATTGAGTAGTTTTATAAGTACTTTTAGCAATTAGAAAAATGTTTATAAATATGTGAATTCATGAAAAAATTGTATTTATAAAATTTAAAGAAAAATTTCAAGTGATGTCGTTCAAGCCATTAGCACATAATGCTCATCATCACATCCTTATCCTTTGTCCTTCATGTATAAAACTCATAGTGTGTACTTTCTTCAAAAATTAATGTTCTCAATTTTTTTAATTCAAATTGACCAATTTAAAACAATTGTACCTCACTAGACATTTTTCAAACATTGTGTTGAAGTTTTCATTAATTTTTATTTTAACATAATTTAATTATTTTATTTTTTTTTCTATGTTAGTTTGGTTACAAGGCTATAGTAGTAAAATTTTATTGTATTGTTGTTGTAATACTTTTACCCACCTATGATTTGGCAAAATATTTATATTAGTTACTTGTTTTGCTAATTTTTGTCCAGGGTAGTTGTACACTTGAAAAATATTCATTTACCATTTTTTTTGTTAATATTTTTTCGTAATTTTCTTAATACTTTTTTATCAAAATCAACAAATTTTAAAAGAGTTAACATATTTTAAAATAAAATTAATATTTACTAAACTTCACTTTTAAAGATATACTCAAGTTTAATAAAAAAATATATTAAGGTTTTTCTAAAATATTATATAAAAAAATAATTTTTATTCCTAATAATTCAGCTCTCTCTCTCTCTCATTCAATAGTTCTTCATAATATGCATATGATGAAGTTTAGATCTATAAAAAGGCGTTCAATTATTAGGAATAAAACTTTACGTTTCTTACAAAAAAAATATTTGAAAAAATATTTTAAAAGTATTTTATAAAACTTTAAAATTTAATTCAAAATAATTTAATTAGTTTTATAAAAAATAATTTATAAAATAATGTAAAATAAAAAATCAATAAAAACTAAAATATATAGCAATGATTCATTCAACCAAAGAAAAGCCTCCATTCACCCCTAAGAAAATTTAGGAAAAAACACTCAACATAAAACATTCACTAAAAGAGAGGCAAGTTAAACTCTCACAATAACAAAACCAAAAAAATAAGTTAGTATGGTTAATGATCAAAATTAATAAGACTAAAATCTTATGCTTAATGAAATAATTAATGAGGCAAAATTATCTTATTAAACTAATTATGAATAGAAAAAATTAATAACTTAATTGATTTAAGAAGAAAGTTATAATTATGAGTTTGACGAGTGAAGCAAGTAGCTATAGTTGCAACAATTATTTTGGGTTAATAATAACTTGAACATTGTGGCTTGAAAATTTTACTTAAATTGTGTAAAAATTGATCAATCTATTTTGTTAAAAATTTCTCTTATTTATAACAATTTTTTAGGACTAAATGTACTTATCGAAAACCTATTTTTTAAATTTAGTTGAAGAATTTTTGTTTAAGGAAAATATTCTAAAGGCTAAAAAAGTAGCTAACAAAGATGTTGTGCACAAATCACTTGAACGTAATGAACTGAGACTAATTTTTTCTGAAAACTATACCATCAAAGAAATTGGATTTGATAGGATGTTTAAAAAAACTGTTTGATCAAAATTATTAGATCTAAATCTTGGTCTCATAGTTAGATTTAGGTCTTACACGTGGAACAAAAATTGACAGTGCTATTATTAAATGGTATCAGACTTTATAAAAAAGACCAATAAGATGAAGGTAGTTTGACCTTGAAATTGCACAATGGGATGATTCTAGTAAGCCCAACAATTTCGAAACATGTTGCGTGAAAAGAAGGCTTTGATTTAGTCTAATATTGCTAACGTGAGCAAAGATGTTTTGTATATAAAGCTTTATGTGTTCATTGAAGTATTCGAGGTTTGTTGCCCCAGGATTTGCTTGAGAAGTCATTACCAGTGTTGTCTGTATTTCTTTATACATTGTATATGTGAATACGAGAGTGCTAACCCATTCTAAGACCAAACAAAACTACATTCACAGTTGTACTTAGCACTGCAATTAGTAGATGAGTCTAGGGACATGAATTTCAGAGCTCTTAACGACAGCCAATATGTTTTAAGCACTGTAGAGACTTTTGGCTTTTAGTGCTAATAATTAGCATTATTTTAGCTAGTATTATTATGTATTTAATTATTATAATTATAATGTATAACTTACAAAAGTTATTGAATAAATATTAAGATTTGATAAAAAAAATAAAAGGATTTCCAAGATAATAAAAGGGAATAGATTAAGTATTTTAGAACCTAATATTTTTCTGAGAATTTTAATTTTAATAAAATTTAATTTTTGTGTCTTGTAATAAGTATTTTAATGAAACTTAATATTTTTATTAAAATAAAATTAAAATACCTAAAATTAAATTTAAAATAAATCTCTTAGAGGTTTGTCGCTCGAAATTAGATGATCTTCATAGGATTTAACCATCGCTCCACTTCTTCAAGTTTTCTCATGAACACAAGTATCAATTTTTTAAAATCTAAAAATTAACTTCAACAAATTTATTAAAAATATTTAGAATTTGTTATCAACAAACAAAACACCACATCTAGAAGTTAATATCAAAATAATTTCTCAATTTTGATGATAAAAAAAATTTAATTAAATTAATAAAAATAAAATTATTTATTAAAATAATATTTAAAATAATTAAAGATAAACTCTACTTACATATATGTCATAACTTGATTAATGCTTCTTAATTTATACTTATATCTTTCAATTTTAATTCTCTTTTTTATTATCACTCGTAATGGCTCAGTCTAATGTTTCTAAATTTTTAAAAAATAAAGACAGATAAGGAAAAGTGCTTAATAAATTTGTTAAGTCATCTCAGAAATATGTTATCGTATGTCAAATATTGGATGTAACACACAATAAATGTTGTAATATTTAATATGAAATTAATTTTATTTAATAAACATATGGCTTTTAGTATTGTGAAGAAATATCATTGTCAAATAAAATAGCTCATGGGATCAAAATATAAAAAGCTTTTACATTAATAAAAAAATCTTTCTTATTACTAAAGGTTTTGAATCTTAAAAAAATAATTTAATATAAATATTAAAAATATTAAATATTGTGAAACATCAAGGAACTTTAAGTTTCAATGCAATTTGCAAAATAAGTGACATTCATAAAAAAAAAATTATAACTTAGAAAATTATAATTTTGATAAATATTTAAATTTAAAATATAGATATGACAAGTAAAAATATATTCAAACTAAACATAATATTGTCAATATATGTTAATATTAATACACTAAAAATAAAAATAATTTACAAAATGAATTAATAATAAATCTTTGCTTAGTCCAAGCTAAAAACACTCACAATACAAATAAAAGATGTTAAAAATTAAAAATTATACGAAAAATTGTAATTATTTAAGATGTAAACGTTTTCATTATTACAACTGCATAAAACTTTTTTTGAAGAAAAATAAAAATATTAATTTAATAAGAAATCTAAAATAACAAAGAAAATGTTCATCAAAAAATTAAATAATATAACAAATTAAAGTTGGTTGTCAAATACAAACATTCAATGATACATTTGATAGATAAGGAAAACATTCTTGATTATGTTAATTAGTATTTTCTCTAAATATTCTTTGTGTTTTATATTATTATTGACTATCTTGAAATAATGCTAATGAGTCAAATTAGACTTTATGTAAATATGATTTAAGATTGGCATGTCATTTCTATCATATGTTTTAATCATTCATAAAAAGTACATTTTTTCTAATTTGTATTTCAAATGTCATATTGTCATTCTTGATAGTTATTTATGTTTTTGTTAATATAAAAAACCTTATTCATTATACTTCAAATATTTGAGTTTGTTTGTTATTGTAAATTTTTTAATTACCTTGTAATATTTAATATTTAAGAAATTTAAGTTCATTTTATGAAAGGGATGTTATTTTAAGTAGTTCTAATATTTTGTACTGTTAATCTTTTTTTCTCAATCCTAAAAACATTTTTTGTAACATTTACTTGAACAAAAAACATGTATCTCTGCAATTGTTTATCAATGGAATGTGGTAGATAATTTTAAATATTTTTATGTTATTTTTCAGTACAATTATCAGTTAATTCCTTCAAATTTTTAATTTAGATTTCTATATTTTCATTATTTGGAACCATAGATAATTATTTTTAAAAAACTTTTATGTTTACAAATTAAACTATTTAAGCAATTGATATGATGTCGAATTTTTTATTTTTTCCTTTTTAAATGCTCTATATAATGGAATGTAGTGAACAACAAATTCTCAAGACTGTTAGCAAGTAATGTAACTACATTTCATGTAAGAAATTTTTATGTTAAGAATTTTCTTTGTTGATGATTTAATATCTTGATAACTAAATTACAAAAGGAGTTGGGTCACAGCTTACTTACCATTATATGTGATAAAAAAGTGAATTTTGAAGTCATAAATTTAATAAATATTTTGTTGACAACATAAGTTTATGTAATGCTTTGCATTTTGTGTGAATGTTAGATAGTTCATTGATACATTTTAAAATTTTAACAACTTTGGCTAAGGAGTAGGATCCTTTATAGATTGAAGAAGATGCACATGATTTGATCTTGTTCTGCACATTTTAAAAGCTTTATTCTATAACTATCAATCCAATATTTTTTAAACCCATTCGCCCTTTCCTTTCTTATTTCATGTCATTAAAGGCATTACGAATGGGTGTTCTCTCATGTAACATTGAGTAATTTAATCATTGAATTCATTCATTACTTTCTACATATGATTAGAGGAACCCTTGTATTAACTAAGTGTAGTGTTTATATTAAAGTCACTTATTACTAACAATGATGCTTTATTTTTCCCTATAATTTGAGTTGAGTTGTACCAAAGTGTCTTCTCTTTAACCCTTGAATTTTGCATACATAAAGGTATAATAGGCACTATTCTACTCCCTTGGATTATAAATGAGCATGTGAATTGACTACTCATCCTCATTTATGGTTAGATAATGGATGCTTTTCATCATAATACCTTAATCTTATTTGGTGTATTCCTAACTTGTGCTTAAATTCTAATCTCTTAGATAGTTTATGCAATTTGTTATTATCATTCAAAGGTTCCATGAAAGCAATAAGAGTTATCTTTTTAGTGTTGAGTAGAGGAAAGATCTTATAGTGTTCTTATTTGTTATAACTCTTATGTTCAAGACTAGGATATGATCCAATAAAATTATTTGTTATTCAAATTGAGAGAATTAGGAATTCTATGAATGTTTCTCCAATTGAGATGCTTCTTTTAACCATTTCTAGTCTCTCTTTAAGTGTTTATTCTAAAATAGGTTATCTTTCTCTTTAAATTACATTGGACAAGAATTTGTAGTTCTTTTAAGTTAGTTAATGCTAAAATCTTTAAATGATTGTTAAGTCATATTGAAAATAATCTTTATCCTAAGATGCCACTAAATCAACAACTAAATATAGTATTTTATTCTAGCTTTGGATTTTTTAAAAGAAATTTAATTATCAGTAATATGGATTAAAATTTCATGTTGTTCCATGTCAATTGATTGGCAACCTTTATTTCGGTTGAGTATGTGCTAATTATTTTACACATTTTATTAGCACAATTATTTGTCACTTTTATATACTCCTTTCTGGAGTTGTAACAATGTGGTTGTGCCTTACCATTTTTTCATAAGCATTCTTATCTAACATTAAACTATTAGATTGAATTGACTTTTCATTTACCACATTTGCCAAATTCATGGATTCATCCACACTTGTTCACACTTTGGAAGCCTCAATTACAACTTGGATATTTGATGACATTTAATTTTTTTAACTTTGAAGAGAGGTGTGACCTTGAACATAGAAGTCAATCCAATAAAAGATTGTCTTATTGAATTCATTGCCATGATCCATTTGAGTTTTCATCTTTTATTGTTAGGTAGATGAAACTAGGTAATTACATTACTAGATCAACAGCAACACTCATCCTTGTTAAGCTTGTTCTTGTTAGGTTTATAGTAACTATTGTCACTTGTATAGGATCTTTTTACTACCAAAACTAACTAGTAAATTGCTTCAATGTTAAAAAATGTGTCAATAGATACTCAAATGAAAACCAAACAAGAGCTATTAATGATTCAACATTTAGGTGAAACTTAGGATGCCACTTAAAGATTGTATGCTTAAAATCATTGATGTTCCATGCCTAATGAACCTAACATCACAAAAAATCTAGCTAATGTATTTAATGCATGTTAGTTATGAAGAGATACAACCTTAAAATTTTTTAAAACTTTGACATTCTCAAATGCCACTAGGATTATTTCCATATTTGAGAATTTTTATGAAAGTTTCCTATTTAATTCAAGCTTGAATGGTGTTGCCATTTACCAATTTGTTCATTCATTGATATAGATAAGTGAAAGCTAAGCTATTAAACAAAAAAATAGTTAATAGAGGTGAGGCCCACAAAACATGCTATGAAGACTTACTATCCAATTGGCTTGGTATAATTAAAATATGGTCTAATGCTCACCTACAACATCTCGATCATTTTATTTTTGGTAATATAATATTTTTATTCATGTGTTTAATGTAAATTTAAACAGTTTGGGATATGACACATTTAATAATAATCCATTATTAACCAAACCATTGGGTGAATCATAAGTTAATTTTATTAGCCACTAAATAATGTAAAAAAATCAAGCCTTCTTACATGACAACTTCTCAGAAGACTAGACACTAATTCTTATATAATTTTAGTTCCATAACTAAGTTGAGTACAATAATGGGATGAGACATAAAAATTTAAGGTTGCCTTAAATACATTTGAATTTGGAATATTAACAACTTTAACATGTTGCATGACATAAGTATTTAAGGATTTGGAATTCTAGTTCATCTAGATTCTTTATTTATCTTAGGTTTATTCACAAAGGATGAATACTTATTAATTTGGTGTAGTTTAATTCCTACTGAATCAAAATTAATAGAATAACTGAATTATATTAATAAAATATTAATCATTATTCATTAAGATCTTGAAATCTTAAAGCACTACTCCATGATTAGATATTTATTGCTTCATGTTAGGAGCTGCATAAATGATTAGTTGTTGTAGCTAATCATTATGAACATAGTTTGACTAAGTTTTATGACATATAAGAAAAAATTGCAAATAAATATTGAAATAAAACTTATATTTAAAACAGATTTTAGAATTAGCCTATAATGTAAAGTTCTAAGATGGGATAATATTATCTACTGACATAGAATAATTCCAAAATAAAAAAGTTCAAGATGTTAATCTTAATAAGTAATAAGGATTGTCATTTTGAAGCAAACAAAAATATGGCTAATTTTTATAAGGACTTAAAATCTAAGGAGACCTACACAATTACCTAAGCTTTGTATTCAGGTATCCAAATAAACTTGGGATTTGAAATAAGTAGTAATGCATGATGAGTGGAGAATTTCAAGTCACATCCAAAACAATGTATCCTAGGAGCCAAGCATTTTTACAAGTAATTAAAAAAAAGGTTTTCCTCAAAGGGTAGTCTAATGAAATATGATTTCGTCTATAGCAATAATTGGGTGTTACATTTGATGATACATATGTAAAGCATGCAAATTGGTCCTTGATGATAAGGCGTTTACGTTGATAAACATTCTTTAGTTTCAATGTTAGTAAGAGTTTATAATGATGCATGCATATGCACATATGATGAATAAGCTAAAGATATTTCCTTCAAAGAATAGATTTCATTCAAATCAAACAATAAATATTTTTTATTCTTCTAATCGAAATTTTCATTTCTGATCAAGTTATTTTCTACTATCAAATAATTGAAAATTATATCATGTTCTAGAAGAGCAATGTCATAGTCATCCATTTTCTCATCTTTTTCTTCCCTTTTTTCTTCTTTCTTTTCTTCTTATTACTTTTATTTCTTGCTTTTCCACATTACCCATCTACCACATGCATAACCTTAAAGAAAGTGCTTTGCATTAACATTATATTGCAAATTCCTATGATATAGCTCAAAAAAGGTTATTTACACCTTTTGAATAATGTTTTTCCATTACATTCATAATAAATATTCATTTTAATGACATGGGTTATTAAAATAATTTTGGCAACTTTAATTCATCATTTTGAACAAAATGAAAATTGTTGACTTTTGAACTTTTGTCGGTAGTTGAGCATGCTCTCAAATGAGATTTTACAAAACTTTGAAGAAGTAATGTAATAGGCCTATAGCGGAGCTACTCCATAATCTTAAGCCAATGGAATAGATAACTTCTCCATGCAAAACAACAACCAACTTTGGCACAACTTATTCACCCTTATACATAACCAAAGTTGGAGAATTTCGATTAATCAAATTTGAATTTTAGAATTTTTGTTCATAAAAATAATATATGAAGAAAATGCAAGAAAGAAAGTCAGACAAAACTTTTAAAGATATTCAACAACTAGGCTTTGTTATATACACCCCCATAGAATTCTGTAGCCTTGGTTATATAATAACTCCTTTAATTAACTTGAGCATAACAAAAAGGCATCACACCCACATTCTTTTATCAAAAAAAATTTATGCCTATACTTCAATAAAAAAAAGAATACAAGATGTATTTACCTCAATAATAAACTTTACTCCAAGCCTTGGATAAATCTTTCAAATCTCCACCCACAAAAGGCCTTACTTTGGCACTCAATGCTATGCCAATACAATGCTTAGATGTAAGGTTGCTAGACTTCCCATCATTAGGACTTGCTTTTGGATCTTTCATCACTCACAAGTATAGCCAGAGGAATTTTTAAGAATTTTTTTAAAATAAAATTAAGAAAACATTAACCTTATTTGAATTTTATGGATATGTAAAAATGTCACAAATTTATTAAGATTAGATGTTTTAAAAGAAAATCATGAGAATTGTATGATTATGAATATATTAAAGTGCTATGTTATAGTAGTAGAAGATTGTGATTGAACATTATCCAAAAATGTTATTTCAATTAAAAGTCCTACGAAAGACCACCCTTTAAATGAAATGATGCTAGATGATTGAATATGATTCAAATCTGTGCTTTTTTCTTAATCACATTATCTGAGAAAAAAGAGGACTATTTATAAGAATTTGATAACTCATAATTTCCTCCAAATTGTTGTATTACAACAAAGAAAACATTCTTTTTCCCTCATTATTTGTAAAAGTCTTTGTAGATTTTCAATTCTAAACATATTATTGTACAACATAAGCAAACCTTACATCACTAAGTCTTACCACAAATGAATATAGACCTACCATATAGAAGTTAAATTTAGAAGAATATTTGGCACTCAAATGCCACTAACATATTAGATCACTCATCACACAACTCCTATGCAAGTTGGCATTACACAATGCACTTCCAAGTAATAGTACTCACCTGCACATTGCTTTCCTACATGAATGACTCTACCAACATAGCAATTTTTGTATCTAACACCATGAAATTTAGGTTTGATACTAAGCATTCTGTATATTTCCAAACATGTACATTTCATAACATTATGATAGCAAACATTTGCAATGGATGTAATTTTTTTTGCTAATGTTAATCATCATTTTAGCTTACTTTTAATCAACTCAAACAGGTGTCAAAATCAACCAAGTGATTACTAATATGTGATATGTTTGTATTTTGACATAGTAATCTTTTTCGAACAATGTTACACATATTATGCATAGGTCAACTAAAGTGAAGCTATGAAAAGCATGATTTAATATTTACATGAATAATTTATCTAAATAACTTCATAATTGATATGATGAATAGTAATGATATAATTATTTTTCCTTATGCAATCCATGAGTAAGGTCATTTAATAATATAATTTATAAATCTAGGGTTGTCCTATAAAACATTGTTTGATATTGATACATACATTTAACTATAATGCTCATCATATTGCAAGCATAAAAGATTCAAAATACTTATATTGATGTGCATTTGCATGCTCTAATGTTTATAAGATAATAATTTATAAAATAGTTATAGTTGACCCACTATTAGCTCTCATAGGATTCTTTGATAACAATTATTAGCATTTTCATGTTATTATGGCACTTATTGAAAGGTTTGGAGTTCCACTCATTAGATGTGTTATAACTAAACCCATGATGAAGGTGAATTTGGAGTTATTAGAGTTTTTAAATCTTTTTTTGAGATTTACAAAGGATCGTTAAATGGTTCATGTAATGATTAAAACATTTGAAAAGATTCAAGAAATATGAATGATAAATATGTACTAAAGGAAAGCATTGAAAAAATATTACCAAGTTTTCCCAACAAAACTATTGACTTCATTGGCCCTTAAGTTGCAAAGTTTAGGTCTATCCTTCATAAGTAGAGAAAGTTTTATAATTGCTATTACATTGGCTAAAGCATAAAGTCCTCTATACATTTTCATGAGCAAAAATATTACCCTCATTACTTTTTGGTTACAAGAACTTACCTTCATTACATTTTTATGGGGTTAAACATAACTCTAACAAACCACAAAACTAAGCTCTAAGAGAGTTCTTCCTTTATTGAAACAAAGCACTAGATGGTTCTCTTAATCCATGCTAAGAGGAGAAAACATAACAATTATAATCTTAAAATAAGAGAAAATAAAAAAATTTAATGTATCCTTTTTAAGATATAAAACAATAAATCATAACAAAATCTTTGAATCGTTATTATCGAAGAATGTTTAATAACTATTGCATGATGAATGCTGTAATCTAGCTCTTTTAAGCCCTTCCAAAATGCACATCTAAGCACTTCCAAGAAAAAAATAATAAGTGAAGTAATTCTAGAGGGCAAAAAAAGATCATAAACGGCAAAGAAATACAATTTTTCCTTTTTCAAATTTTAACAACTGAAATAAAATTTTCACGTAAAGTATTAAACTATGAAATTTTTTTAGATTAAGTAGCACTCATTATTAGAACAAGTATATTAGCTCACCCTTAGAATAAAATTCTTACTTCTATGTTCCCATAATGTTTACATAAAAGTTTGGGCACAATGAAATAATTTTTAAAATAATTGTTAGCAAAATGTTATACCTATCTATTGGTCTATGTATTCACCTTATGAGATAATGCATTAATGTATGTCGATCAAAATTTTTTCTAGAGTCTAATTTAGAGCCTACAATATTAAACAGTTTTGAGAAATTATTGAGGAATGTTAAACGATGTTAAAGGATATTATACACTAATCAGGGTTAGGTTGCATATGTGGCAACTTATAATTTTTCAAAGATTTGCCTCCAAATTTATAGCATGAATTATTAAGTAGAATAGGTGGCATCACTCTAAGAGTTAAGCATAAAGTTCTACTGAGTAGTTTTATCACAACCAATTTCACAAAAATAAAATGAAAATTTTAAGGCAAACCTAAGTGAAGTAATCTAATGAAAGAAAGAGCAACTCTAATATTTGATTATCAATTAGAAAATAAAAATTATAGAAAGGATACAACTTTTTAGTAATGTTGACTTATAGTTTCCTTTTGGGTTAACATTTGGAGCACTAAAGATGAAAATAGAAAACAATTTGGAGGCTTCGATTTGTGAGGAAGCTTAATTAAAAGGATAACATGATTGTTGGCTAAGATATGGAGCCTCATTTTGGAGAGTGATGGTTTAGTAATTGGATCAGAAGAGTTAAAAATGGGGGTGAAAACTTATAGGTTTTTGCAACAATAGAAATTTGTTTGGTTTCTTGTTCTCTTTTACGGAAGGTTTCTCACCTTCTATCCTTGTCTCTCACAAGGTGAGGAAAGTTGGAATCTCTCTAATTAGAGTTGGGCGTGCACTTTTTGCTCACAAAGGTGGAAGCATGCAAATAAGAGAGATTTTATTCATCAATAACTACAGTATAATTGGGGAACCCATATTATTTATAGATGAAAGAAAGGCCAAAGCATGAAAAAAAAATTAAAATTCACCTTTCGAAAATATAATGAGCATGGAAAAAAGAAAATATTTGAAGTTAATTCACCTAAGAATCTAAAATTGATCTTTAAAATTTCATGACATTAACTCTCATTAGGTTAACCACATTAAATATAAAATATATGGGTAAAGCTAATTTTATATTTAAATCACTTGGGAATCTAAAACAATCATTAGAATTTTATGACTTTAACTTAAAGTGGTTGAAGTGCATTAAATATAAAACATAAAAAAGCAAGAAAAAAATTTTTGCAAAAAAATTATGCAATAGTGCTTCATAATGATCAGATGTCATTGATGATATGACCAGTAAGTCAATTGTGGACAAGACAGATGATGATGATTAATAGCGACCAGAGGGTGTTAGTTGATAGGTAACCAGGTGATGGTGGGCAGCCAAGGAACAAAAAGAAAATTAGTAGTGATGGGCACCAGTGTGATGTTGGCCAATTAGGTATTAAAGAACAGAAGCAATTAATGATCAAGAAATGGCAAATGACATTATAGCAAGCAATACATGTACAAGAAGTGGCATTGATGGTGACATATTTTACTACAAAATATGATTGGACAAACAGAGCAAAAATAAAGGAGATAATCATAGAAAAACAATAGCATTATAGTTGACCCATATAGTTGACAAAGATGACTAATAGAAAAAAGATTTAGTTTGAGTGCAGCTTTGAGTTTGAGTGGATCTAGCATGATGCCATTAACCATGTGTTTATGAGCTAACACAACATGCTCCTACATCATACTCCCTATGTGGGAGAGAGCTTGGCATGATAGTATCATGGTGATGGGTATAGAAGTGCTCCAATAACTATCACATGACATAATATAAGTCATAAAATGTAAGCCAAGAGTTCATGATCAGAGTAATTCCCTGAAATGAATTAAAAATTTTCTAAGTATACAATCTTTGGTTAGAATTTTCATGAAATCTGAAATGTTTTTCATATTTTCTATACTCTTAAGTCTAATTTACTGGTTGTAGTGACTTCACTCAACATAAGAGAGTTAAACTCAGACTTACTATGCATTAGATGTAGAACATTATGTGAGACTAAAACCTTAACATTAAATGTCTCACAAATCCCATATTCTTCAAAACATTCTAGTACATGCACATTAATTCCTAGTTTTTCATAATCTTAAAAGGTCCTACACCATGTGCTTTTAATTTTTTGTAAGCTCAAAAAAAGAACCATTCTAACTTAACTATAATTATGATATAATCTTTTTCATGAAATTTCTTAACTTTTTTATAGGCATTTATTAGTTTCTTATATCTTTCAATAGTTAGATTAGGTTTTTCATATATTATTTTTTTGTAATAGAAGCATATGAGAACATAGAAAGAAGTAGAGCTAGGAGTATGAAAGGCTACCAGTAGAGGAATAAGGTCAGTCGAAGACCTATTCTTCTTACTAGGACAAATTTTGAATCACTTAGACCAACACTATGATTCATAAAATTATTTTATGCAAAGCTTTCTCAAAGTAGTAGTTGCTCCCAAAGATTAGGCTATTACCTATTAAGCTACAAAGAAGATTTTTCGAACTATGACTAAATAGTTCAATTTTTCCTTTAGTTTAAGGGTGGTATGCTGGAAAATGTTTTAGCTTATTTCCTAGTAAATGCCATAAAATCTTCCAAAAATAACCAGTAAATCTCACATCTCATTTAGATATTATATTCATAGAAACACCACGTAATTTAATTATTTCATTGAAAAAAATCATAGCTACATGGGTTGAATTTGCAGTCTTATAACAAATGATAAATTAAGCCTTCTTAGAGAAACAATTAATGACCACAAGGATAATGTCATGCCTTGATGTGGTATTAGGTATTCCAAATACAAAATCCATATTTTACTCCTATAACTTGTCAAGGATGGGCAGTGGAATGCAAGTCCTTGGCCTACATTTGAAGATTTGTTAGCTATGCATATGCGACATTGGCTACAATAGATGTAAAATAACGTATTATACTACTTTAATAAACCTCTTTGAAATATCTCAATGGATCTTATCTCTTCAAAGATGATCAGATAATCCTTTAACATGTATTTCATTAACAAAAAAATATTTACATGATGAATTTTGCATATGTAACCTTTTATTCCTATATAAGTAACAATATGCTAAGCTAAAATCTCTAGATATAAGGTTTGGAGTAGATTTGATTTCTTAATAAATTAGTTCAAAATTAGAATAACCAAGATATTTGTTTTTTAATTTGGTAAAAGTTTGGGCCTTTATTTTTCAAGCTAGGCTTGTGTTTCATAAAAGATGATAACTAAGGTCTCATTGGTTATTTAGGAAACTTAGCACCTTATGGTCAGCGTAAAAGATAAATTCTTTGAAAAACTATTAATATTCTAATGACTTAAAGATTAAACTATGACATAAAAATTCTTTTCATATATAGAACACTTCTTAACATCATTAAGATTCATATTAAAGATGGCAATAAGATATTTATCTTGACAAAGGACACCACATATCCCTACTTCTTGTCCATTGCATACAACCTCAAAAGGAGTACAAAAATCAAGTAGTGTTGAAATGGATGCCTTAGTTATAATCTCTTTCAAATTTCTAATATTTTGATCTATAAATTTGGTTAAATTATGTTTACCAGACTTAAAACATTTAGTAGTCAATGTGACAATAGTATTAAAGTCTTGAAAATCATAAATAAAAAGTGGCAAGAATGTGAAATCTTTTAATGTCATGAATTATTTTTTTGTAGGCCACTCATAAATATCTTGATTTTGTTATGGTCAATAGACAACCCTTTAGAAGAAACTAAGTACTAAAAGGAGGCAACCTTAGTTATGAAGAATTCACATTTATTTAGATTGATAAATAAGTATTTCTTTTATTGAGTGCAACATAATTTATGAAAATAGACTAGTTATAGATGAAATGTCATCAAAATAAAGTATGATAAATTACCTTAATTATGCTTTTAAAACCTAGGCCATCAATCTCATCAATTTAGTTAATGTGTCTTATAACCCAAATGGCATCACTTACTATTTGTAAAAACTAACTTTAGTCTTAAATACTATCTTTCATTCATCTCTTATTATAAACCTTTATTAAGGGTAAAAACTTTTTAAGTTTATTTTAGAAAATACTGTGGCACTTAACATCTAATTTAATATGTCATACAAATAGAAAATAAAAAACTTATATTTTATTGTTATTTGGTTAATCACTTGATTATCAACACACATCCTCCATGTTCCATCCTTTCGGCTGGCTAAAAGTATAACGATAGCACCATGACTAATACTTTCTTAGATAAATCACTTTTAAAGTAGGTTTTCTACCTAATGAGCTAACATAGCATGAGTCTCTTAGCCTAATCTATAATAAGTAATGTTTAGTAGGCTCACTTTGGGAACTAGATTGATCATTAGTTTTATGTATTGTGTGTGTGGCAGATTGTTAGGTAAATCATTTAGAAAAATATCAAAAAAGTCATTTAAAAAGCTTTGTATAATAAGGGGTGGTTTTAATTTGGTGGTAGCTAAGTTCTCAATTATAAAAAACCAAACTAAGTCTCCTTGATCAATGGTCTTCTTAACTTGAGGTTGTGTAATCAAGCTCAAATTAATTATCTTTTCCTTTTTTTGATAATGGGTTTAAAATTTTTTTTAGATTTAGTATGCTTATGTGACTAGGATTTTTGATGAGGTGGAGAAGGGTATAATGTGGTGACTTTTCCTCATAAATAAAAGAACACATGTTAGTGCTACCCTTCAAAGTTGTATCTCAATAGAAAACTCATGGTCTTCATACGATAAGTTGACTTGCATAAATATGATGTTAAATAAATTAGCATCACTAAATATTTCAAATTTTAAGCATACATAACATCATTACTTAATAGGTATTTAGGTTTATCTATTCATGACAGAGTAGTGGTTTCGTTATTTCAATAAAGAAACTCCTATTACATAGTAGTCCATTGCATTGATGCAACTATCAATCTTGATGATCATCATACATGGTTGTTCCTAAATTTTTATACTAGTGCTGAAGATGTTAGTGCAACTCCAATCATCTTATAGTTATGGGGTCGCAAGGGTGCACCTAACCATTAAAAACCACAAAAGTTTCCATATTTTCTAATTCTTGCACAACATCCCTATTAGACATTATATTTTCTTCTTCCTTTGACTCTTCATGTTCATTATTACTATATAAGTTTACATCCATGGCTCTTATTTAGATTGGATATTTTGGAACATAATGGGCTTGCTTGAAGAATGGTATAATGAAGTCGGTGATACTATAGATTTAGGAGATTTGGCAACTATGGCAAAGGGGATAAATAAACTGCAAGTGTGAGTGGGATAAGCAAGCAATGGTGGTGTGAGCCTTTAAAAGGACTAAAAGGCCATTTCTTTTAAAATAAGTTGTTCTATTTTTTTCATATTTCTAGTTATATGATAAATACTCTCTAGGGTACAAACATTTTTCAAATTAAACTCAAAGTATATATATATCTTTTTAAACCTACCCTAAAATAGAAGAGTACTACATGTTTGGATTCATTTATATCACTTCAAAGTTTATTATCTTAAAACTTGTTAATGTACACTTTAATATATTTACCATGTTAAAAAATGTTTCCCATTTATCCAACAATTCAATATTATAGATTATTAGAACAAACTTATTGTATAAACTAATGTTAAGTTTTCTAAAAGTTTCGGATATCTCCTTATAATTAATAACATATTATCACTTTAAGTTTCTACAAGACCTATGTATAGTCTTATTTAGTTTAGTCTTAATAAATTTAATTTTTATATTGAATTATTTGGTGCTAGTTAAAGTATTTATCTATACTAGTCTATTAGTGAACATAATCCTTAGGATTAGAATTATCATTAAAAGTTAAGGCATCTAGTTTCATATTAAGGATATGTTCATTCTCTCTTTTGATGCCTATTAAGTCTTTCTTCTTTACTAGGCATATCTAGATCATCATTTAGCTTTGACTCATTAAAAGGCTCATTCCTTCTTCTATGGTTATGGTTGGTCATATGGATACCTTAGTGAGATTCATCAGAAGGATCATCATATCTTCTATGGTTTTTATGTCTCTTAGGGTTTTTTATACTAGATTATTAGGAGTGGTATTTCTTCCCTTATTATGTCTTTATCTTCTAAGTTTTGATTCACATTATCAGTTTAAGAGAATTTGTATAACCATCTAGGTGAATTAGGCTATTGATTAGGATAGTTCTCACATGTAATAATGGATTAAGTTTTATCTTTAGTTTTAATTTGGTTCTTAACTTTTGTTTGATATTTGGCAAGAGCTACCAGGCCTTGTGTTTCTATAAACATTTGGCACATGAGCATATCAAGAAAGGAGAATAATGAGTGATATCCACTTTTTATATATTTGTTTTATTTAAAATAATTTGTAAATGCAAGTAATCGCAACTATAGTCTACTAAAGTTGAGATGGCATGTGTTTCTAAAAAAATGATGATTGATTATGAACTCACTTTTATCAAACCACCTCGTACATAGAGCTATATGGTGCTTAAGAAAGGTGATAAGGACTCATATCTATGTTTTTGTACATCTCCAAAGATAAAATTTGTCAAAAACAAATTAAGAGTTCTTTAGTGGACACACTTTGTTAAGGAAATTTTTTGAACCAAAAAATATTTATTGTTAGAAATTTTTTTAAATATAATTTTTAAATATTAAATCGAACACCATAATGCTAAACAAATGTTGATGTAGGATAAATTGGACTTTTACTATGATCTAATTTTGATCCTATAATATGGAAATTATTAATATATTATTAGAAAATATTAAATAATACCATACATTAATTAGGGTTAGATGCTGTGTGAGATATTTTATAATTATTTAAATATTAGCCTATTAATTTGTACCATAGATTCTTAAGTAGAGTGCTGGTAACACAATAAGAGTTAAGTTTTAAGTTTTACTAAATAGTTTTATCACATCAAATTTCACTCAAATAAAATAAAAACTTTAAGAAAAACTTTGTTTGGAGTACTTGAATAGAAGAAAGTGTAACATTTACTTTAGATTACCATTTACAAAATAAAAGTTATAGAAAGAGTGCACCTTTTTGGTGATGGTGGCTTATATTTCATTTCAATCTAGTTTGTAAAGTATTAAAGATGGAAAAGAACGATGAGTTGGAGGTTTGGATTTGTGGGGATGATAATGGGGTAACAAGATGGTTGCTAGGATCTCAAGCCTTGTTGAGGATGGTGGTCATTTGGTGATTGGGTGAAAAGAGCAACAAAGTGGGTGAAGACTTATGGGTGTTGACAGAAAGGTGATTTTGTTTTGTTGCCAGCTGTTGTAATAGAGGTTCTCTTAAGTTCAATCCTTGTCTCTTAAAAGAAAAAGAAAGTTTGAATATCTCTAACTAGATTTGGGTACATACTCATTGCTCAAAAATATGGAAGCACACAAATAAGAGAAATTTCTTTCATCAAAAACTATATTATAATAAGAGAGCTTCTCTTACTTATAATTGTACGAGAGCTTAATGTATGAAAAAAATATGAGGAAAATTCACCTTTAGAAAATATAGCAAGAATGCAAAAAAGAGAATGAAAATTTTAGAATTAAATCACTTGAGAATCTAAAAGACATTTTTAGAATTTTATGACATTAATTCTTATAAGATCAACTATATTAAATGCAAAATATATAGATAAGGTTACTTTTTGAATTAAATAACTTAAAAATCAATACAAATCTTCAAAAATCCATGACATTAACTCTAAGTAGATCAATTATATTTAATACAAAAAATAAAAATTTACGAAAAATGTTGACATAGGAAAAATAAAGCAATAATACAATATGATGATTGAACATCAATGATGATGTGTCTAGGATTCTAACAGTGAAGGCATCAGATGATAGTGTTTGACAACATCTTTATTGTGCAGGAGATGGGGGCGAGAATGCATTCCTCCTCATCAAAAGTGGGCTTGATGGCTATGAAAGTGGATATGGAGCAGGCGTATGACAGTGTGAGATGGCAATTCATTGATGAGATGATGCAACTCCTTAGCTTCCCTCCGAGATGGTGCAGGTGGGTCCTTCCATGCATTACCTCCCCCTGAGATTTGGTATTCTACTGAATGGAGATAGACCATCGTGGATTGAGGCCTATGGGGGGTTGCCCCTTTCCCTCATACTTGTTCACTTTGGTATTAGAGTTTTTCTCTATCTTGGCACTTAATTGTGGGGTTCATGTGTTACTCGACTTTAGATGCACCTCCACTGGCCCCATTATCATGCACCTTTTATATGCTGATGATGTTATTATCTATGCACCTGCTTTACATAAGTCTGTGTCTACTATTAAGAAGATGCTCTATAAGTTCAGTAAGCTTGCTGGGCTCAATGTTAATCATGAGAAATCAAGAATTTTCTTTAATAGAGGAATGAAGGAGAGCAGAATGAAGCTTGTGTCCTCTAAGCTTAATACCTCGAGGGGAATCTCTCTTACTTGGGTATTCCTATTTTGGTCGGGCTATTCAAGAAAGTGGATTTCAATTTTTTGATTGAGAGAATTGAGTATCAGGTTGCTAAATTGTGGGTGCACCTCCTCTCCTTGGTTGGAAGGATACTATTAATCAAGGCTGTTTTGGAGAGTCGTTCCCAAATTTTTTGATGAGTCATTGTGTGGTTCCACGTGGGGTGGTGGAGTAGATGGAACAGTTGTGAGGAGATTCCTATGGTGTGGGGTAGGAACGACTCATGCTACCCATTATGCTGACTGGGACACTATTAAGCTTCCAAAGGACATGGGAGGCCTTGGCTTACTCGATCTCAAGGTCTGGCATCGTGTTTTTGTCATGAAGCATTGCAAGAGACTTTTACACCGTGAGGACAGCCTTTGGGTGGATATCATGAAGACCAAGTACCCTCTGGCAACAACCCCTACAAGGTCCCTAGGGTTGCCTCTCATGCGGGTAGGCTTTTGCTAGAGGCCTTCCCAGACACTCTGGGGGTTTCATTTAGTGGATGGCGGATGGAATGCGCATTGATTTCTATTAACATAATTGGTTAGGATTTCTCCCGATAAAATGGTGGCCCATGCTTTTTAATAAGGAGGCCTCATGGCAAAAGTGTGTGAGGGAGTGCATGATATGGTCGAGGAAGTGGGTTTGGGATTCCATTGCTTACTGGGCGAACCCCTCATTGGAGGACAGAATCCTGCACTTGCCATGGGGTCACAATTATGGGAATGATGAGCTTCTTCAGGTGCTCACCAAATTCTTTAAGATCTCTTCTGCCAAGTTTTATCAAGCTCTCATCGCCTCTATGTTGATAATGCTCAGCCTGCTCCACTGGTTGGCGATCACCTTGCTTGGATATGGAAGCTGAAAGTCAAGCCTCGGGTTCATACTTTCCTTTGGAGAGTCACTAGAAATCTTGTCTCCATGGTAGATTGGCTCACAAGATGACATTTGACTGACTGTAGCAATTGCAGCTGGGGCAGTGGTGTGGCTGAAATACTGCAACATGCACTGTGGGACTGTGTTATGGCACACAGAATCTGGGAGGACCCTGTGTTTTATGCTGAGGTGCTAGGCATCTGCTACAGCATGCACATGTGCACTTGCATTGGTTTCCACTTTCTGGAGCGCTTTCTCTCCCATGCCGCATAGCCTCGTGTGGCGTGCGGCATCTCCGTGGCTCCTTTGGCCATTTTGTCCTTTACTTTGTTCCATATTTGGGAGAATAGAAATCGAAGGTTGCAAAAGGAGACCACTTTCAGGAATGTCATGCTAATCCAGAGGATGGTAGGTGGTAGCTAACGAGCAGCAAGGAGATGGTAGGTGGTTTGGAAGTAGCTGGTGGCCTTGTGATGATGGGTAAACAGGTGGTGTTGGGTATGTAGATAGCACTGATTACAAGCAGTAGATGATCAAGTGATTGAAGATAGTCATCGATAGTGTATGATGCAGAGGAACTAACATCAATGATGATGTACTTTATTATCAAATTTTTTGGATGGACAGAGCAAAAATAGTAGAGGTAGCGATAAGGTAATTATATCATTATAGTTAATCCTTATGATTGATAAAGATGATTAATCGAAATAAGATTCCGGTTAGGAATGGCTTCGAGTTTCAATGGGATTAGTGCAATTCCCATTAATGTGTTTGTGAGCTAATAGATGATGCTCCTATATCATCCATTTGGTTTAATATTTATTTATTAAATTCAATAAACTATCTATTTTTAATTTCATATTAGCTTTTGATAAAAACATAGCTTTATATCATGTTTCATTCTCATGCATTAAATGATTTATTCCATGTTCAAAAATGACATTAGATTGATCTTAGAATTCCTACTAAATGGTTCGATGGTAATCTTATAGAAAGTGAATTTGGTGATCAACTTTGTTGATTCTTTTGGATTTAACTTTTTAATGATATATTACACTTTAGATTGAACATCAGATTATTGACGTTGTTGTTTAATGGGACTTCAAGAAATCTCCATCTTCGAACTTTACAATTATATTTTATTTGTAGCCCAACTGAGCAGTTCATTACCACTAATGAACTAGTTTAGATAACTAATTATATGATCAAAAGACCATCAAAAAGAGATTCTTCTTACAATGTTTATTTACAAAAATTCATTTTGTATTAATTCATTTATAAAAGATTTTTTTGGAGAAAATGATGAATTTTTGTTGATGTAATGAATATGAATATATCTTTTTGATTAAAATTAAATATTTGCTTGGATAAAAATTCAAGTCCTCCCTAAGCACCTTATTGCTAAAGCTTTTCACTATTGTTGGAATTTCAATGTTTCATCTCAATATAGGAAATAGTCTTGTATCCAATTCTATCAATGCCTAAAATGAAAAGAAGCGCATGCTTGAAATAAGGTTCATCTGTAGTTCTTGCTCAATATCTAATAAAAAGTGATTTATCCATTACATAAGTACTCAAAAGAACAAAAAATGCCTTGAAGACAAACTTATGGCACCCTTTGGGTTCTGAGTAATCTTCTACACCCTTGAGCTTATTTGGTATCATTCTTAGGACTTTTGTATGCTCTACTCAGGCAACATTTAACACCATAACATAAGAATAATCACTTATAAGTTTCTAGTTTGGAAAATAATAAATCATGCATTAGGTATACCATAAGATCACAAAAATAAGCTACTTAAAAAGTTTGATGTGCTCCAAATCATATTTGGTCTCTTAAGCACATGGTGCAAAAACTACCTATATTTTTATGATACCATATCGAAATCCAAGAATGTATTCAAAATAAAGTGGTCCTTAATGGCATATGCTTCCTTAAAATATACATATAAAACCACTAGTACAAATGGCACTCAAAAGAGGGCAACTGAAATTAGTGTGCAAATAGTTTTTTTAAAAATCACACATCACATACCAATATTTTTTTAAATGTAATGAAAAATTCACAAAAGCTATACTAATAGATATGTAGGAAATAATATGTAAACTGAAAGGTGTGTCAAAAAGTTTTTGCATTTTGGCTCTTACAAAATGTGCAAAAAACGAACACCAGGTCAATTTGGCTTAGCTTACATAACCCTTTCACTTCTTGTTCATAGTTAGTGAAGAAGCCATTACATTACGTGCCATTTCTTTTGGATTGAGGCATAACCTCCTTTCTTTAGGTTAATTTGTACTTCAATACTACTATCGTTATGAGATTTTAACAAGGCTCAAACCCAACCTAAGGTAGGATGATATGATAAACTTATTATTAGCTAATAAATTATTAAAAATATTTAGGTTCAAATAATATATTTGAGTAAGAGCCAATTCAAAGATTCTATTAAATTTTAATAGCAAATCATGGGTTCACTAAACAAGCAAGAACATTTCTAAAAGCCAAAGGCCTAAATTAACCTTTGACATAAGGGATCTTAACCAAAAAGAAAAGTAGTTCTTCTAACCTACACCCAAAATACTATTGTTAGTGAAGTAGAGGCAACATGATTTGCCACTACAACTATGAGGATTTTCATGCAATTTCACCTTATTTCTCTTCCTTAAATTATCTCACAAACATAAGCATATATTATCTAAATTCTTAAAATTTACTTAAATAAATTTAATAAAAATATTTTGGGTTTATTATCATTAAATAATGTACAATCACTGTCCTTATGTGAGAAAAAGCTCAACTCCATGGAGTCATATTAAAATCTGTAAAACTTTTTTTAACATCTCAAAATTTAGGTGGTGAAGCTCCTTCTTAGTAATCCAAGTGTCATGAGAGACTTGATGGACCTATTAACCTACAAAAAATATTTGTTATACATGATTCAATGTTGAGATTGCTTGATCATTTAAGACTGGCTACACTTAATCTCAAGGGTCGCAAGATATGGCTAAATGTATTGTTGGGATAATTTTATTTGGTAATGATAATGAAGGTTAAAAAGGTTCACTAGGTATTAGTAATAAGTTTTTATAAGAAACAAGCTATTGAATATTAATGGTATCTCTAATTTTATAATCTTTAAGTAAATAAAAATATAAAAGTTGATAGTTAGCCCTTATATAATTGTAAATGGCCCAGTATTATAGGCATGTAATATTTTAAGGGTTCCAATAAGAGTCCCTCAAAGCTGACACAATTAATTATATAATCACTTTCGAGAAACTTTTATGTTGTCAATGAGTATTTTCTATTGTTTATATATCTTTAATTATTTAAATTCATTTATTTAGTAATATATTTATGTAATAACAAAATTTGGTGCATAAAAGACTCAATAAACTAAGAAGTACTAAATCATAGGATAAGAGTATAAAATAAATAGGACTCTGATGTTGATTTTAAGGACTCAAACCTATTGTTCTATTAATTGAATCATTTTAAAAGAAATAAGTAAAATGCAACATAAGATTCTAGATTTTCATGTGTTCCACTACTAGGCCACAAACAAGATCATCTAAACTTTGATTTAGTACTACTATTGGCCCCTCTATTTTTGGGATAATAAGTCCATAAAAACTTAAGTTTTGATTGCTTTAGGCAAAAAATAGTTTTAAAAATACTAAGTAAATTTGACATCATGATCTAAAATAATTATTTGAGGTAAGTCATGTAGTTTAATAATTACATCAAGAAATCACTTCGTAATATGGGAGGTTTTTGTTGTCTTATGGTAATGTATAAAATCAGTCATTTTAGAAAATGTCTTTGTATGAATAAAGAATCATTATTTCTAATGATTTTGAACTCCTAAATCTAAGTCCAAACTTACATGTTTCCATGGTGATTGTGCTATAAGTAATAGTGTCGGTGCACCTTGACTATAATTATCTAATTTAGTTACGACACATCTTCAGCATTGAGAATCCATTGATGCAACTTTTTTGGGGTAATCATGGGTAATAAAATAAATCAATCAAACATCTTATTATTTTGGCTACCAAAAATGTCTAGTGAGACCTCCAGTATGTATTTGTAAGACAAGAAAATCATTAAGTGATGTGTGGGGCATGTAAAGTTGGGATACAAAAAACAAAAACCATCTTTCAAATAATAATCATAAAAAAATTATTGGATAAAGCACTAACTTCATGATATGTATGACCTAGATCTGGGCAATCACTATATAAATTATTGATGCATGTGACCATATATCCACCATTATAGAAGCATCATGTTGGATGTGTTTGTTGCTAAACTTTAGATCAAAGCGGATTCATAATTTTTTGGAACTAGAACACTCAATAAAAAAATGAATTTTAAAATCCCTATATGCATAGAAAGGATATTTGTTTATAAAATAAAATTTCAATTTCCTCAAGTAATTAATTATTTTGGTGCCTCAACATTAGTAAGTAATTTTTGGAAGGCTGGTAAGTGCTCTATATTATTTTTTCTAACTTTTGAATAAAAGCATTAGTTATAAGCTTGTATCATGCTAAATTGATAATGAATTGTTTCCATCCATGTCTATTTGTTTCCATGTATGAAAATAGTGAGAATGATTTTATCATTCCAAGTTAGGAGAATGCTCCATAATAGTTTTTATTGAAGTAAAACCACTTATGTTTCTTTCTTTGAGGTGTACACCATCTAGCAAAACCTTGCATTACATGCATCCCTAAAATATTTCAACTTCTTAACCACTGATCAATAGTTTTTCTAGGGGAACCTTATTTATTACTAGTTGTCAAAATTTTGCTTACTCACCTAATCATTATTAGCCTATAGGAAACCATTTATCACACTTTTGATTATGTTCATAATCTTCTTAAGAAGATAAGGTATCATTAGAGTATAAAGTGGTTTTAGTTGGAGAACATGACTAACTAGTACTAAATCCCATTAATTGAAAATTCTTCTTACCAAAATTATTAATCTAGTATTGGAAGTGAACCACTTATTTCTTAGCTTTAAATAATGTTCTTTCAATTTAAGGGATTTGAAGATAGCATCATTTGAATCCCAAGAGTTCCTAGTTGATATTCTCAAACTTCTATTTGATGTTTTCAAATCAAATAAATAAGTCCTTTTGTACATTAATCTACAAACTTCATTTGCTCTCGAGCTTAGAGAAAAATAACTTGATAGTTTTAATGTACTATTTGTCACCTCTTCGAAAGAGGATATAGACATCTACTACGTACAAATGGGAGTTTGGTTGATAAGCTCCTTGGGGGCCTTGTGATTCTCTTTTCCTTCCATATATAGAATGTTTAGTCCTCTTCCTAGCCAATGAGATGATTGGAAGGAATCATTTTTTCTCATTAATAATGACTAATAAATAACTTATCTTATAAATACTCATCACTTGATTAATAAATTAACTATTAAAGTTAAACTTCTATAGTATGTGTTTAACAAAACCCTAAGATATATACTACTGAATATTATCTCAAATTTTAGCTTGATAATAGAGCTATTACCTTGGATCATGTGATTTAAATCATTAAGTAGTTCTTATTCAAGTAAGATCTTTTTAGTGAATTCCCCTTAGTAAAGTTGAATGCTCCATCAAGATAATAGCGAGTACAAACACTGTAAGCTAACTACTAAAAACATAGTATTTCTTAGAAGCAATAATAGAAACAAATTGTTCTAAAACCTTCAAAAGTTATAGTACAGTAAGACTTTGGTAGGACAATTATATTAGTACTAGTGAATTCTTTAATTGATGGGCTACCAACAAGAAAAACAATGATAGCATCATAAATGTCATGTTGAAGTACAGTCAAACAATGCTTGTAAATGAAACCATTAAACCCATCCAATCCACAAGAACTTAAAGAATCCATCCAAAAATAATTTGTTATATTTCCTCCTTGCTGGCATGTTGAATTAACATCATTGCACTTTTTAGTAAGTCTAAGTATAACAAAGGGAAGCACCTATTTAGTAGGGACTAGTTAGAGTTGAAGCAATCCTTCACATATTTAGCAATTGAATCCTCTTTTGAGACCCAACTCCCACTTTAATCTTTAATTCTTTATGTATTAAGATCCCTTTTCAAATTATTAACAATTATGTGGAAGAAAATAATGCTTTAATCACAAACCTTGAGTCACACAGTAATGGTCAACTAGCTCTAATACATCTCCTTTATTTTACCAACCATGATTAGCTAATCCAAAGCTCTATTAATTCCAACCCTGATAAATCATTTATAACTCATTGATTTTGTTTTCCTTCTTTATGGCATGTTATTCTGATAATTCAATATTATAAAATATATTACCAAATTAACTTTTAGTTTATTCTTTAAAAGGATCTTTAATGCTTATTAGCTTGTAAGCTAAGGCCCTCATTTCTGACCAAGCAATTGGAAGTCTCAATTTCTAAGCAACCACTAGATAGAATTCTATGCCTTCAATCCAAGTTCTTTGTAATCTGAGTTGTTTAGCATTAAATTTAATTACTAATGGAGAAATGATCGATATAGGGAGTGGTCAGATAAGATACTGTGTTGAACCAATCATGATTCAATAGGTAAAGTTGCCTCAAAATAGTGAAAAGTGTGTATCCTTTAATATTGTCGACTTGTCTATCACTTTCAAAGCCTTCCCACATTGCAATTAACTTAATTTTGTTCATTTTGATCATATTATTAAGGCTTCATGACACAATAGAGCTAACTACACCCTTGATGTTTAAAATGAAGAAGCTATTAGTTATAATATGTGATATTTGCATTATGAGATTCCTAAGGGCTTCTTTTGATCTTATTCTTGCAAATCAATTTTCTTACATTCCATTTAGTTGCTTTTCTTATCGACTTCTATCTGGTACAACTATAAAGCCATTATAGTATATCTCAAAATGCTTAAGAGCCTTTGCTTTTTTCCAAGAGTTCCTTATTAATTCTTTTGAGAGATTGAATCTCCACTGATTTTTTAAGCTACATATCCTTCCTTTGTTTAAACATAGATTTAAATGTTTTACACTTCACAATTTCTCATTGAAGCTGATCATAAAAATGAACAAATAGATGATTCATCATGTCATTAAGTTCTTTTATTATGTTTTAATGGTCTTTGATGTGGTGGGTGGAGTTATTTCTTTCAATTATGGGGGCAAGAGAGTTTCAAACTTGCTAAGATCTTATCATGCCCTTATCAATTTCTATACCCATACTTTGCCTCATTGATTTTCATTCATTTTCCAACCTTTTGGTGTCCACATACATGACTAACAAATTTGGACATTTCACATTGGTTGCTAATTATTAAATTAGAATTTTCTCATCTTTACAATTTCTTACAAATAAGTATATTGTTTTTATTTCTTACATAAGACCATTAAGCATGCTTATTTAGAATTGCATAGACAGTATTCGAAAAAATTTTAAATGCTTAATTTTTTTTCCAAAATCCATTATTGCTGCCAATATTTCTACAAATTCTAATATTTAAATGAAGATCTTTAACAAGATTGACCAATACATAGGATAGAGACCAATACGGCTATATTAAGTTGATATATGCAAAATCTACTTTTAAAGCGTTGGTGACTATTCACTTGATTGGGCATAGTTACTACTTGTTGACTAGATGGATTGGAAGGTTCTCCAATAAGATCCACACTAGAGCATTAAAAATGTTCAATATTGAGCCAGAATAATAGAAAACATATTAATTTTCTCATTTGAAAAACTATGATTTTTATAATATTACACATCTAGTAGTAAATGTTGTACAATTCTAGTGATAATCTTAAGAGCACAAGTTTACCCCATCATGGCTAATCCAAAGTGAGCAATATTTTTGAGTTGTTAGTCTTACTAATTCCATGTTAGCTAATTCAAGTGAAAACATAGCTTATTAGAGTGAGTTTGAAGATAGAATCCTTTTTGGAAGCAAAGTCATCAACAAACATGACCTCTTTTTCAAAGACATTGGCTTTATCATGTTCGGCAAGGATGGAGAACTTATCTAGATTCACCATAAAACAAAGGCCCCGAGGACAATGCACTCATCATGCATAAAAAATGATTATCTTTAATATTCTGGAGAACAAAAAATCATTAACTTTAATATAAGAAGAATAGGTATCATTTATTAGAACTGAGAGATTTTATGGAAATGGGTTTCCATTGAATGAAATAAGCCATGTCAAATAGGTTCATTCCGTTGGACCAAAATATGACATGTTTGGCATGGGCAACAAAGCCCTAGGTAGTTTATGGGAATTCAATTGTTTTGAAAAATTTTTAAAATATGATAAAATTTTGTAGTTTGATTTCCAAGATGTTGTTTCTTGTTTTTCAACCCCAATTTCCTAGTGATTTTCAGAAAGGACAATTCCAAGATGACCCCAATGAACATATTAAGGAATTTCATAAGTTTGATTGCGGAAGGATTTGTTGGATGACTTTCTTTATGATAACCAAATAAATATATGGACATTTCTCCTTATCATTTTAATTAAATATTTGAAACTTTTTAGAATTTTTCATGAATCTTTAATGTCTAAATCAATATGATTGCTAGCGAATTGAGCTAATTGGTTTACTACTGCATAGCCTTCTTTGAATATGTGTTAGAATCGAATTGCTTTACTTTGAAATTAATTCATTTTTTTTCAAAAGGATTAATATACACCAAGGGATTCAAATTCTTTAGCAAATCATTACAAGGATTTATTTACTATTTGATTCTACAATAATCCTTTATAAGCCTTGCTTGTCACTTAAGTTTAAACCAAATAGTACTATCATGACTTATCTTCTATAATTATTTTAGATCCTTCATAAATTGAGAATGCATTGCTTTCTTTACCCAAGTGCTTTGTGATCACATGACCACAACCTACAATGTGTTGGTTCCCTCTGGTCATTAAAATAGTATATAATTTGATAAAAGTTAGTGATGTGGGGGTCCACTGAACCACTTTAAATGTTTTGCATTTGCTCTTAGAAAGTAGAGAAAACAATGAATATTTTACTAATTGAAGATTTATTGAGTTTCTCTACATGACTAGACTACAATTGAAAATAGCATAGACATTATGTTGAAGTCCAGTTATCATTGAATTCACTAGGATTTTTTTCACTGTTCTTTAGTTTTAAATTTTTAACTTCCAGATATTATAAAATATGAGAAATGGATGGAAGAACTCTAGAGACATTAATAGCTATAGTGTTTTTGCGACTACAATTCCACCACTGTAGAAGCAATTGATTAACCATTTCATGTTGGTTATGTTCAATTCCATGGATCATAAAAAATTGTTCAGTAAGTTTGTACACCTAGGAAAATCCATAAAAGTAAGAATTTGATAGTCCTTATATGCATAGAAAGTCCATGTGTCTTCAAATTAAAAATTCTACTTCCACTAATTGTTGTCAAAATGTACTAAATTTATGAGAACCTCTATATTAGTAAAGATATTTTTGAAGATAGATGACTATTCCTCTAAAGGAACTCATTCACTACACTTTCTACTATATTGATAAGATTATTTGTAGGATAGAACATCATTAGAGTATAAAGTGGAATAAGTTAGGGTGCATGGCTAATAATCAAACCTATTATTAAGAGTAATTTCTTCCTCTATCCAATTATCTTCATACATGTTTTGTTAACGTAGTTTTGTAAGTGAACAACCTATTTCTTACCTTTGAACAAGGTGCTTTCCAGTAAAGGGATTGGATGGTAGTATCTTTTATCTTAAGAGCTTCTTGATGTTGTTCTCTTACTTGTGTTTCATTTATTTACTCTCAATAGATAAAATCTTTTCTACAATAATTTTCAAATGTGATGTGTCTTGAGAAGAGGATAAAATTCAACTATTAGGTCCAAATAGGAACCTAGTTTATAAACTCTCGAAGTCTCATATTGCTGCACTACACCTTATGTATGTAGATTGCTTAAATCTCTTCTTAGTGCTTAGTTACAGAAAGGAAAATAAATAAGGATAGATGGTTACCTTGCTTTATCTATGGGATGATTAGGAGGGCAAATGTCTCTAAAATTAATGACTAGTAGTCATTTTTAATTATAGATACATATGACTAGATTAATAAATTAACTATTAAAGTTAAGCATGCATAGTACTTTTTAAGAACTTTGTGTGATATACATTTGAAAGCTTTCCAAAAGTATAGTTTGATAATAGAGTTATTAACTTCGAACTTGCAATTGAAAACATCAAATTAGTTCTTGTGCAATGAAGATATTTTTAGTGAATTCCGCTTTGTAAAAGTTGATGGCTCTATTAAGATGATTGTGTGGACAGGAGGGATTGTAGGCTAACAACCAACAAATTAAATTTTTTTCAAAGAAACTATAAGTTCAAACTAGTATACAATCTTTAGTAGATGTAGTTCAATAAGATCTTGGAAGGAAGATTGTATTACAACTTATGAATTTTGAAAGTAATAAGTTCCCAACTAGAGACATTGATAGCTTCATAATTTTCTTCTTGATAAACAATGCTTGTAAAAGAAATTATTAAACCCATCCAATTTAAAAGCATCGAGAAAAAAACCATCAAAAAATATTATTTTTATATTTCCTCAATAGAAATTAGCTAAATTAGCATCATATTAAATTTTAGTGAGTGTAAGGATAATAAAGCAAAGTTGTTCCCATTTTGCTTGGTAGGGTCAATAGAGAAGTGAGAGGTGAAGCAACCCACAACATATTTGGAAATTAAATCCTCCTCTGAGACTCAACTCCTACTTGCATCTTTATTTCATTGTATATTAAGCTTACTTTGCCTATTTTTTTCCATTATGTGGAAGAATGTTTTGCTTTTATTGCCTTCCTTGAGCAAAATAGTACTTTCATTCAAGTGTTTAATAAATCTCCATTATTTTAGTACCAATGAAAAACTAATACTAAACTTTAACAATTCAAAACTTTATAATTCTTTTATAGCTTGTTAAGGTCTTTTTCTTTCTCCAAAAGTGGCTCTTCTACTTCTTCAATCAACTAGATTATATTACAAAATTTAGCTTTCTTCATGGTCAGTCTTATGTCTCCTCATTTTGTAAGCTAGGGCCCTCATTCCTAAACCAACAATTAGAAGACTCTAGTTTTCAGTGAACACTAGATAGAATTCTTTGCTTTTAATCAATGTGCTTTGGAATTTCATATGTCTTTGAATAGATCTATTTTTTGGAGGAAGGATAAAAAAGGGAGTGGTTTAATAGGATGTAGTTCATATGTTAAACCATTATATTGGAATTGTTTTGAGCTAATCATGATTCATTAGGGTTCTATCCAAAAGAGTGATATTTAAATTCTTGAATGTTAGTAATGACATAAATTCTCCCTACCATCCAAGGAAGACAATTAGCCTCCACCATCAATGTTAAATCACACCAAAAATCTCTTCTATTAATGAAATAGTTCTTGGCATACAGAAATGGGTGACACCTCATTTATGTATTATGCTTTATAACCATGTGGAGACATTGTTCTTCATTTTAATTATTTGTCCTTGAAAGTCATACAACTAAAATGCCCATACTTTGTTAGACATGTTCTCAAAATAGAAAAACATTAGCTCCTTTAAATGATGCCCATTAGTTTGTTACCTTCAAAATGTTCCAAAAATGAAGTTAATTTTGTAAAATTTGATCATGTTCATAAGGCATGAATCTTATGTAGAATTAACTACATTATTAATGTTCAAAGTTAAGGTATTATACATTATAGTCTATAATGTTAGTATTTTGAGATGCCTAAAGTCTTTTTTAGGCCATTTTAAGGAAAATCAGTTTTTTGCATTCCATTTAGTAGCTTTTCATCTTGATATGTGGCTGATAGCCACTATAAAGCCAACTTGGTCCATCTAAAAAAGGTTAAGTGCCTTTGGTTTTTCATAGAGATCCTCAATAAAGCTTTTAAGTAATTGAATGTCTATTTGTTACAACTTATCGTGCCTCATCTACATGCACGTTGTGCTTGGTGGCTTGTGAAATCCATGCACATTCTATTAAGGGATCAGATGACACAGAATCTTCTGGAAGCGTGAGCCAACTACTTCTTATGCAAGCACAAGTTAATTCATCAAACAAATGATGAAGAAAGATGGAGAAGTTCTCGAGGGAGCAATCTTCTTATGCAAGCACAAGTTACTTCATCAACACAATAAATTTGAAAGAAAATTGCCATGCAAAGAAAATGTTTCTAAATCAGGGGACACTTATGGGTACATTTGAGGATGCCATCATTAATATTCCTATTATTCATGAGAATTGATAAGGTCAATTCAAGTTAGAAATACTTTGTTAATGATGGTACTATGGGTGCAAAAACATTAGATTCCTAATTAAATTAACCTGAGACTTATTTCTTCTTGTAAAATTACTCTTCATTTGACAAAGTAGTATCTACTTGATTGAAAATGTTGAGCCATGCATTGGCCCAGTTGAATGTAAATTTAAGAACTCATTTAGATATAGAGCTAATATGGATTCTAACGAAGAAATTAATTTGAGAAAACTTTTAACCCATAGTTTATGTATGAAAGGTAGTGGAAGTAGCTCTATCTTTAATATTGAAAAGTGCAAACAATCTAAGTTTACACCATTAAACTTCAAAGACATGCTATAGTATTAAGGATATCTATTGCAAAGATGTAGACTTTATATATGTACTTCTATGGTTTTTATTATCCTATTGCTACATAAGTAATCTTTATCCCTATATAATCTTTGGTATAAGAAAGTAGATTTACAATGGACATTGATATAATGGCCATGGAGAAGAAGAGTCGAAATATGGAACCAAAGACATAGGATTTCACACTTCAAGAGGATTAACATTAATATAATGAACTCACAATGGAGAAGAGAAAAATATCCAAAAAAGTGGATGATAGCCACAATAATAACAACACCATTTACAAGTGAGAGTCACAAAAATTGTACCCACTATAAAAAGCAAGGTGCCATATGAGAAAAATGTTGTATCTTTTACACTAATCTTTTCTTAGCCACATTTAAGAAAAATAAGGAAAACATACCTTTGTTGCAACTAAAATTGAGATGTTTCTTAACGCTTGATAATAAAAAGATAATACTATCTTTTTTTGTAGGGCCAATAGAACTTAAAATTAATGAAATTATAATAGAAAGAGTGGAATAATTTTCAACCTATATTCATGTAGATGAGTTGGTCAAGTTGCGTTTGGCATCGACCTTGAACTAAGAGTTACTTTACTGGTAACGAATATTATTGGATGGCCATAATAGAATGATAAGAACAATGGTTTAATTATAGAACTATACAAAGATATGGTCCATTAGATCCAATGCTTCTCCTTTGGGCACCACTTTTTAAAAAGAAAGATGGTATTCTACATATATGTGTGAACAAATAAGTTCTTAAAATAGTGATAGACCAAAATTGATATCCTTTCCTAAAATTGATGAATAGTTAGATCATCTTCAAGTTCCTACAATCTTCTTCAAGATATATCTTTGATCAAGATATCATTAAATATAAATTCAAAAAGAGAATATGTCCTAGAAAAATTGCACATATGATATAGACATTATGAGCTCATAGCCATAATATTTATGAATCTCTTGAACATCACTTCCTAGCCATACCTTCACTTTTTTGTCATAGTTTTTTATTGATTAGATTTTTTTGTATTTTTGGAGTATAGCTTAGCATATACAACATCTTTAGACTACTTTGGAGTTTCTTAGAAGAAAGTGGCTATATTCAAAATATTCTAAGTGATACTTTGTGTTAGATCTACTAGCTGTCCTTGGTCATCTTGTTACCCAGTATGGTTCACATTATTAATGTGTAGAAAAGAAGGGTGTAATGACAAAGATCCTTTTTTTCTTGGGTGTTTTACAATACTACAGCAAGTTTTTGTTTAACTTCTAAAAGTTAAAAGCATATGTTTCTCAACTAAAAAAGTTGGTGTAGCTTCCTCTCTATTAGATCAATGTGAGCAAAGGTTCTATGAGCTTAACCACCTGTAGGATTGGTCGTTCAAGGTTTTTACCAATGAATCACAAATTTGTTTTGGTGTAATTCATAAGTAGAAATGTCTGGTAATAGCCAACAACATCAGTTAGTTATTCATGCATGAACTAAATCACGTAACACATGACTTACAGTTGCTAGTTTGTAGCGCTTAACCTAAACATTTAGAAACAATGCTTGTATCAGGTGCCCATTAAGCACAATAATGATGATAAATGCCTTAAGTTTATTTTCTTATGCAATGAGCTTGATCTGTTGCAATGACATTTGTTTGAGCTCATTAAGTTTTTTTGCTTAAACATGAACTACTAGGGAAAATAAAGAACTGACTGAGGAAAGAGCTTATGATGGGTTTTTATTGAGGTTAATCTTAGTTGGTAGCATAGTCATTAATGGCTCTACTTAGTACTCTTCACATTCATGTTAATTGGACAAATTTTTTTATGATTCTTTAGTGGCGACACACTATGTCATATAGAGAGATTGTCAAACTTTAATGCAATTTTTGTATGAAATTTGCATTGATAGACATTACTTTGATAGAACAAAATAAGATTTGTATTCCATATCACTAGTAGTTTAGAGAGACTATTAAGGAATTTGATAATAGTTTAGCTATTCACCTAGGTTAGAAAAGGAAATTACAGAATAATAACACCAACATTTTGTAAGAGGTTGAAAGAAGCATGTAGTCTATTATATTTCAAAATGCATAATTTATGGATTAGTAAAGAAAATCATCAAAAGCCTAGTTGTTACCATTATAATTTTGTAATATTTTTTAAAAGTAAATGGTACGATATCACAAAGGGCTTTGTATAATGTTTTCTAATTACTAGAAATGCTTTGATGTGATTTTTGTGACTATGTATTATTAAACAAAATGAACATGCTGTCAAGTTGCCAGGAAGAAGGATTCAATAAGTACATTGGTAGAAAAATATGTGTAGTGGATTGTTAGATTATTTGGATTTCCTTCAATGATCATTTTGATAGATACATGAAATCATCCACAAATTTCTTAAATGATTTGCATCAAACTCTCATAATAACTCTCCAATTTAGTAGAACATATTCTCCTTAGAAAAATGATTTGTTTGAAAGGATGATCTAGAATACAAAGGACCTTTTAAGGCTATGTATTTGATCATATTCCATAAATTTTTGCCAAGAGCTAACTTTCATTGAATTTGTTTACCATAATAACTATCAACTGATAATAGAAATGGAACCATATGATGCATTACATGGGTGACATTGTAGATTACTTTTGCAATTAGGAAGGCTGATCCTAGAAAAATGTTATCGAGGACTCTATCAAGAAGCTTTTATGACTAGAGAAGAGGTTGTGAGTGGTTTAGCACCTATAAAAGAAATAGTTTGATGGAAAGCATAGATTAGTCATATTTTCTAATGGTGATTAGGTATTCCTTAAGGTTAGTTCAATATGTAGATAGCTTGACTTTGGATATGCTTCAAAGTTTGATATGAGGTATATTAAATCACAAAAAGTTTTAAAGAGGATTGGGTCAACAACACACTAGCTTTAGTTGTTAGAATATTTTGTAATTATTAATGAAGTCTTCCATGTCTTTAATTTCAAGAGTGATTTTCAAAACCTGGTGCATATTCATTAATAACTATTATAGAATTTTCAATTGTAGTAGGTTGAATCTTCTAAGGAGTCTCCAATAAGCACAGGAGAGCATTATACTTAATAGCATATGAATAAGAGGTTACCTATGCTAGAGTGCAATTGAGCAATCTAAAAGAAAGAGTGATTTCTTAGGAGTTACATAGTGAGTACATTGTAAATGGCCAATGCTATTCCTTAGATTCTTATGATTTTTTCTAATTAAGGGGTATTATTCCACCCCCATAGTTAGCTATTTCTCATATTTTTGTGATGTATTTCCTTGGTTGATGTAAGCTATGCATTTTCTTTATAATTTCTTATTCAAAATTAGAAAACTTGGTAAGTTACTAAAAGTATAAATATTTTTCAATTTGTAAGGCTTGATATATTTATAAGTAAAGTATAAAATTTAAATAAAATTTTAATATTTAAATTGTCAAGATGTAAGGGTAGCATTAGGACATGTATATCTTTAGCCATGAAATGTATTTCATTTGCCTTTAATTCCTAAAGTTAAGATTAGAGAGCCAATAATTTTTTTATGACTTAAATCATTTAAGTTATATCTTAATCGAAATTCTTAGATACCATATCCATTACAATTAAGTTCAACTAGTTATATAAATGATCAAGAAGTGGCTTTTAATGGATTTAAAAAAACATATCCAAATTTTTAATAGCCATAATTGTGATGTAGAGGACAAAACTTAGCTATCAAGAGTAAGTAGAAGGGCTAACAACCATGAGGAAGAAGAAGCCAAACCTTGTTTGTGAAGTCCATTTCTTATATGATATATTATGAGCCTTATTGTATGCAGGTTAATTCAGTGCCACATTTAGGATTCAAAATTGAGGACTTTACTATGAACAAATGCTTTAATTCTTTAGCTTTTCCAAAGTAAATTGAGGATAGACTCATGAATGGAATCTTGATTAGCTAAGGGATGATTTGATTTTGATTCTCTATAACTTCATACTTGTTTGAACTAAAAATTATGACTTGATAAGCAATGTCATAGATTTCATCATGACTAAGTGATTTAATCATTCTACATAGAAAAGGAGAACTAAGATCTGCTATATATTCTATAACTTGTTCTTGAAGTATCTGTGCCTGTCAAATGCATAAGAGGTGGAAAATTATGCTTTTTCACTTCTTACTATTTTGAAAGCCTTTTTTGTTGTAAATTTTGCAATGATAAACTCATTGATTTAAAAATGTTTTTAAATAAAAATGTAAAAAATATAAAATTAATTATTTTAAAATATTTTAAATTAAATATTTTATATTTAACAAATACAATTTTGAAAATTTTTTCATATATGTTTTTAAATAAATATTATCACATAATTCAATATAAGAACAAAAATAAAAATGTTCTAAGGCTTTTTAATCAATTCTTTCTAACCTATGCATACATGCACCCTGAGTTAATCCAACTAAGATTCCACTATAAAAACTACTCTCTTTCACCATAGACGATATGAATACTTCACAAACCACACCCTTTTGCAACAATTGCTATGGTTTGGTCAACATAATTTTAATTATAAAACCTAAATATGCTAAGGCACAATATTAAGTAATAATTAATCACAATGTTTCACTAATAAATCAAAAAGCATGTATGTCATTGGTTTATGGATTATGATGTTAGAATATGGGTACAAATATTAAAAAGTTCGAAACAACTTAAAAGGAATAATTTTGAAATATTAAATCCAAGATACTAATCAAAGGTGTTGCATTACCATGATATTTTAAAAAAATAAAAAGGAATAAGAAAAGAGATAATTAATTGTAAAGAAGTCATTAGTAAGATTTGTAATCAAAGAGAATGTTGGAGTAAGAGAGGAAAAAAGATACTTACAAACATAGCTCAAACATTGACAATGAAATTGGAATGAAATGGTTTGTGCTTCTTCTAACAAAAAACAATTCATTTAGTAAGGTAAAATTTTCTATTCTCAAACATCTATAGCTACTCTATTTATATTAGAATATTTTAGATTAAAATAAAATTTTGTTAATGGCTAGAAAAGTCAAAGAGATAGACATTAACATTTTAAAGATATAAACAAACATAAATTGCTTTTTAGAATGTTGATTATAGACAAAAATAATGACCACCGTTCGTTCTAGGTAGACAAAACAATAGTCACTCGATCAGAATACTGAACAAATGGCCCATTTCTAATCTTGATATGTGAGAGCATTGTTCATAAAGGTAGAGATTATCTTAGCACTTCAGTTGAGCTTTATGGATGGCTAGCTAGACAATCAGCACTATTCACAAACATGGAGAAGATCTTAATCATTTGAATAGGTTTTATGGATGGATGATAAGATGAAAATTATTGCTCAAGATGACAACACTAATCTCATTCACTTGATCAGGCTCGTTATAGGAACAGTTTGACGAAATCTATTATTCATAAAAGCAAATGTGATCTTGGTCATTTCATCATTAAAACATGTGATCAAGAGGCATTGGTTTGCTAAACTTGAGAATCACACAAGACTAATTTTTAGACATGCATCAAAAGCTTGTATATGATGTTTAGCATTTATAATACTTTCTCTCACTATATAAGTCAAGTGAAAGAGGTTGGTTTCTCCTTGGTTCTCTTGGGAAAGTCACTTGTGCATTGTATGTAGGTCCATCCTAACTTGATCCAATAACATGCCATATTATGAGCTAAACCTGACTTATTATGCCTAAAATGGTTCAATAATTATTTTCTAAATTGATTTAACCCCGGCTACTAAGGGCCTAATTAGTACTTACGCTTGATCATACTTGATTCACCTAGTCTCCCATCCCAAGGCTCCTGAGGTCCATTTCTCAACACATTAGGCCACTTGGCACTATCTTTGGCCTTATCGTGTTTTGGGTTGTTAGGACAAGTTTTTGTTTCTTTCCTAAAACTATCTTATATACATTTATTATTATTTAATTACTTTTAAAACGTTTTAATAGCTATTAAAATAACAAAATATTTTTACAACTACTAAAATAATAATGTATGTCAATAAATGTTGTGAAACCTAGTTGTGTTAGATATGAACATGTTGAAAAATAAACTAACAATCAAGTAAATGTCTCAAAGATTAACCCCTAATGGTCAATTATTCCACAAAAAGTTTGCTCAATGACACCTTCATATGCCATTTATGCTCTAGCTAGAGCACGACCACCAATACTGGTTTGCATGGTTAGATTCTTTGATTGCTTCAAAAGAGATCTAGTCAAAACTCTCCAATTAGTTAATCAAATTAAAGAAGCTAACACAATGAATTTGTTATTGTTAAATAAGTGGTGCCATGACCAATGGTATAATAGTATCTCGCATTTGATCATGGTGCATGTGTTTGCATAAGTTTGTGGATGTGTGCATACTTATGCATGTGTATATATTTGTATGCATACATTTGCATATGTGGGTTCACACATGTTCGATTGTATGTGCATGTTTGTGTATGTCATTATGCATGTGTGTTTACTTATACGTGCATGTCTATGAGTCTATGCATGTGCATGTGCATGACTATTTGAGTGCATGTGCATGTGCATGATTATTTGAGTGCATGTGCATGTATGTGTTTGTGCTTGTGCATGCATGTTCATGTGCATTTCCAAGTGCATATGTATGAGTGCATTCTTGCATGTTTGTGTGTGCATGCATGTCCATTCTATGAATGGCAGTGCATATGTCTATGTGTACCTATGTGCATGTTTGTTCTTGAGCAGCTACATGTGAGTGTGCATACTAGGTGAGTATGTAAGAATGCTTGTGCTTGTGTGTGTGTATGTGGGTCTATGGGTGTATGTGTGTACATGTTTACATATGTATCTACATCTGTGTGCTTGTGTGAGTATCTGTGTGTGAACATGAGTGTATGCATGTGTGTGCGTGTGCTACCTATGCATGTGTGTGCATGTGTATACATGTTTGTGCGTGTTGGTGTGCATGTGGGTTTGTGTCTGTGTGCATGTGTGTGTGTGTTATTGTGTGTGTTTGTGTATGTGTTTGTCTACATGTGCATACCTATATGTGTGCATATGAATGTGTGCTTGAAAGTGTTCACATACACACGCCTATGCCTACAAGTGGGTGTTTATGTGTGCACGAGAGTAAGTGTGTGTTCCTTTGCATGTGTGTGTGTGTGTGTGCATGTGCATGGTTGTGTTTGTGCATGCATGTTTATGCATGTGAGTTTTGCAAGTGTATGTGGGTGTGCATGAGTTCATGTGTGGATGTGCATTTGTGCATGTCTATCTGTGTGCATGTTTGTCTCCTTGTGATTTAAGTGTTTGTGTGTATTTGTATGCATGTGCATGTGTCTATGTTTTTGTATGTGTTTGTGTGCAAGTGCATGTGTTTGTGCAGTTGCTTGCGAGTGGTTATGTGTGTATGTGAGGGTGTGTATGCATGCATATGTGTCTATGTTTGTTTGTGTGTGCTTGTGTGTGTGCATTCATGCATGACAGTGTGGCAATGTGTGGTTATGTGTGTGTATGTATGCATGCAAGTGTTATATGAGCACATGAGTGTGTGTGTTTGTGTGTTGTGCATCAATGCATGTGCATTTGCATGGATGCACATTTGTGGGCATGTGCTTATGCATATACATGTGTGTGCACATGTGTATGCATGTGTGTGCATTTGTGAGTGTGATTGCATGTTTTTGCATGTATATTCCTATATGTGTTTTTGTGTGCATCCTTGTGTGTGTGTGAATCCATGAGCCTATGCATGTTGGCATGTGTTATGCGTACATGTGTGTGGGTGTGGGTATGTGTGTGTGTGTACATGTGTGTTTGTATGTGTATGTGTGTGTGCGTGTGTTTTTGCTTCTGTATTCATGCATGTGTGTGAGCCTTTGTAGTTGTGCTCTTGCATGTGTGTACATGTATGTGTGTGTTTTCTTGTGCATGTGCTTCTATGTGTATGCACGTGTGTGTGTGGGAGTGTGTGTGTGTGTGTGTGTGCATGTGTGTGTGTGTGTGCATGTTTGTAAATGTGCACACACACACACATGTTTGTCAGTGTTTGTTCATGCTTATGTGGATGGGTTTTTATGCATTTGTGTGTGGGTGGGTGTTTGTGTGTGTGTGATTATATTTTTATGTGTGTGAAAGTGTGTGTACACACATGCATGTTTGTGCATGTATGTGTGCATATGCATATGTATGATTATGTTTGTGTGTGCATGCATGTGTGTGTGCATGTCTATGAGCATATTTATGTGCATGTGTGTGTGTGTGTTTGCTTATGTTTTCATGCTTGTGTGTGCATGTGCACTTGTGTTTGCATGTGTATGTGCAAGTGTATGTGTGTGCTAGTGCCCTTACATGTGTCTATGGATGTGTGTGTGGTGTGTGTATGTATCTACAAGTGTGTGTGCATACACACATGTGGTGTATGCATGCATTTGTGCGTGTTTCTTTTCTCATGCAAGTGTGCATGTATGTATTTGTGTGTGTATGACTTTATGCTAATATGAGTGCATGTGCATGTGCATGTGTGCATGTGCATGTGTTTAGGAACGTGTGTGTTCTTGTGTGTATGTGTGTTCATGTGTTTGTATGTGCATGCATGCATGTGTGATTATGTTTGTGTGTGTGTAAGTATGTGTTTGTGCATATGCATGTGTATGCATGTACATTCTTTTTTGTAAGTTTGTGATTTTGTGTGTATGTATATGTATGAGGGTGTGTGCATGCATTAAAGTGTGTTTGTGTGCGTGTGTACATACTTACATGCACACATGTGTGTGTTTTTTGCATTTGTGAATAAGTGCATGTGTCCATTTTTGTGTGCATGTTAATGTGTGCATGGGCATGCAGGTGTGTGTTCCTATATGTGTGGGTGTTTGTGCATGTGCTTAAGTGTGTGCATGTATGCATTTGTGTAGTTGTTTATGTGCACATAAGTGTGTGCATGCATGTGTGCAAGTGTATGTGTATGTGTTCATGTTTTTGTGTGGGTGTGTGCAGGCGTGTGCATCTATCTACATGCATGCATTTGTGCGCTTATGTGTGTGCATGCATGTGCATGTGCACGTATCTATATGTCTGTATGTGTTATGTTTGTTACATGTATATCTGTATTGCATGTGCATGTGTGCTTGTTTGTGTACATATGTGTGTGTAAGCATCCTTGTGTTTGTGCATGTGTGTATGTGTGTGTGCATGCATGTGTGTTTGTGCAAGGGTGTAAGCCCGTGCACCAATGCCTTCATCCATGTATGTGTGCATTTATGTTGGTGAGTGTGTGCATGCTTATGCATGTGTATGTGTGTGTGCATGTCCATATGCATGTGTTCTGTCTGTGCATTTGTGTGTGTGTGTTTTGTGCATGCTTATGCATGTGTTTGTATGTTTGCATGTGTGTATAGATGAGTGTGCATGTGTGCATGTGCATTTGTGTGTGTATGCATCTTTGAGTGTGTGCTTGTTTATGTGTGTCTGTGTATGTATGTGTGTGTGTGTGTGCATGTGTGGTTGAGTATGTCTATGTGAGTGTATGTGTGTGTGAGTGTGCATGAGTGGACATGTGTCTATACATGTAAGCATGCATGTTTGTTTTTTAGTGTGTTTGCATTTGGGCATGTGTACATGCATATGGATGTGCATTTATGTCCTTGTGTGAGTAGACGCATGAAGTTATTTGTGCTTGCATACTTGCATGTGTCTATGTGTACGTGTGCTTGGGTGTGCATGGTTACATATGTGTGTTTCTACATGTGTGTGTGCATGCATGATTATGTGTGTATGTGCATGTGGGAGTATGCATGTATGTGTGTGAGTGTGTGTGTGCGTATGCATGAATGTGAATGAATGCATGTATCTGTGTTTGCATTTGTCTTTATAAGAATGTGTGTGTGTGTTCTTGACCATGTTCATTCCTACCTATATGTGTCGATTTGCATATGTGCAAGTCATTTTATGTGTGTTGGTGTGTGTGTGTGTGTGTGTGTGTGTGTCTATGCTTGCGTGCTGTTAGATGTCTATGCAGGAATGTGTGAATGGTTGTGCGCACCCATGTGTGTTCGCATGTGTATGTGTGTTTACTTATGTGTGCATGTGTGTGTGTATGTGCATGCACATGCATGTGTTCGTGAGCGTTGCACGTGTATGTGTGGATAAAGAGGGTGTGTAGGTGTCTGTGTGCATGCATATGTTTATGTGTGAATGTGTGCACAATTTCTTGTGCATGTGTATGTGTGCATGAACTCATACTTGTTTGTGTGGGTGCATGAGCTTATCCAAGCATTCATGTGTTTGGGTGTGTGTGTTTGTGCATTTGGGTGCATGCACTTATATGTGTCATCATGTGTGTGTGTGTGCATACATTCATATGAGCTAGTGCATTTTGTATACATGTGTGTGTGTACATGTGTGTTTATGTTGTTTTGTGCATATGAATGTGTGTACGTATGACTGTGTGTCACTACATGCATGTGTATGTGTGTGTGTGTGCATGTGTGGGTATGTGAGAGTGTGTGAGTGTAGGCACATGTGTGTGCATGGGTTCATGTGTGTTTACAAGTATGTGCTTAGGTGCACTTTATGTGTATATACGTGTGTGTGTGTGTATGCATTTTTGTGAGTGTGAATGTGGGAGTGGGCATGTGTGCATGCATGTGGGTGCGTGTGTCTATGCATGTTTATCAATTTGTATGTGCCTTTGTAAGTGTGAGTGCGTTTGTGTGTGAGTGTGCATATGCATGTGTAGGTTTGCATGCATGCTTATTTATGTGTACGCATGCATAAGTGTTTGTGTGTGTGGGTGTGTTTCTATGTGTTGTTTTATTTGCATGTATGCTTATGCGTATTCATTTGTGTGTGTGTGTGTGCATAGATGTGAGTGTGTTTAGGTGTGTGTGCATGTGTGTGTACCTATGCAAGCACATACGTGTTCCTATATGAGTATGTGTGTGTTCACATTTGTGTGTGCGTGTGTGCATGTGAGCATGCATGCATGTGCTTGTGTTTGTGTTTGCATCTGTGTGTGTGAGCATGTTTATTTGTGTGCATATGGGTGTGTATGTTCTTGCTTGCATTTTTGACAATATATTTGTACATGTGTGCATGAGGATGTATGTGTGTGTTTGTGTACTCATGCACATGCATGCTTGTGTGCATGTGTGTGTGTTTGCATGGGCTTTTATGTGCATGTGTGTATGTGTTGTGCATCCATATGAGTGTTTGCACATGTGCATTTATCTATGTGCATGTGAACAAATGCATGTGCCTACGTATGGGCACAAGAATGTTTGTATGCATGTGTGTTATGTGTGTATGCATATGTTTGTGTGTGATTATGTGTGCATGACTGTGTTTGTGCATGTTCATGTGTGTGCATTTAGATGTGTGCATGTGTGAGTGTCTATATTTGTGAGTGCATGTGTGTGAATGTGTGGTTTTGGTATGTCTATATTTGCTTGCTTGTAAGTGTCTAAATGCATGTGTGTGTGTGTCTCTACTTGTGTATGCATGTGTGCATGCATGTGTATGTATGTGCATGTATATGCATGTTTGTGTGTCTATGAGTGCAAGCATGTGTTTTTGTATATGCTTGTTTGTGGGGCATGTGTATGTGTGTGTGTGCACATGCATGTACATATGTGTGTGTGTGGGGGTGCATGCATGCATAAGTGCTCATGGTGCAGGTTTGTGTGAGCATTCATGAGCATTTTTGTATGCACCCAGTCACATGTGTGTGTTAGTGCCCATGTACATGTGTATCTTTGTGTGTGTACATCCATCTATGCATGTGGATGTCTGTATGCTATGTGTGTTTGTGTGAATGTGTCTTTATGTGTTTACTTGTATATGTCTATATGCATGTGTGTGGTCCTACATGCGTGTGTGCATGTGTATTTGTGTGTATGTGTACATATGTGTTTGTGTGTGTATATCTATGTGTATTTGTATGTGTGTGTCTACATGTTTGAGTTTTTGTGTATATGGGTTCATGCACTTGTTTATGCGTGCATGTGTGAATATGTGTGCTTGTGTGTGTGTATTTGCATGTGTGTGTGCATGTGCTCGTCTTCTTGTGCATGTGTGTGTATGTGTATGTGCATGCACACGTGTGTAAAAGTGTGTTTGTGTGTGGGTTTGCATACATCTGCATGCATGTGTGAGTGTGTGAGTTTGTGGGCATGTGTATTTGTGCATGTGATTCTATGTGTGAGCATGTATGTATGTGTAGTTGCACATATGTGTGTCTGTGTGAGCATGGTTGTGTGTGTGCTTGTGTGGTTGTGTGCATGCAGGTGCGTGTGTACGTGCAGGTTTTCATGTGTGTGTGTGTGTGTGCATGGCAAGCGTTTGCATGTGTCTTCATGTGTGCATGTCTGTTTGCATACGAGTGTGCGTGTTCGTGCATGCATGTGTGCTTGTGTGTTTGTGCAAACATGTGTGTGTGTGCATGAGTGTGTGCTAGTGTGTGCATATTCTTGCATGTGATCATGTGTGTTCATGTATGCTTGTGTATGTTTATGTGTGCATGCATGTGTGTTGGACAATCACATGTGTGTGTGTACATGTGTTTGTGCAAGCATGCACATGTATTTTTGCTTATGTGTTTGAGTGTGTGTGCATGCATATGCACTTGTTTGTGAGTGTGTGCATGTGTATGAGTGATTGGTTATGTGTGTACATGTGTTTATGTGGATGTGAATGTATGTGTGTATCTATATTCTCATGCATGTGTACATATGGTTGTGAGCATGCATGTGAGTGAAGTTGAGTGTGCATCTATCTACTTGTGTGTGCATTTGCATTTTATTTGCACATGTGTGCATGCTTATGTGTGTGTATGTGTGCTTGACTGCATGCATCTATGTGTGTGCATGTGCTTCTTCATGTGTATGTGTGTATGCATATGAGCATGTGTCTATCTATGTGCAAGATTTAGTTTTTGTGCATTTGTATAAATGCATGTATGTATATGCATGTATATGTGTGCCCACTTATGTGTTTGTGTATTTATGCATGTGTTTGCACATGCATGTGCATGTGTGAGTATGTGTTTCTATCAGTGTGTGAGCATGTGTGTGTGTGCATGGGCATGAGCATATGTTCATAGATGTGCATGCATGTTTTTGCAGGTGTGCATATGCATGTTTGTGTTTGTGGTAGTATGTGTCTAGGTACTTGAATGTTCATGTGTTCTTCTGTGTGTGGGTGTGGGTGCATGCATGTGTGAATGCATTCATGCATATTTACAAACATATATGCTTGAGTGTAAGTGTGCTTAGGTGGGTGGATGAGTATGCATGTGTCTGTGCATGTGTGTGCGTGTGATTGTGTGTATGCATGTGTGTATATGTGTGTGTGTGTGCTATACAAGCATGTGTGCCTATGTGTTAAAGAATGTGTGTGCAAACTTGTGTGTGCTTGTGTATGTACAAGTGCATGCATGGTTGTGTACATGTGTATTTGTGTGTTGTTTGTGCGTGTGTGTGCAACTATACATGTGTGTAGTTGTGGGACTATCTGTAAGCATGTGGATGAATAGGCATGCATATATGTGTGTACACATGTGCATGTTAGTGTGTGCATTTGAGCATATCATATGGGTGTGTGTGCATGTGTCTGTAGGCTTTTTGCATGTGTCTATGTGTTCTTGTGTGTGCATATGCATGTGTGTAAATGTGTGCATTTCTATATACTTCTGGGTCTGTGTGTGTATGTGCATGCATGCATGTGTATGCTTATGCTTGTACATGTGAGTGTATGCACATGTGCATGCATTTGTATATGCATGCACATGTGTGTATGTTCATATACTTCTTATTATGTTTTTTGTATGTTTATGTGTATGTAAGTGTACATGTGCATTTGTGTGTGCATGCATGCATTCATGTGTGTGTGCGTGCCTACTTATGTTCATTTGCATGCATGTGTAAGTACATGTGCATGTATGCATGAGTGTGTGTGTGTGCACATAGGTATGTGTATGTGGGAGTGGGTATGTCCATGTGGTTGTGTGTGCATAGATGTGTATGTGTATGTGTGCATTATTTCTTGTGTGTATAAGTGCATGCATGTGTGCGTTAGTATGTGCATTCATGTGCATGCATGCAAGCATGTGTGTTTGTGTGATTGTACCTGTTCATGTGCATATATGTGTGCATACATATGAGTGTGTATGGGTGTCTATTTTGGTCTATCTATATGTGTTTGCGTGTGTGTGTGTGTGTGCAGGTTTATGTTCTTTTGAGTGCATGTGTATGTGTGTGTTTGTGCATGTGTGTGCACATGCATATGCATATGCTTTGCATGTGTTTGTGGGTTGTTGCCAATGTTTTTGCACATGCATGCGTGTGTGTGTGGGTGCATACGTATGTGTGTGTGCACATCTATATGCATTGTTGTGCACATGCATGCCTATATGTGTATGTATGTGTACACGTGCCTGTGTGCGTGTGTGCATGTTTGCTTGTGTGTGTTTTGGATTGTATGTGTGCATCCATATAAAGGTGTGTGTAGACAAGTGTCTGAGGGTCTGGGTATGCGTGTGTGTGCACATACATGCATTCTTGCATGTAAGTATGTGTGTGTGTGTATGTGTGTGTGTGTGTCTACGTGCATGTGCATGTGTGTGCATGCGTGTGTGCCTTGTTTCATGTGTTTTTGCATGTATGCATACGTATCCGCATGTGTCTTTGTGTGTGCGTGTGCATATCTTCAAGTGTGAATGTGCATGCATGTGCATGTGTTCTTATTTCCTTGAGTGTGCATACATTTGTGTGGATGTGGACATGTGTGAATGTGTGTGTGTTTGTGCATGCACGTGTGTGTGTGTGTCTATGTGCATGTGTGCATGTGTGCCTACATGCATGTGTGTTTGTGCATGTGTGCATTGGTGTGTGCATGTGTATTTTTGTTTATGTTTATGCATATGTTCATCTGTGCGCCTTCATGTGTGTGTGTGTGTTTGTGTGTGTACATATGTATGTGCATCAATATTTGTGTGCATAAGTGCATGTGTGTGTGTGTCTATATGCATGTGCATTTGTGTGCATGTGCAATAATACACATACTTGTGTGTGCGTGTATAACTGTGTGTATCTTTGTATGATTGCTTATGTGTGCATGCATGTATATGTATGTGCATCTGTGTTCATGTGTTTTTGTGTGTGTATGTCTACGTATTTGTATTTGTGCATGCATCTTTTTATGTGTGTGTATGCATACATTTGTGTATGTTTGTTCATTTATGCATGCATGGATACACATGCATGTGTGCATGTGTATTTATGTGTTTATGTGTGCATGTTTGTTTGTGTACTTGTGTGCATGTGAGTGTGGGTATGTGTGTGAGCTTGTGTATGTGTGTGTGAATGAGCATGAGTGTGCTTGTGTTTTTATTCATGCATTTGTGTGCATATACATGCATGTTTGTGCATATGTATACATATATATGCTTGTCCTTATGTATGTACATGCATGTGTGCAAATGTCTCTAAGCGTGTGTGTGTGTGTGTGTGTTTGTGTGCTAGTGCCTATGCATGAGCATGTGCTCATACCTGTGTGTTTATTTTGTATGCATGTTTATGTACTTGCGTGCACATGTGTTCATGTGTGTGTGTGGGTGTGTGCACGTGAGTGAGTGTGCACACTTGCACGTTTGCATAGGTGTGTGCATATGTGTTTGTGTGTATGTGCATGTGTTTGCATGTGCATGTATGTGATGTGTGCATATCTGAGTGTGTGTGTGTGTGTACTTGTGTGTCTTTGCATGTGTGTATCTGTGCATACATAGATGTGTATGTGTATGCGTGATGTATGTGTATGCCTATGTCTTCTTGTAAGCATGTGTGTGTGCACCTGCATGCCTATGGGTGTGGATGTATGTGTTTGTAAGTGTGTTTATGTGTGAAAGAAATATACATATGTTTGTATGCATGTGTACACATGTGCATAAGCCTAGGCATGTATGCATGTCTCCTTGTGCACATGTGTGCATGAATTCATGTGCATGCATGACTGTGCATGTGTGCATGTGTGTATGTGTGTGCGAGTGGGTACATGTGACTAAGTTGGATGCATGGTTTTGCTTGTGTATGTGCATATGTGTGCATGTTTATTCATGTGCATGTATATTGTGAATGTGTTTGTGTGTGTTCATATGAGTGTGTGTTGGAGTGCTCCTATGTGTGTTATATGTGAATGTGTACGTGGGTGTTTGTTTGTGTGTTTGTGTGAACTTGTTTACATGTGTGCTAGAGTGTGTCCGTGTGTATGAGAATGAATGTGTATGTGTCTGTGTGTGCGTGCATGTAATAATGTGTGTGAGCATTCATATTTGTGTGTTTTCATTTTTTCATGTTCCTGTGCATATGTATGTGTGTGTGACTATCTATCTATATTTATGTGTGTGTATGAATTCATGCATGCATGTCTGTGTGTGTTTGTGTGTATCATCTTTTTATTTGTGCATGTGTACATCCATGCATGCGTATATGTATGTTTGTGTATCTGTTTGTACATTTATGTGTGTGTGAGCAACTAAACGTGTTTTTTTGTGCATGTGTGTGTGTACGTGCTTTCTTGCATCATATGTGCATGTGCATGCCTGTATATGCGTATGAATGCCAGTGTGTTTGTATGAATGTGGATGTTCATTCGTCAGTATGTGTGTGTGTGTGTTTGCTTAAGTGTGTACATGTGACTGTGTGTATGTGTGTTGTGCATGTGCATATGCATGTGTGTGTGTTTGTATATATTGTGTGCATTGGTGCACATTTGTGTCTATACAAGTCTTTATGTGTGCATGTTTGCATTGTGAGCACATGTGGATATCTCAATGTGCATGTAGGTATGTCTTTTATGCATGTATATGCATGTGCATGTGTGCATAGGCATGTGTGTTCGGGGTGCATGTACATGTTTGTCTATGTGTGTGCATGTGCATGTTCATATATGTATGATTCTATGCACATGGTCATGTATGTGTGTGTGTGGTTGTGAGTGTGTGCATGTGTGCTTGCATGTGTGTATGTGCTTGTGTATGACTGTGCATGTGCAGTTATGTTTTTGTGTTTTTGTGTTCATGTGTCTGCTTATGTGTCTATGGGTCCATATGAATGTGTTTGTGTGTTTGTGCATGTGAGTGCAGATGTGTTCGTGCATACATGTGTGTGTTGGGGGGTCAATATGTCTGTCTATGCATGCATGTATGTGTTCATGTGTTTGTGTGTGTCTATGGATGTTCATGTCTATGTTTGTGTAGTTGTGCATGAATGTGTGTGAGTACGTGTTTGTCTATGTTTCTATGTGAATGTACATGTGTGTTTGCATGTGTTTGTGCATGAGTATGCATGTGTGTGTGTATGCAAGCATGTGTATAGCTATACAAATGTGTGTGCATGTGTGAGTTCCTATGCATGTGCATGTTTGTGCGTATGTGAGCATGTGTATTTATCAGTATTTATTTGTTTGTCAATGATTGTGCATCTAAATATGTGCATGTTCATGCATGTTCATTTGTGTGCATACATGAATGCGTGTTTATGTGGCTACACATATGTGAGTGTTTGCATGCATGTATGTGTGCTTGTATATTTATGTGCCTATGTGTATATATGTGTGTGTGTCTCTGCAAGGGTGTGTACATGCATGCATGCATGCATGTGTGTAAGCTTGTGTATGTGTGTGTGCGTGTGTGCACGTATGTGTGCATATGTGTATCTGAATGTAAGTGCTTGTGCATTTTTGTGTGTGTACATTTTTGTGTGTGTGATCATGTGTGTGTATATGCACATGAGTGTGTGTGTGTCTCTGTGTGCATGGGCATGTACATGTGTTTTCTTATGTATGCATGTGTCTGAGCATGTACGTGTATGTCTATGTGTATGTGTTTATATGTGTGTGCATGTGTATGCATTTGTGAGTGTTTTTGTGCATGTGCATCGTTGTGTGTGTGTGGTTCTACATGTGTGTACTTGTGTGCTTGTGTGCTCTTGTGTGTGTGTGTGCATGCATATGCATATGTATTTAAGTGTGTGCACATGCATGTGTGTGTGTGCATGTATGTTTGTGTACGTCTATATGCATGTCTATATATGTGTGGGTGTATATGTGTGTGTGTGGGCATGTGTGTGTGTATATATATGTGTGTGTGTGTATGTACATGTGTGGGGATATGTGCATTAGTATGGGCATGTTTGTGAGCAAGTGCATGCTTGTGAATATGCATGTGTGTATGCATGTTTGTACATGTGTGTATGCGTGTGTGTGCTTGTTATGCATGTTTGCATGCTTGTGTGCATATGTTCATGCATATCTATGTGTGTGTCTTCATGCATACACATGTTTGCATGGCTTTCTATTTCCATGCATATGTAACAATGTGTATGGGTATGTGTGCATGAGCATGTGGATGTGCTCGTGTGTGCATGCATGCACTTGTGTGTGCATGTGTGTGTTAGCTAGTCTTTTTGTGCATGTGTGTGTGTCATGTGTGAGTGGGTGTGCATAAGAGTGTACGTGTGTATGTATGTACATATGTGTGTGTGTGCATGTGTGTGGTTGTGTGTGGGTGTAGGTGTGTGATTGTATGTGTATGTGTGTGCATGAGCATAAGTGTGTATTCATATCTGTGCATTTATACAAGTGAGCTTGTGCTTATGTTTACAAGCATGTCTATACATTTGTGTTCCTTGGTGTGTGTGTGTGTGTGTGTGTGCATGTGTGGCATAAGAATGGTTATATGCAAGCATGTGTATACATGTGTGTTTTCTAGTATGCATGTGCATGTGTGTATGTCTATGTGTTAGTGTACATATGCATGTGGGTTTGTGTGCATGTGCATGAATGTGTGTTTGTACGATTGTGTTTGGGGATGTTTATATGCGTTTGCATATGTGGATGTGTGTGTGTGTTGGTTTCGTATTTGTGTGTGTCCATGCATGTGTTTGGGTGTGTGTGTGACTTTTTATCTAGAGGTGTATGTGCTTGGTGACATACATGTGTGAGCATGCGTGTGCATGTGTGAATGCATATTCGAGTACACGTATGTTCATGTGTGTGTGGGTACCTATGCATGTGTTTATGTGCTTGTCTCTATGTGTGTGTTTATGTGTATGCTTATGTGTGTGGTTTGTGCATATGTGTGTGAACCCAAGCATATATGTGTGTGATAGCATGTGTTTATGTATGTGTGCATATGTATATGTTCATGTATGTGATTATGCATGTGTGTGTGCAACTCTTTGTTTGTGTGTATCCCTTTTTATGAATGTGTGTTCCTGTCTATGTGTGACTTTATTTGTTGAGTGTGTGCATATATATACATGCGTATGCATTTCTGTGGGCTAGTGTGCAAGCATATGTGTTTTCATGTATGTGTCAGTGTTTGGGTAGGTCTATGCATAAGTGTGTGCTTGTGTGTGTGTACATGTACATGTGATTGTGTCTATATGTATGCATGTGCATGTGTGTGTATGTGTGTACTTATGTGCATGTGAGTGCATGTGTTTGTGTGTGTTTTCATGTGTGTGTGTGTGATTGTATGTGTATGGTTATGTGCGTATGTGTATGTGGATGTGTGTGGTTGTAAATGTGTACAAGTGTGCTTGTGTTTGTGTGCATATGTGCATGTACATGTGTGTATGTGTCTGATGTGTCTATGCTTGTGTGGTTTTGTTTGTGTCTGTGTGTCGTTCATTTGTTTAGGAGTGTTTAGGTGCATGTCAAAGTGTTGTGTGTTTTTGCACATCTACGTGTGTATTTGTGCATGCGTGTGTGTGGTTGTGTATGCATGTGAGCATGTGTGTATGTGTTTGTGTGCATGGATGGCTGTATTTGGTTACGTGTGCATGCAAGTGTGTGAATACTTTCTTATGCGTATGTATGTGCACCTATGCACATGTGTTTGTATATCTGTTTGTCTAGGAGTGTGCATGTGTTCATGTGCATCTATTTGTGCATGCAAGTGTGTGTGTGTGGGTGTGCATGTGTGTGCATCTATGTGCATGTGTGAGTTCCTAAGCATGTGCAATTTTGTATATATGTGTGCATATGCTTTTGTTTGTTCTTGCTTTTTTCTATTCCTATGCATCTGTGTGTGCATGTGCGGATGAATGGTCATATTTGTGCATGCATGGATGTGAGTCTATGTTGCAGCATGTGTGCAAGTATGTGTGCTTTGTGTGCTATGTTTGTGCATGTGTGTGTGCATGCATGTGTACATATGTATGTATGCTTGTCTACATATATGTGCATATGTGTCCATGTGGGTTTGTATAAGCTACATGCATGTGTGTGCATGTGTGTGCTTATGCATGTGAGTGTTTATGCATATGTGCATGTGCATGCACGTGTGTGTATGTGTGTATGCTCTGTGTGCTTGTGTGTATGTGCATGTATGTGTGTGCATTTTTTTATGTGAATGCATTTTTGGGTCTATGTGCAATTGTGTTTGTATGCATGTGTGTGTGTGTGTGCATGTGCATATGTGTGCCAATATGATCCTAACTATATACTTGTGTGTGTGTGCATGCAAATGTCAGTGTTTGTGTGTGCGTGTGTGTGTGTGTTTGATTCTACATGTGTGTATGCTTGTGTGTTTGTGTGTTCATGTGTGTGCGTGAGTGCATGCATATGTGTATGTGTTCGAGTGTGTGTCCATACTTACATGCATCTATATGCATGCATATGTAGTCTATGGGTGGTTGTGTTGTATATGTGCATGCGTGTGTGTGCATGTCCATGTGTGTGCAAGTGTATATGCATGTTTGTGAACATGTGTTTACATGTCTGAGTTTGTATGTGTGTGCTTATCTGTTGATGTGTGCATGTGTCTGCATGTAAGATGTGCATGCATGTATTGATATGTATGTGTGAGTGCATTTCTGAGCATGTGCATGCATGGATATGTGTGTGTATGCATCGGCATGCATGTGTACAAGTATGTGCTCATTGTGCACAACAATGTACGTGCTTGCGTGCATGTGTTTGCATACATGTATGTATGTGTGTGTTATTATTTGTGGAGTGGCTATGTGTTGTCAGTTGTTAATGTGCAAGTGCGTGAGTGTTTGTGCATGAGCATGTGCATGTCCATGTGTGTGTATGTACTTCTGCATCTATGTGTATGTTAGTGAGTTTTTTTTGTGTGTGCAAGCATGCATGTTTTTGTAAGTGTGTGTGTATGTATGTTTGTGAGTATGCATGATTGTGTGCGTCAATGTATATGTATAAGTGTGCTTATGTGTGTGTAGTTATTCTCATATGCATCTATGTATGCATGCATGCATATGTGCATAATTATTTTTCCATTTATATGCATGTGCATGTGGGTGGATGTATATGTGTGTGCATCTACGTGAGTGCATATTTCATTATGTGTGCATGTATTTGTGTTTGTCTATTCATGCACATGTGTGTGTGAATGTCCATATTGACCTATTTCTGCTTGCATATGTGTGTCTTGTGCATGTGTGTGCATATATGTGTACATGTCTATGTGTGTGCATATGTGTGTGGGTATAGGTGTGTTTGTGTGCATGCATGTTCATGTATGTGTGTAGGTGCATGCATCCATGTATGTGTTTGCATGTGTGTTTGTCCATGTGTGTGTATACATTCGTGTAAGTGCGTGTGAGTCTGTGTGTGTGATTGTGTGTGCCTGTATGTGGCTTTCTACATTTGTGTACATGTGTGTGCGTGTTTGTGCATGCATGTGCATACACGTGGCTTGGTGTTAGTGTATTTAAGTGCAGATGTGCTTACATATACATATGGTATGTGTCCATGTCTATCCATATCCATGTGTTTGTTCTTGTGTTTTATCTATATGTGTACATGTGTATGTGTGTGTTGATGTTCATGTGTGTTTATCTATGTGCACATGTGTGTGGTTTTGTATGTGGGTGCTTGTGTGTGCATGTGTGCCTTAAATGTGTGTGTTCTTGTGTTTGTGGTTTGCATGTGTGACTATGCATTTAAGTTCCTCTATGTGTGTGTAGTATGTATGTGGCTATGTGCATGCAAGTGTGTATGTGTGTGTGTAACTCTATGCATGTGTGTTGGTGTGAAGGTGTGTGTCCATGCATGTGTGCGTGCAAGTGTGCATAGTGGTGTGTGCGTTTGTATTCTTGAGTGGATGCATGTGTCAGTGTCTTTGGGTTTGAATTTTGATGCATGTGCATGCATGTGTGTGAGTGTGCATGTCAATATGTACATATGTACATGTGTGTGTGTGTGTGGATCCATGTGTGTATGTTTTCAACCATATGGGTATGATTGTTTGTGTGTGTACTAATGTGTGTGTGTGTGTATGTGTGAGTGTAAGTGTGTGCATGTGAATTTGTGTGTGCACCTAGGAATATATGTGTGTTGCAACATATATTTGTGTATGTGTGCATGTGTGCATGTCCATGTATATGATTATGCAGGTGTGTGTGTGTACGAATGTGTGTGTATGTGTCTATTTTTATGAATGTGTGTCCCTATGTGTGTATGTCTTTTCTACATTGAGTTTATGTGTGTATTGTGCTTGTTTGTATGCATGTGTGTGGGCAAGTGCACATGCAGATATAATTTTGTGCATGTGACAATGTTTAGGCAAGTGTGTTTGTATGTGTGTGTGTGTGTTTGTGTGGGCATGTATATGTGCATGTGTGTGTGCATGTGAGAGTGTATGTGTGAGAATGAGTGATTGTGGGTCCATGTATATGTTTGTACATGCATCTATAAGCTTGTGTTTGTGTGCATGTTCATGCACGTGTGCATGTGTGAACATGTCTATGTGTGTGCATATATGTGTGTGAATGTGTGTATGTGTACAAGCATGTATAGTACATGTGTGTGGTGTTGTGTGCATGTTGCCAGAGCATGTGTCCATGCTTGTGTGTGTGCACGTGCACATGCTAGAGCATGTGTCCATGCTTGTGTGTGTGGGCATGTGTATGCATGATTATGCATGTCATGTGTGGAGCTGCATGTAAATGTATGTGTGTGTGCATGTTTAGCTTGTGTGTGTACGTGTTCATGTACATATGCATGTGCATGTGTTTGTATATGTGTACCTGTGTTTGTGCATGCACGTGTGTGTGAGTGTGCATACATTTACATGTCCACATGTTAGTGTGCATATGCATGTGTGTTTGCATGTTTGTGTGTGTGCGTGAGTATTTGTGTGTTTGCATGTGTGTGTATCCATGTGTGAGTGTATACACACATTTGTGTTTGTGCATTCAAACATGTGTGTGTGTATGTGTGTACACATTTTTTTGTGTGTGCATCTTTGAGTGTATGTGTTTTTGTATTTGTGCATGTGTGTGAACATGTTCTTGTCTACACATTCAGGTGTGTTTGTGTGCATGTATGAAAATGCATAGGCTCGTGTATGTGTGCTTTTGTGTGTGTGCGTGTGTTCATGCTTGCATGTGAATGTGCATGGGTGTTCCTAGGAATGTGCATTTAAGTGTTCTTGCATATATGAGAGTGTGTGTATGCATACACATGAGCATGTGTGTGCATATTTATGCATAGTTATATGTGTGTCTATTAGCATGTGTGTATGTGTGTGTGCATGGGTTCATGTGTGCACGTGTGTAAGTGCATGTGTGTCTGTATGCCTTTGGGTGAGTTTGTTTTTCAATGTGTGTCTTTGTATGTGTTTGTTTGTTTATGCATGTGTGTGTCTGTGTGTTCAATTATTCTTTCACGTGCATGCATGGATGTGTGTGTGTGTGTATGTGCATATGTGTTTGTGTCTATTTGTGTGTGTGCAAGTTCATTTGTGTGAGTGTGTGTGTGCATGGTTGTTCATGTGTGTCTATGTGAGTGTGTGCACGTGTGTACCTACTCATGTGTGTATGTTAGCATGTTTTTTGTGTTTTCATATGGGTGAGTGTGCATGCCAACGTATGTACATGCATGTGTGCTTGTGTGTGTGCTTGTGTGTGTGCATGTGTGTGTATGTGCATGTGTCTGTACGTGAATTTGTATATGTATGTGCATGCATGTGTGTGTGCATGGGTGCATGTGCAAGTATGTGCATGTGCATGTGTGTGCATGTGTGTGTGTGTGAGTGCCTATGTGTGTGCATGAACCTATGCATATATTGGTGAATATATGTGTGTGTACTAGTGTGTGTATGGGTGTTCCTATATAGGCATGTGTGCATGTATGTGTTTATTTGCATGCACATGTGTGTCTGTATGCTTGGATGTAGGTGCATATGTGTGCATATGTATGTATTTACATGTGTGTTTGTGTATGTGCATGAGTGTATGTATTAAATTAGATGTATGTGTGTGATTGTGTGTGTGTGTGCATATGCATTAGTGTGTGTGGGTATGTGTCTATGTGAGTATATATGTGTGTGCATTTGCATACATGTGTGTGCATGCATGTGTGCATGAGAGCATGTGTGTTTATCCATGTGAGTGTATTTGTGGGTGAATGCATGTGTGTTTGTGAATGTGCATATGTTGTTATATGTGTGTGTACAAATTTGTTTGTGTAAGCATGACTGCATGTACTTGTGCATGTTTTTTGGTGAGTGCATATGTATATGTGTGTGTGTGTGTGTATATGAGTGCTTGTGTGTGCAAGTGCAACAGTCTATGTGCATGTGTGTGTACATGCTTTTGCATGTGTCTATGTTTGTGTGTGCTTGTGTGTTCATCTACAAGTGTGTGCACATATGTGTGTGTATGTGTTCATGTGTGCGCTTGCACATGATTTTACTTGTGTGTGTGGGCATATGTGCTTGCACGTGCACTTGTGTGTGTTCTTCTATCTTTGCATGTGAGCGTTCATGTGTATGTTTTCAAGAGTACATGTGCGTGCATCTATTTGTGTGTGCAAATGTGCATATGTGTACAAGTGTTTACATACATGTGTATGTGCATCCATATGTGTGTGAGTGAATATGCATATTTATGTGTGCTTTGGTGTTGGTGTATGCATGCGTGATTGCATGTCTCTGTGTTTGTGTTTGCATGTGTCATGTTTTGTGTGTGTGTGTCTATTTGTGTTCAAATATTTGTGTGGGTATGCATGAGTGCATCTTTATACATGTGTGCTTATGTGCATATGTGTGTAAGCAAATACATGTTTGTGTATGTGTGTGTGTGTGCATGTGTAGGAATTTGTGTGGATGTGCTTGTTGTGCATGAGTGTGGGTGTATGAGTGCATGCATCCATGTGTATATAGGTGGGTGTGGGTGTGTATTTGCATGTGTGCATGCATGTGCATGTGTATGCATGTGTGCTTGTGTGTGTATGTGCATGTTTGGGTGCATGTGTGTACCTATATGTATGCAACTGTGTGCATGGTCATGTGTGTGTCTATATGTCTACATGTGTTTGCATGTTTACATGTAGATGTATGAGTGTAAGTGTGAATATGTGTGCATGAGCTTGTTTTTGCATCTAAAAGTGTATGTATGTGCATGCATGTGCTTGTAAATGTCTGTGTGCAAGTTTTTATTTGTGTCAGTGGGTATTTTTGTATGCATGTGTGTTTGTGTGTTTGTGAGCCTGTGTGCATTCAATTGTGTGTGTGTGTGGATTTGTGTTCATGTGTGTGTGTGTGCTTGTGAATGTGTGGGTCCATGCACGTGCATTTGTGTGTGTGCATGAGTGTGTGCCATCATGTGTGTGTGGGTGTGTATTTGTATGTACGTACATATGTGTGTGTCTGTATATATGTGTGAATGCACATGTGCATGTGTATGCACATGTGTGTAACATGCATACATGTGTGCATGTGTGGGGGTGAGGTTTTTTGTGTGTAAATACATGTGCCAACATTTGTGTGTTTGTGTGTGTGTATGCATGTTTGAATCCTTGGGCATGTTTGTACATGTGCATGTATTCTTGTGTGTAATTGTGTGTGTGTGTGCATGCATGTGTGTTTGTTAATGCATGCACGTGTGCATGTGCTTGTGTGTTTATGTGGTTGTATACATCATATGTGCATACATGTGTAAGTGAGTGTGTGTATTTTTGGGTTTGAGTGTGTGTGCATTCGTGCATGTGTGCATGTTTGTAGGTGTGTGTGTGTGTGCGTGTGTGTGTGCATGCGTGTGTGTATGTATGCAAATGCAAACATGTGTGTAGGTTAATGTGTGAGTGCACATGTGTTTGTGTGTGTGCTTGTGTAAGTGTATGCGTGTGTGTACATATGATGTGTGTAAGTGGGTGCATGTGTGCGTGTTCTTTTGTGAATGTGTTCATATATGAATGTGTGTGTGTGTAAATGTGCATGCATATTTGTGTTTGTGAATAAGATAGTGCATATTTGTGTGCATGTGTGTTTGTGCTCATAAATGTATGTGTTATCGTGTGTGTGTGTTTCTCTCTGAGTACATATAGAAGTGTGTGTTTGAGCATATTTATTGATTTACGTGTTCCTACGAGTGCATGAATGTGCATGGTGTGAGCTCATATGTTTGCTTGTGTTGTGTTGTGTATATATGAGTGGGCATACGTGTGTGCACCTACATATGTGTATGGGAATGCATGAGTGTTCACGTGTGCATATGTGTCAGTGTGCCTAGATGTTTGTGTGTGTGCATGTGTGTGTGCACATAGGAACATGTGTGTTTATGTGTGTGTGTGCATGCACCCAAGTGCATATATGTTATTCTGCATTTGCACTTACATGTGTGTTCTTGTGTTTGTGCAAGGATGTGTGTAAGTGTGCATGCTTATGTTTTCATGTGTGTGTGCCTATTTTTTTGTATGTGTGTGTGCATTTCTATGCATGTGTGTATGCACTTGTGTGTGTGAGCATATTCATGTGCATAAGTGTGTGCAAGCACATATATGTGTGTGTGCATCTACTTGTGCTTGCACGAGTGTGCATGCGCACGTGCATGTTTATACATGTGTTCTTCTGCAAGTTTGTGTATGAGTTTGAATGCATATAAGCTTGTGTGTGGATGTCTGTGAGTGTGTCGATGTGGGTGTGTGTGTGCTTGTGCGTGATTATGTTTTTATTTGTTTTGCATTCATATGCATGTTTGTGTATGTGCATGCACGTGGGTGTGTTTTTTGTGCTTGTGCGAGTGAGTGTAAGTTTGTGCATGTGTGTATGTACATGAACATATGTCTTTCTTTTTGCATGTTTTTAATGCGTCTATGTGTATGCATATGTGTGTATACATGTGTTTGCATATGTGTGTGTGTGTGCATGTGTTTGTGCAAGTGTGTGGTTGTGTGTATGTGTGTGCATGTGTGCTTGCATGTTTATATGTGCTTATGTGTGTGTGCATCTTTATTCATGTTTATGTATATGGGTGTACATCAAAATGTTTATGCACATGTGTGCATGTGTGTGATGAGTTGTGTGTGTGTGTGTATGTGTTTGTGTGTGTGTGAGAGAGAGTCTGTGTACATGTGTGTGTGTTTGTGGATTTGTGCATTGGTGCATGTTTGCATGTGTTGGTGTGTCTACACATTCACCTATTATGTATGTAAGTTTAATGCATCTTAGTATATCAAGGTGTGTGTATCCTTGCACTCATGTATGATGTGTGCATATGCATCAGTGTATGTGTTTATGCATTTGGAAATGTATCCATGTATGCATGTGCAATTGCGGTTGCATTTGTTTAAGCATGTTTATGCTTACGAGTATGCGTGTGATTACCTATGTATGTATTTGTTCATTCATGGTTGTGCATGCACGGAAGGATGTGTCTAAGTGTGGAAATATTTTCATGTGTGTATATGCATATGCATGTGTTTGTGAGTGTGTGCATCTTTGTGTGCTTGTGTTTGCTTGAGTATGTGCTTTTTCGTGCATGCGTCTTTATTTGTGCATGTTAATATGCAATTGTGCATGTGCGAGTGTGTGCATCTATGTGCATGCTAGGTATGCTTATGTTTGTGTGTAAGGGTACTAGGTGCACATGGGTGTGTGCATGCCCATATGTGTGCTTGTTTTGGTGTCTTTGTGTGTGGGTGTGCATTTCTGAATATGTGTGTTCATGCATTAGAATTTATGTGTGTGTGCATGTGTGTGTGAATGTGAGTTTTTGTGTGCTTGCATGCAAGTGTGTGTGATTATACACATGTGATGTCTCTATGAGTGCATGTGTGTATGATTGTGCACATTTGTACATGTGTTTGCGTGTGCATGTGCACATACATTTGTGTGCAAGTGTTAACATGGTTGATTGTATGCATTTGTGTGTGGGTGTGAGAGTGTTTATGTGTGTGTGTGCATGCTAGTTTGTGTGCATGTGTTTGTGTCCATATCTCCATGTATGTGCTTGTGTGTGTGCATGCAAGTGTATTTATATGCATGCATATGTGTATGTGTCCATGTGTGTATGTGCTTGTGTGCTTGCACTCAGGTGTTTGCATGTGTGTGTGTGAATGTGTTTGTATGTGTACATGTGGGTGCATATGCTTGTAATTCTGTGCATAAGTGTGTGTGCATTTGTTTGTGTGCATATTTCATCATCTGTGCTTGTGAGTGTGTGTGCATGCGTACATGTGCATGTTTTTGTGTGTATGTGTTTTTTGCATATGTTTATGTGTTTATGTGTATATGTGCTTGTGTGATTCCATGTGTGTGGGTGTGATTATCTACATGTCAGTGCATGCCTGTGGATCTCAACATGCAAATTTTTATGTGCATGTATGTCTATATGTATCTTCTTATTTGCATGTGTGTTGTGTATGTGTGTGCATTCATGTGTATGAGAATTTGCATGTGCTTAAGCTTACGCATGTGCATGTTTTCATATGATGCATGTATAATGTGCGTGTTCTTGTGTCCATGCAACCATGTGCATCTGTGCATGCATGCATGCGTGCATGTGTGTGTGCACTTGTGCATACATGTTCGTGAGCATGTGAGCATATGTGTATGCATTCATGTGTGTGTGTGTGCATGTGCAAGTGAGTGTGTGTATATGGTGTGCATGTGTGTGAGCATACAACGACATTAATGTGTGCAGATGTGCGTGTATGTGTGTGTATGTATTTTCATGTTAACATATGTGTGTGCATGAGTGTGTGTTCATTCGTTTATGCATATGTGTGCGCATTAGTGTGTGTGTGTGTGTGTGTTTGGATATGCAAGTATTTGAGTGTCAATGTGTGTAAGGGCAAGCTTGTGTGTACGTGGATGAGCTTATGCCTATGCATGTGTGTGTGTGTATGGGGGTGTGTGTGCATTTGTGCTTGTGTGCATGTTTGTGTGCACATTCATGTGTTTGTGCATTCATTTCTAGGATTGTATGTGTGTGAATGCATGTTTGTTTGTCTATATAAGCATGTGCACTTATGTGTGTATATGTTTGTGTGTGCATGAGTGTGGTTGTGCATGTGCGTACATGTGTATGTGCTCATACATTTACATGTGTGCATGTCTACAAGTGTAGTTGTGTGCGTGTGAGTGTGCATGTTTGTGTGAGGGCAGTGCATGTGTGTAAGTCGTTGTCTTCATGTGGCTATTTGTGTGTGTTCATATATGAAAGCAAGTAAGCTTGTTTACATGTGTGTGTATACATGTGTGTATGTGAAGATGTGCGTTGGTGAATGTGTATGCTTGTACTCATGCACATGCATATGTATGTGTGTGTGTGTGCAAGTATTTGTCTAGGTGTGTGTGTGTGTGCAGGTGTGTTCATGTGTATGTGCATGTATGAAAATGTGTGTGTGGGTGTGGGATCATGCATGTATGTTTTCAAGGATGTAAGTGCATGCGAGTTTTTTTGTGTGTGCATGAGTGTGTGTGTGTGTGTGTGTGTTTATGTGTGAGTACATGTCTAAATGCAAGAACATGTATATAGGATGTGTTTGTGTATGTGTGCATGTGTACAAGTTTGTGTATATGATTATACATGTTCGTGTATTGTCATGTGTGTACCCTTATGTGTGTATGCGTATTTGCATGTATGCTTATTAGTGTGCATGTTAACAATTGTGCATGCTTGTATGTGCTTATGTTTGTGTTTGTTACAATGTGCATGTTTATGTGTGTGTAGAGGCATGTGTATGCATGTTTGTGTATGTATATGTGAGTGTTTAAGAAAGTATGTGCAGATGTGTGTTTGCATGTGTGTGTGTGTATGTTCATATTTGTGTGTGCCAATATGTGTGTGAACGTAGGCACACATGTGTGTGCATTTGTGCATGCATATACATGTGCATGTTTATGTGTATATGCATGCATGCATGTATGAATGCTTGTGTATGTGTGCATAAGTGGTGTCTGTGTGCTCCTATGTGGTTGTTTGTGCATGCATGTATGTGTATACATGTGTATATGCATGAACATGTCTGCTTGTGCTTGTGTTTGTGTGTGTGCATATGTGTATGTGTTTCTGCATGTTTTTGCACATGTGTGTCTAGGTGTTTATGAGTGTGTGTGTGTGTGTGTGTGCGTGTGTGTGTGTATATAGTCTACATGTGTGTGCACTTATGCGTGTGCACATGCATATGCATGTGTTTATATGTTTGTGAGAGAGTGTGTGCATATCTATGTGCATGTGTGTGCATGTGTGTTTATGTGTGCATGTGTGTATGTGCTTATGCATGTGCATGCCTTTGTGTATGCATGGTGCATACTTGTCTATATGCATTTGTTTGTGTGTGTGTTCATGTTCATGCACATGTGTGTATGTGTGCATGCATTTTTTATGTGCATATTTGTGTGCATTCAAGTGTATGTGTGCACATCTTTGTGTGTGTGCATAGTTGTGAGTTGTGTTTGTGTTTTTTCATGTCCATGCATGAGCATGTGTATGCTTGCATCTGTGTGTGAGTTTGTCCATCTGTGCATGTGCTTGTAGGTAAATGTGCAATCATGTTTGTCCACATGTTTGCACATAGTTATGTGTGTGTGTGAATGAGTGCATGTTGTGTGCATGCATTCATCCATGTGTGCATGTTTCTCTCCTTCTGTGTTCAAGTCATGTGTTTATGTGAGCATGTTTACATACATGCATTTGTGTGTGTGCTGGTGAGTGTCTATGTGTGTGCTTGAACACATGCATGCATTGGTTGAAATACATGTGTGTGTGTGTGTTTATGTGCACGCTTATGCATGTGTGTGTTTTGTGTATGCACGTGTTTATAAGTGTGTGTGGGTGCATGTGGGTTCCTGGGTGCACAATTGTATGTGTGCATATGTGTGTTCATTACTTTGTGTGCATATGTGTGTGTGTGTGCTTGCATGGTTATGTGCCTGTGTGTGTTTGTGTGTGCTTGTGTTTGTGATTAGGCATGAGTTTGAGTCAGTGTGGGTGGGTGTGTGTTTGCATGTGTGATTTCTTGTGTATATAAGTGCAGATGTGTGTGCTTGTGTGTGTTTCTGCTTGTGTCTATGTGTGCATGTATGTGTGCTATTTGGGGTGCATGAACATGTGTTTGTCTATGTGTTTATTAGTATGAGTGTGGATGCATATGCAAATGTTTGTAATTTTTAGTATGTGTATGCATTTATGTGAACATTTGTGCATTTATGTGTCTAGTGTGCATGCATGCATGTGTGCATGCCTCTTTATGAGTGTCTATGTGTGTCTCTATGTGCCTAAGCATGTGCATATGAGTGTGTGTGTGTGTGTTCTGTGTGCTTGTGTGTATGTTCTTGTGTGTACTTGTGCAAGCGTATATGTTTGAGCACTTGTGTGTGTTTGTCTACATGATTATGTGCACACATGTGTTTTTGTGTATTTGTGTTTGAGTGTGCTTGGGTATGTGTCTACTTGCATTTGTATGTGTGTGCATGCACATCTACATGTGTGTGCACAAATGTGTGTTCCTCTATGTTTACATGTGTGTGCATGTGCATGTTTGTGAGTGTGTGTGAGCATGCTTGTGTGAGTGCATGTCCATGTTTGTGTGCACATATGTGGGTATGTATGTGTAAGTTTTTTTGCATGGGTACATGTGTGAGCATTTTTGTGCTTGAGTGCATGTGTGCATATGTGTATATGTGTATATGTGTATATATGAATAAGTATTTGTGTGCTTATGTATGTGTGCTTGTGTATCGATGTGAACATGTGCGCATGCATGTTTGTGTGTTTTTTGCATTTTCATGTGTGTATGTGTTTGTGTTATTTGCATAGGTGCACATATTGTCTATTTATATGTACACACATGTGTGCATGTGTGTGTATGCACATACCAATGTGTACTTGTGTTTGTGAATGTGCGTGGCTGTATGTGTTCCTGCATGCATGTGTGGGTACGTGAGTGTGTTTGTGCCAGTGCATGTATATGTGCATGTGTTCACATGTGCATGCATATGTTTGTGCATCTGTGAGTGTGTAAATATGTGCATGGTCATGTGTGTGTGAGCATGTGTATGTACATATTTCTTATAAAAGTGTGAGCACATGTGTGCATGTGTGTGTTTTTGTATGTGTAAGCATATGTGTGCATGCACGTGCTTGTGCATGTTTGTGTGCTTATTTTTTATGTATACATTTTTGTGTGCATGTGTGTGTATGTGTCTGTGATTGTCTATGCATGTGTCTGTATGTGTGTGTGTGTGTGTGTCTATGCATGCTCTTATGTGTATGGGTCTATGCATGTGTACTTGTGTGCCAACATGTGAGTGTGTGTGCATGTGTTTGTGTATATGTATGTACACATGTATGCGTGTGTGTGTGTGTGCATGTATGTGTGTGTGTGTGCTAAGTATGTATGTGTGCATGTGTGTGTCAGTGAGTGTATATTCTTACATGTGATAGTAGATGTGCTTGTTTGGATGCTTGGGTGTGTTTGTGCAAGTGTGCTTTTGTGTGTGTGTGTACATGCATGTTCTTGTGTGTTTATGTACACTTGTATGTGTTGATGTGTTAGTACATGTGTGTGTGTGTGCTAGCATGTCTATCTGGCTATGAGCATGCTTGTCTACACATGTGTGTGTGTGTGTGTGTGTTTGTGTTCATATCATTAGGTGTAAGTGTATGTGTGTATGTGTGTGTGTGCATGTATTTGTGGGTTTGTATTTTGTGGGCATATGTGCATGCAAGTGTGTGTGCATGTGGATGTAGTGGGGTGTGTGTGTATTTGTATGCATGTGTGTATGTGTTTGCATTTGTGTATCTATGCATGTGTAAGCATATGTGTAAGTGAGAATGTGTGTGCATATAGATGTTCTTTTGTATGTGTGTGTATGTGCTTATGTGTATATACACAAGCACATGTGGGTAAGTGGGTGCGTGTGTGTGTGTATGTGTGTTCATATGTGCGTGCATGCATGCATGTGTGCACATTATGTATGTATATTTGTTTGCATGTGCATGTGCATATTTATATGTGAACATATGTGTGTGCATATCTGTGTGTGTACCTACATGCTTGTGTTTTTGTGTGTGATTGTATCTTTCTTTGCATATGATTATGTGCATTTGTATCTGTGTGTGTATGCATGTTTGTGTGATTGCATGTATGTGCATATGCATGCACACATATGCATGGTATGGAGGGTATGTGTTTATGTATATGTGTGCATATGTGTACATGTGTGAGCCTACGTAAGTGTAGGCACGTGCATGCATGTTCGTGTGCACACATCTGTGTGTGTGTTAGTGCACACATGTGTGTGGATGTTTGTTTGTGTTTGTGTTTATGCTTTTGTGCGTGCATGTGTGTATGTACATCAGCACATTTGTTTGTGCATGTGTGTGTATGCATGCAAATGTGTATAATTATAAATGTGTGTGTGTGTGTGCATGTGCATGCCTATGTATGTGCATATGTATATACATATACATTTATTTGCAAGCTTGTGTGTACATGCATATGTGCTTTTGTGTGCTTGTGTGTGTGTGCGTGTCTACATGTGAGAGTTTGTGTACATGTGAATGAGTATGTGTGTTTAAGTGAATGTGTGCTTGTGTGTGTCAGTCCAGGTTTTTTTTCTTGTGTATTTGTGTGTGTGCACACAAATCTTTTTGTGTGTATGTGCATATGTGTATGCATGAATGCACATATCTATTTTTGTTTGTGTATTGTTTTGTCTGTACATGTGTGTATGTTTGTACATGCATATGTATGTTTGTGCATTCATGTGTGCTTGCATTTATATGTGGCATAGGCATGTCTGTGTGCTTGTGTGTGTGCTGGTCAGTGTGTGTGTGTGTGTGTGTGCATGAGTGCAAGTGTGTGCATGTGTGTGTGGTTGCATGTGTGTGCATGCATGTACTTATGCATATATGCACATGTGTGAGTGTGTGTGCAAGTCTATGTAGGTGCATTTGTTCATGTGTGTATGGTGTGTGTGTGTGTATGTGTTTTGTTTATGACCACATGTGGATGTGTCTGCATCCTTCTATGATTATTTGTGTGTGCATATTCATATGTGTGCATTTGTGTGAGTGTGTGTGGTGCATCTAAGTGTATCAGCATGTGTGCTTTCATGTGCATGTGTATAAGTGTGTGTATTCATTCTTGTGTCTGATTATGGATTTGTGCATGCGTGTTAGCATGTGCTCGCATTGTTGTGTTCATGCATGCGTATATATTTGTGTGTGTGTGTGTGTATGGTAGTGAGTGTGTGTATGGTTGCATATGTGAGTGAGTGTGTGTGCATGTATGAATGTTTGTGCATGCATGTGTATGTGTGTGTGAGTATGGGTGTGTATACATGTGCATACATGTGTGTGTGCTTATGTGCGTGCTTATGAGTGTTTGTATATGCATGTGTTTACGTGGGTACACCTTTGTGTATACCTGTGCATGCATGTTTATTTGTTACTGAGTATGTGTGTATGTTAATATGCACTGGTGCATGTGCATGTCTGTTTGTGTGGTGGATGCACATATGTATCAATATGTGCATATGCATGTGTTTATGCATTTTGGTATGTATGTGTGTATATTTCAATTCTATATGTATGTGTGTTGGCATATTTGTTTTCATTTGCATGCTTGCATGCATGTCTATTTGTGTGCGTGCCTATATATTATTATGTGCATGTTTGCATGTGTTTATGTGTGCATGAGCCTATGCCTGTGTGTGTATGACTATGAATGGCCATTTATGTGTGTGTTTTTACTTGTATGTGTCCATGCTTGTATGTTTGTGAGCATGTTTGTGTGGGTGATTGTGGGTATGTGTATGTGTGTTCACGTGCATGCTTGCATGTGTGCATCCATATGTTTATGCTTGTACACACATGTGCTTGGGTGAGTTGTTGGTTCTTTTGTTTGTTCGCATGTGTGGCTATTTTATGTTTGTGTTTGCGTGTTCATGTATGCCTACTTGTGTGTGTGTGTTAATGTGGATGTGTGTATACATATACAAGTGCATACGTGAGTGTGAGTCTGTGTGTGTTTTCCTTTGTGTGCCTATATGAATGCAAGATGCGTGTGTGTTATGTGCACGTGTTGGGATGTGTACAATAGTGTGTGCATGTATGGGTTCATGTTAATATGTTTATGTGCATGTGAGCATGTTTGTGTCTATATTTGTGCAAGTGTACATCCATGTGTGCATGTAAATGCACTTGCACACATATGTATGCATGTGTACACTTGTGTGTGGGTCCATCTATGTATGTGTGTGTGCGCATTAGTATGTGTATGTGTGGTCATGTATGTGCATGCATGTATGTGTGCATGTGTGTATGTGTGTTACTATGTGCATTTACATGTTTGTGTGTGCATGGGTGTGTGCCTTCCTAAACGTGTGTGAGTGTGCATGCATGTGTGTGCATGTATGTGCAAGTGTGTGTGTGTGTGCATACATGTATGTGTATGTGTGCATATGTTTGTGAGTGCACACGTGCATGTGCGCCTATGTGCATATATGAGTGTGTGTGTGTGTGTGTGTGTATGCATGTGTGTGCATGGGTATGAGTGTGTCTACATATATATGTATGTGTGTGTGTGCATGTGTGTATGTGTGCACATGCATATGAGTGCATGTGTGTCTAAACTTGTGTGTTTATTTGAGCATGTGTTTATGTGAGTGTATGTGTGTGCATGTGTGCGTGTATCTATGCAAATGCATATGTGTCCATGTATGTGCATCCATGTGTGCATGTGTATGCATCTGCATGTGTGTATGAATACATGTGTATGTGGACATCTATTTGTGTTAGTATTCACAGATGCATGTGTGTGTGTGCGTGTGTGCATGACTGTGTGTGTTTGAGCATGTGTGCATGTCTGTATGCATTGCACAAGCTTGTGCATGCTTATGTATGAGTGGGTATGTGTGTAATGTTTGTGTGGGCACACTTGTGTGTGCATGAGAGCACATGTGTGTGGGCTTTTATGTGTGCATGTGTGTGCACCTATGTATGTGTGTATATTTGTGCGTGTGTGCAGGCATGATCGTGCTTGTGGGTGCTCATGTTAGTGTGTGTGCATGTGTGTAATTACTTTGGATGCATCTACAAGTCAATTATTATGCATTGGTATGACTATATATAATGTGCAAGTGTATGCATTTGTGTAGGTGTGTGCATGGGTATGTGTGTGTGGGTGTGCATGGGCATGTGTGTGGGCATTTGTGCATGTGTTTGTGTGTACCTGTGTGTGCATAGCTACATGCATGTGTGCTTATGTACATGTGATTATGTGTGTGCATTTGCATTTTGGTGTGTGCGTACGTACATGTTCGTTTGTGCAAGTGTTTATGCATGCATGTATTTGCATTTGTGTACATTTGTATAGGTGCACATGTGTGTGTGTGTGTGCATATGCTTATCTGCATGTATACAGGAATATGAGTGTGTTGTGCATGCATGTGTGCATGCATCTACGAGAGTGTGTTTGTGTTTGTCCGTGTGCTTGTGTGTTTCTTTACATGTGCATGCTTGTGCATGTACATGTGTGGTGATATGTGTGTAGGTATATTTGTGTGTGTGCATACATGTGTGTGTTTACCTCATTATATGTGTATCTACAAGTTTGTCTTATGTGCATGTGTTTATGTATGTGTAAGTGTGCAAGTATTTGGATTTGTGTGAGCATGAGTGTGAATGTTTGCAAGTGTGTATATCATTATGTAGTTGGGTGATGTGAGTTTATGTGTGTGTGTGCATGTGTGTGCATGTACCTATGTACATGTGTGTGTTTTTAGTGTGCACTACACACATATGTATGTGCATCAATGTGAATGCATGCATTTGTATATTCATGTGTGTGGGTGTTTGTGTATTCGCATGTGTGAGTGTGTGCATGTGTGTGAGTGCATATGTATGTGTGCACATGTGTGTGCACATTGACACATGCATGTTTGTCTGTGGGTACATGTGTAAATGTTTGCTATTGTGCATGCGTGGTTATGCACACAAGTGTGTGTCTTTGTATGCACATGCGTTTATGCATGTGTGCATGTGCACATTTGTGATTGTGCATGTGTGTCTTTGTGCATGTGTGTCTTTGTTTATGGTGCATGAGTGCATGTGTGTGCTTGTGAGTGTTCATGTGTATGCAGGCTTGTTTATCAGTTTGTTTGTGCATGCACGTGTGTGTGGGTGTCTTTGTGTGCACATGTGTGTGTGTGTATGCTCATGTGCATATGTGTGTGTGTGTGAGTGTGCATGTTCATGCTTTTGTACAAGTGAGTGCATGTGTGAGTGTTTGTGCTAATGTGTGTGACTTTTATGTGTGCATTTGTGCATGTGTTTTTGTTTTTTTGCATGTGTGTATGTGTGCACATTCGTATATTTTTGTATGTGTGTGTATGCATAACTATATATATCTTTATGTGTTGTGCATGAGTGGTTATGTTTGTGTGTGTGTGCATAGTTAGTGTATTTGTGCGTGTGAATGGGCATGTGGGTGTGTGTATGCCATTGTGTTTTCATGCCTTTGTGTTCGTGCGAGTGTGCATGTGTACGCTTTTGCAAATTTGTGTGCATAGGGGTGCTTGTGTTTGTGCTTGGTGTGTGTGTGTATTTTCATGTTTGTGTGTGTGCATGTGTGTGCATTTGTGTGTGTGGGGTTGCATGTGTATATGTGTACATGTGTGTGTGTGTATTTGCATTTGTGTACATGTGTTGGGTTGTTACCATGTGTGTGTGTGTAAGTGTTCATGTGAGTGTGCACATTTGTGTGTGTGTGTGCATGCATGTGAGTGGTGTACAAGTGTGTGCTTGAATGTATGTGTGTGAATTTATGTATGCAAATGCATGAATATGTATGCTTGTGAATGCATTTATGTGTGTTTGTGGATATGTGTATGTGTGTGTGCATGTGTACATGCATGCTTATGTATGGCACATAGGTGTGTGTGCATGTTTGTGTATTTGTATGTTTAGCTTGCATTGTTGTGCACTTATATGTATATAAGTGTTTGTATGCTTGTTTATTGGTATGTATCTATGTGCATGTGTGTGCATGCTAGTGTGTATGAATGTGTGGGTGCATGTATGTGCATGTGTGTTTGAATGTGCTTTTGTATGTGTGTGTATGTGGGTTATTTCGCTTATATATCTTCATGTGTATAAATATATGCTTGGGTGCATGATTTTTGTGCGTGTGACCAGGCATGTGCATGTTTGTGTCTACTTATGCCCATTTGGGTATGTATGCTTATCTATCTATGTTTGTGTATTCACGTGCATGTGTGTGTGCATTCATGTGTGCATGTGAGTTAGTCTTTGTGTGCGTGCGTGTGTTTATGTGTGCATAAGTGTGTGTGTTGCATTTGTGTATGCATGTTTGTTTGTGTGTGTTCATATGTGCATCTTTGTGTATATGTGTGGATGTATGTTTGTGTGTTTGTGCATGTGTGCATGCATGTGCATTTATGTGTCTTTGTGCTTATGTGTGCCCATGTGTGTTGGTGCATGTTTGTGTGTGCGAGTTAGCATGTATTCGGGTCTTTTTGTGTGTGTGTGTTTATTTATGCACTATAATGTGTCTGGGCATGTTTTCATGCTAGTACATGTGAATGTTTGTGTGTGCAAATGTAATTTTTGTGAGTGTGCATGCATGTGTGTGTTTGCACATGTTTTCTCATGTGTGTGTGTGTTCTTACACCTGTGCATGTGTGAGTGTGTGTGTATATGCATGAGAACATGTGCATTTGTGTGTGTTATCATGGCTACAAATATGTGAGTGTGTACGTGTGTGTGTTCACGCATGCATCCATTTTTGTGTGTATGCATGTGTTTGTCGGTGTGTGTGCATGTGCGTGACCATATGCTAGCATTTATGTGCTTGTGCTTTGTGCATGTCTGTACTTGTGTCCATGTGTATGTGTGTGTAGATTCATGTGTGTGTGTGCATGTGCGTGCATCTACTTTTGTGTGTGTTTGTGTATGTGTTTGCATGTGTGTTTATTTGTGTATGTGTGTGTGTCGATGTGTGCATGTGTGTTTGTGTGCATCTGCATTTGCGTGGGTGAGCATGAGCATGTGCATGATTCTATGAATATTTTGTTGCATGTGAATGCATGTGGGTGTTCAAAGGGGTGTGTGTGTGTGTACTTTTGTGTTTGTGTGTTCTCGTGTGTGTGGTTGCTCACTTATGCAGATGCATTCAAGCATGGGTGCATAAGTGTGTGTGTGTGTGTATGTGAGCATCCATTTGTGTTTGTGATCATGCATTGGCATACATGTGTGGGTGTGTATGTGTGTGTGAGCATGGCTATGCATGTATGTCCATGTGCATGTTTGTGCATGTATATGTGTATATTTGTGTGTCTATGTTCACTCGTGTGTGCACATGACTACATTTGCACGTGTGTGTGCACATGCATAGGTTTGTGAGTGTGTGTATGTGTATGTTCTATGTGTTCATGTGTGGGTGTGTGCATATATGTGATTGTGTGTGCATGATGCATGCATTAGTGCATGTATGTGTGGTGGCTACGCATGTGTATGCTAATTATGTGCATGTACGTGTATGCTTGTGGGCCTGCATGTGTTAGTTCATGCATTCGTGACACATATTCATGTGTGTGCATGTGTGGAGTGTATGTGCATGCATATATGTGCATATGCATGTGGGTGAGTGTGTGTGCATATGAGTTAGATTATGTGTGTATGTGCTTATGTGTACGCATTCTTATGCATGTGTGTGCAAGTTTTCTTTTTTGTGCGCATACATGCAGGAGTGTGTGTCTTTGTGTGTTTTTATGTAAGTGTTTGTGTGTGTGTGTGGGTGTGTGGGTGCATTTTTGAGAGTTTGTTGGTATTGTTTTGTTTAGGTGCTTGCATTAGAGAGTGTGTGTGTGTGTGTGTGTGCATGAGTGCATGCATGTGTCTTTGTGTGCATGCATGTCCATGTGCATGTGTGTGCATGTGTATGTGTGTATGGGTGTGTGTGTGTGTGTGTGCTCATATGAGTGTGTGCATGTAAACATGCATGTATGCTTGTGTGCACGTGCTTGTGTGTGTTGTTCATGCATGTGTGTGTGCATGTGTCCATGTACACATATGTGTTCTGTATGCATGTGCATGCATATGTGCATATGTGTGTGTGTGTGCACATTTGTATGTTTAGTTATGCACATGCATATTTATAGTGTGTGTGTGTGTGTGAATGGGTTTGCAAGTGTGTGCATGTTTGTGTGCAGGGGAGTGTTGGTGTATGTGTGTGTATGCATGTGGTTGTGTGCTTGTGCAAGTTTGTATGTGAGTGTGTGCTCCTATGTGTGTGCATGAGTGTGTGGATGCATGTGTGTAATCATGTGTATGGTGTATGGGTTTGTGTGTGTTTGCATGCATTCATACAAGTGTGTGTACATGCATATGTGTGCATGTGGGTGTTAGTGCATGTGTTCATATGTGTGTATGTGCTTCATGTGTATGTGTTCATATTTGAGAATGTTCAAGCATGTCACTTCGTGCACGTTTGTGTGCATGCGTGCATGCATTTTTGTATGTATGTGTTTTTAAGCGTTTGTGTTTGTGCTAGTTGTGTGCATGTGCATGTAAGCTTGTGGCCATATGTGTACCAGTGCATGTGTTCGTGATGCACATGTGCATGTGTGTGTAGGTGTTTGTGTGTGTGCATCCCTATACATCCATGTGTGCATAGGTGAGTGTGAGTGCATTCGTGTTCTTGTGCATGCATGTACATGTTTTTGTTTATATGTGTGTGCATATGTGTGCGTGTGTATGCATACATGTGTGTATTTGTATTTGTAGTTGTATTTTTGGGTGTTTACTTGTGTGTGTCCTTTCGTGTGTGTGTGTGCGTGGATATCTGCATATGTATTTGTGCATGCATTCATGCATGCATGTGCATGCATGTGTGTACGTATGTGGGTGCATCTGTGCTTATGTGAGTGTTTGCTATTAGGATTCATGTCTAGGTGTGTGCTTGCATGTTTGTGTTATGTGTGCATATGAGTATGCATATGTGTGTGTTGTGCACACGTATGTTTGTGTGTGTGGGTCTATGCTTGTGTGTGTGTTGATGCATGTGTGTATGTGTGAGTATGCATTTGTATGTTTGGCTATGCACATGCATGTGTAGTGTGTGTGTCAACGTGCTTGTGAACATGTGTGTGTACACATGTGCATGTGTGAGTTTATGCATATATGCATGTCTGTGTAGGGGGGGGGGTGTTTATGTATATGTGCATGTGTGTGCATGCATTCATTCATGTGTGTATTCATTTTTGTGCTTGTACATGTTTGTGTGTGAGTTTGTGTTTTTATGTGTGTATGGGTGAGTGGTTATGTGTGTATGTGTTTACGTGTGTGTACATGGACATGTGTGCATTTGGGTGTGTGTGCATGTCTTCGTGTGTGTGTGCTTGTGCATTTGTAAGTGAGTGTTTGTATGCATAAGTTTGTGTGCACATGTGTGCATATGTTTATGTGAGCTTATAAACCCATATGTGTGCATGTGTGTGTATGTGAATGTAGTGTGTGTGTGTGTGTATGTGTTTGTAAAAGTGAGTGTGCATGCAAGTGTGTGTGCATGTGCATTTGTGTATGTTTGAGTCTGCATGTTTGTGTGTGAGTGCATGTGCAAGTGCTGTGGTACATATCTATGTATGTGTTCTTGTGTGCATTTTTGTGCATGATGTTTTTTCTTATACATGTTGGTGTGCATGTGTGCATCCATGCGAGTGTCGATTTGTGCATGCATGCTTTTATTTGTGAGTGCATGGGTGTATGTCTATGTGTATGGTTGTCAATGAGTTTGTGCACCTGTCTACTTGCATGTGTATGTGTGTATGTGTGTGTATGTGTGTGCATGTGTGTGCATGTGCATATCTGTGCATATATGCATGCTTATATGTACATGTGTGCATGTGTGTGTGTGTGTATGTGCATGTGCATGTGTGTACATATTGGTGATCATCCATGTGTATGTGCATTTTTCTTGTGTTTACGTGTGTAGGGCATGTGTGTGTGAATACATGTGTATGTGTATAAGTTTGTCCATGCATGTTCTGTGTGTGTTCATACATGTGCAACTATGTGTGTTCTTTATGTGCATGCATGCAACCACACACATGTGTGTTTGTGCATTTATGCAATCATGCATGTGTGTAGATGTGTTTTTTTGGGTGCATATTTGTGTGTGCTTTTATGTAAGTTTGTCAGTGCACATGTGTGTGCGTTCTTCTACATGTGTACGTACTTGTGCATGTGCATATTTATGTTCACATTTGTTCATGTGTCTGCATGTGTGTGCATGCATGCACATGTCAATGTGCAAGTGTATACATGTCTATAGCCTTTGAGTGTGCATGTGCATGTTTGTGTGTGCGTACATGTGCATGTGCAAGTGTGTGCATGTGTACACATGGGTGTGTGTGTGATTGTGTGTGGATCTGTGCCTATATGTGTGCATCCGTGTGCATGTGAGTGCTTGTGTGTATGTATGCATATGTGTGTGCTTATTTTCTTTTGTGTGTGTGTAGGTTTGTACGTGTATGCAAGCATGCTTGTGCTTGTGTTTGTATGTGTGTGTCTTTATATGTGCATGTGTGCACAAATTTGTTTATGGTGTGTGTCTATGTCTGCATGTGTTTGTGTGGTCATGTGTGTGTGTGTGTGCATGCATGCTTATGCATATGTGCATGTGCATGTATGCATGTGTCTATCTATGCATGTGTGTGTTTATGCATATGTGGTTGTGCATGTGTATACATGTGTTTATGTATGTGTGTATCATGGATGTGTGTGAGTGTGTATGTTTTTGTGTGTGTGAACATGTGTGTGTGCATATGTGTGTGCATATGTGTGTGCATATGTGCGTGTGTTTTTGCATGTGTGCATTTGTTCCTCTATGCATGTTTACATGTATGTGTGTTTTTGTGTGCATGTGGGTGTGTGTTTGTGCTTGCATGTATTTGTATTCATCTTGTGTGTGTGCATTTGTTTGTATGCCTGTGTGTGCTTGTATGTGTGCATATGCTTATGTTTATCCATGTGTGTATTTTTTTGTACATGTATGCATTTGTGTTTCTATATGCATGCTTGTGTGCCTATTTGTCTATGTCTGTGTATGCATATGTGCATGAGCATGTGTGTTTTATGTGTACTAATGTGTCTATGTGTGTTCTTGTGTGTGTCATGGGTGGTGTATGTGTGTGAGAGTGTTAGTGTACACACATGCGTGTGTGTACATTCACACATATGCGTGTGTGTGTGTGTGCCGATGTATGCATGTGTTTGTGGGTGTATGCACATGCATGTTCATATGCAATGGTATGTTTCCTTGTTTGTGTACTTGTGTTATGCATGTGTGCATGTATGTGTGTGTACACAGGGATGTATGTGCATTTGTGTACATGTGTGTGGTTGTGTGGGCGCACATGCACAAGTGTGACTTCATCTGTGTATCCATGTGTGTATGTGTTTGTGTATATATTTTTATGTGTGCATGGGTATTTGTGCATGTGTGTTTTGTGTGTGTGCATGCATGTCTATGAGGGTGCTTCTATGTGTGTGTGCATGTGCTTATGCATGTGTGTGTGTGTGCTTGTTTGTATGTGGGTTGGTGTGTTTGTTGTGTGTACATATGAGTGTGTATGTATGGGTGCATGTGCATTTGTGTATACATGTGTTTGTGTTTGTGTGTGTGGGCATGTGTATAGGCGAGTGCATGGGTGCACGAGTGTGTGTATGTCCATATTTGTGTGTGAGCATGTGTGTGCATGTGTGTGCATATGTGTGTGTGTGTGAGTGCATGCATGTGTGTTTGTCTATTAGTGTGCATATGCTTGTGTGTGTTATCATGGGCATGGTTGTCTATGTGTGTGTGCATGCATACTTAGTATTTATGATCATGTGTGCATGGGTTGATGTGTGCATGTGTAGGTTTATGCATGTGTGATATTGTTTGTGTTTGTGTGGGTGCATGTTTATGTGCATGCATGAGTGTGTGCATGTGGTGTTTGCATGAGTGTGTGTTTGCATTGACATGAGTGTGTGTGGATGCATATGTACATGTGTGTGTTTGTGTGTGTGTGTGTGTGCATGTGTGCATATGCAAGCATGCGTGTGGGAGTGTGTATGTGGGTGTGTGCATGCATGCGTGTGTGCATGTTTACATGTGTGCGTATGAGCATGTTTGTGCTTGTGCATATGGGTCTTTGTGTGCATACCTACATGCATGTGTGTATTTATGCATGTGTGCATGCGTACGTGTGTGTATGTGTGTATCAGCACATGTTTTTGTATATGTATGCATGTGTTTTTGTCCACAAGCATTTGTGCATGTGTGTTGTGCATACAAGTGTCTGCAAGCATGTGTATGTGGGAACACTTATGTGTGCATGCTTATGTATGTGTGTCCATGTGTGTGTATGTGATTATGCATGGGTGTGCATATGTATGTTTGTGAGTACATTGGTGTGTGTGCATGTGCTTATGAGTTTGTAATCATTTTTGTGTTTTTATGAGTGAGTGTGCTTTCATGTATGTTTATGTGGGTGTGTGTTTGTGAGCATATATGCATGTATGAGTACATGTGTGTGTATGAGTGTGTTTATATGCATGTGCATAAGTGTGTGTTTGGTTGTGTGTCCACATGTGCATGTATGCATGTGTTTGTGTACTTGTGTATATGTGTGCGTTTGTGCAAGTCATGTATGTGAATGTGTGTCTGCATGTGTGTGTGTGTGTATGGGTGTTTGTCCATGCACATGCATGTGTGTGCAAGTGTATGTGTGTGTGTGTGCATTTGTCTATGTGTGTACATATCTAATTACGTAAATCAATGTGTGTTCATGGTCATCTATGTGTGAGCCTTTGTGTTTGTGTGCATGCATGTGGGTGTCCATGTGTTGGTGTCTTTGTGCGGATATGCCTGTGTGTGTGCATGTTTGTGTTCATGTATGTGCACGTCTGTGTGTGTGTGCATGCATGTGTTTGCATATGTGTGTGCATGTGTGTGTGTGTAAGTGCATGCATGTGTGTTTGTGTATGTGTGCATTGGTTCTTTGTGTGTGTGTACCCATGTGTATGAATGTGTGAGTGAGTTCATGTGCACATGCATGTGTGTGTATGTGTGTGTGTGTGCATGCATGTGTACATGTGTCTGTGTGTGAGCTCATGTGCATGTGCAAGTGCATGTGTGCATGTGTTTTGTATGCATCTATGCGTGTGGGTGCATTTGTGTATAGTGCATGCATGCATGAGGTGTGTGTGTGTGTGTGTGCATTTGAGAGTGTTATTTCAATGCACTTACACATGAATGCATCCGCATGTACATGTGCAATTTGTGTGCATGCATTTGTGTTCATGCATGTTTTTATGAGTACATATGTGCATATGTTTGTGTGCATACTTTTGTTTATGGATATGCATATATGCATGTGCATGTGTACATGAGTGTGCATGTGCATGTGTACATGAGTATGCATGTGCATGTATACCATTTCATTGTTATGAGTGTGTGTGTGTCTGTGTGCATGTGTGTGTGAATGTGTTTGAGCTTCTTTGTGTGTATATGTGCTGATGTATGTGCATTTATGTGTATGTGCATTATTGTGCATGTGTGTGTCTGTGTGCATGTATTTTTGTTTGTATGCTTGTACGTTGTGTGTGTCTGTTTGTGCGAATGTGTTTGTATTTTTTTGCTGTGTGTTGTTGTGTGGATGTGTGTGTATGTGTGCATGCATATGTTTATGTGTGTGATTGTGTGTGCATGCATGTGTGTGCATGACTATGCAAGCATTTATGCATGTGTTTGTGTGCATTGTTTTCCTTGCATGTATAGGTGCCTCTATATGTGTTTGTGTATGTAAGGAAGCATGTGTGTGTTTATGTGCCTATGTATGAGCATTTGTGTGAGTATGTAGGTATATATGTGTGTATGCGCATGCACCTGAATGCTCCATTATAGCTTATGCATGTATGTGTGTGTACATGAGTGTGTGTGTGTGTGTATTTGTTCATGTGTGTATACATTTGTGTTATGTGTGCATAAATGAATTTGTACTTTTGTGTGTGCATGTGTGTGTGTGCCTTTGTGTGTATATGCATGTGTCTATGGTTTAGTTTGCAAGTATATGTGTATGTTTGTGCATGCATGTGCACATGTGAGAGTGAATGTGTGTATGTTTGTTCATGCATGTGCACATGTGAGAGTGAATGTGCATGTATGTGTGTGTGTCCATTTGAGCATGTTTGTGTGCATATATGTGCATGCATGAGTTAGTGTATAAGTGTGCATATGTGTGTATGCATATCGGTGTACATGTGTGCATGCATGTGCACGTGTATTTATGTTTGTGTGCATGCATGTGTCTGTGTAACTTTGTGTTTTTGTGCATGTATGCATCCATGTGCATGTTTGTGATCATGTGTGCTTGTCTGTGTGTATGCGTGTGTATTTGTTAGTGTGTTTGTGTGAATGTGTGTGTGCATGCATGTGTTTGAGTGCATACACATGTGTGTATGTGTGTGCATGCTTATGCATGTGTGTGCATATGTTTATGCATGCATATGTGTGTGTGCAAGTGTGTATGTGATAGTCTATGACTATGCTTGTGTGTATTTGTGTGTGTACACAAGTGAGTGCCTGTGACTATATGTCTTGTGCATGTGTGTGCCTATATTTTTTCATGTGTGTGTGCCTATGATGGTGCATGTGTTTGTGTGCGTGTGTATGTGAGTGCATGTGCTTTTTACAGGTGAGTATATTTGCATTTTTGCAAATGTTTTTGTATGTGTGTGTCTATGCATGAGTCTGTGCATGTGTGCATTTGTATACATGTGTGTGTGTATGTGTGTGCATGTGCATGTGCATGAATGCATGTGGATGTGTGCATTCAAGTTGAAATGCATTTATATGCATATGCTTATGCTTGTGTGTGTTTATACCTTTGTGCATGTGTGTCTATGTGTGCATATGTGTGTGTGTAAGCTTGTAGATTTGTGCATGTATGAGCATGTGCATTTACATGTGTGTTGAGAGTGTTTGTTTGTTTGTATGTGTGTGTGGATGTGTGTACATGCATGTATGTGTGTGTGTGTTTAAGCATGTGCATGTGGATGTTTTTGTGTGTGTATGTTTGTATGCATTTCCATGTGTTTATGTGCATGTGTGAATATGTGTGTTTGTGCGTGGGTGTGTTTGCTTGGGTTCTTGTCGTCATACATGTGTTTGTGTATTTTTTGTGTTCATTAGTTCATATGTTTTTGTGAGTATGTGTGTGAGAGTGTGCAAATATTCGTGCATGGGTGCATGTGTATGCATATATGTGTGCATTTGTGTGTAGGCATGTTGGTGCACAAGTATGTCTATGAGTGTGTTTTTGTGTGTGTACATGCACACATGCAAAAGTGTTCATCTGTGTGTCATATATGCATGTGTGTGTGTATGTGTGTTTGTATAAGTTATGCACATATGCATGTGTTCCTTTGTGTGTGTGTGTGTGTGCTTATGTTGCTACACATGCACATGCATCCATGTGCATGTGTGTGCATGTGTGTGTCTTTATGTTTGTGCATATGTGTGTCATTTATACGTTTGTGTGTTTTTGCATGTGCATATGCATCAACATGTGCATGTGCAAATTTGTGCATGTGATTATTTGTGAGTGCTTGTGTATGTATGTGTATGCTTATGCATGCATGGGTTTTTGTGTAAGCTTGTGTATGCAATTATGTATGCATGTATATGTGCATGTGTGTATATGCATGTGTTTTTTTGTTGGTGTGAGCATGCCTATGTGTGCATGGGCTTGTGTGTGTCCATGTATTTGTGTGTGTTTGTGCATATATCTATGCAAGTTTGAGCAAGTGCATACATGTGTTTGTGTGTTTATATGCATGTGTGTGTGCACATGTACACATGTGTGTGTTTTTGTGTTAGTGTGTGCACGTGAGCTTGTGCATGTGTGTGTATGGGTATGTCTGTGTGTGTGTGTTTTGTGCATGTGTGTGTGCATGCATGTTTCTATTTGTGTGTACTCTTGTATGTGTGTGCTTATGCATTTATATATGTGTGCATGCACATGTACGTGTACATGTGCATACGTGTGTCTGTGCATGTCTTGGTTTGCATGTGTGTGTGTTTGTGGATGTGCATAACTATGTGCGTGCACTTGTGTGCATATATGTAGGAGTGTGTGTGCATTCATGTGTATTTTTTTGCATGCTTATTTGTGTATGTGAATGTTCATTTGTGTGTGTATACATGTGCAAGTGTGCGTGTATGTATCCATGTGTTTCTGTGCATGCATTTGCATGCGTGTGTGTGTGTATGTGCATGTCATGGTGCATGTGTGTCCATTTTTGTGATCCTATGTTTGTGCAAGTGTGTACATATGCCTTTGTCTATGTGTGTTAACAAGTGTGTATATATGCACATGTGTGTGTGGACATGTGTGCACATGTTCTTGTGTCTGTGTGCTGGTGTATTCATGTGTGCAAGCATGCATGTGTGTAGATGTGTGTGTTTGCATGTGCATGTATGTATGTGTATGTTCTCTTGCAATTTCTTTGTGCACCAATATGTTTTTGTTTGTTTATGTTTATGTGTGCATATGCATGAGTGTGCATGTGTTTGTGTGTTGTGAGTGTATGTATCTGCTTATATGCATGTTCTTGGGTGTTGTGCTTGTATGTGTGTGGGTGTATACATGTGTGTGTGCATGCTTGGGTGTATTTTGTGCACATTTGTGTGCATTTCTATGGATGTGTTTGTCTATGTGTCCATGTGCATGCATGCATGTTTGTATGCATGTTAGTGTGTGTATGGGTGTTTGTGCTTGTATTTTACATGTGTGTGTTCCTCTATATGTGCATGTTTCTTATTGCATGTGTGTGTATTTGTGTACATGTGTGAGTGTGAGTTTGCATGCATGTGTATGTGTGTGTTCATGTACACATGTGTCATTTTGTGTGTGTGTGTCCATGTGCATGACTATGTATTTAAGGGTGTGCCAAATATGTGTGCTGGAGTGTGTGTGTGTGTGTGTGATCATGTGCTTGTCTATGTGTGCACAAATGCATGCACATATGTGTTTGTGTGTGTGTATGTGTGTTTGTGTGACTATGTGCCTTCATGTGTCCTGTGTGTGCATGAGTATATGTCTGTGCAAGTGCCTATATGTATGTTTATATGAGCACATGTGCATGTGTGGGTATATTCATGAGTGTGTGCGTGTGCGCATGTGTAAGTCTTCATGTATGTGAAAGTTCATGTGTATGTTCATGTGTACATGAGTGTGTGAGTGTGTGTGCATACATGCACACATTTGTGTGTGTGTGCTTGCATGAATGTGTGTATATGTATGCAAGTGTGTATGTGCACATGTCTATGTGAGTGTGTACATTTGTGTGTTCTTGTGCATGCATATTACATGAATGTATGTGCCAATATGGGCAAGTGTGTGGCTGTGTTTGCATATGTACATGTGTGTGTGCTTGTACATGTGCATATGTTTGGAGTGTGTGCTTGTTTGTGTGTGTGTTCTTATGCATGCACATGCATGTGTTTGTGGGTGGGTGTGTGAGAATGTCTATGTACGTGTGGGTGCCTGTATGCTCATATGTGTGTGCATGTGTGTGCTTGTATGTGTGTCTGTGTGTGTTCATGATGTGTGTGTGGGTGTGTGTTTTGCATGTGTGTGTGCATGTATGTGTATGTGCGTGAGCATGTGTATTTGCTTTCATAGACATCTGCATGTGTGTGAATCATTCTATGATTGTATGTCTATGTACATGTGTGTATGCATGCTTGTGTGTGTGCACGTGCATGTGTATGTCTATGTTTGTGCATTTGCATTTATCCATGAATGCATGCACATTTGTGCATTCATGCATGTTATTTTGTTTGAGTTTGCATGTGTGTGCATGTTTGTGTGTACGTGCTTGTGTGTGTTAGCATGTGTAAGTGTGTATGTGTGTGCATGCATGTATGAGTATGCATGTGTGTGTGTGCTTGCATTGCATGTGCATCCATTTGTGTAGAAGTATCTTTGTGTGCGTGTATGTGTACAGGTGTGCATTTGACTATGTGTGTGTGTGTATGCGCATGTGATTATGCATGCATGTGTGTGTGTATGTGAATGCATTTGCATGTGTGTCTGTAAGTGTATGCATTAGTGTGTGTGTGTGTGTTTGTGTGTGTCTAAGTGTGTGTCTATGCATGTGTGCATTTTTTTACGGGTGTGTGCATATGTGTTTATGTGCATTTGTGTCCAATCATTTACTTGTGTGTATGTGTATGTGTGCATCCATGTGCATGTGTGTGTGTAAATTTTAGTATATTTGTCATTGTGTCTTTATGTGCAAGTTTTTGTGTATATGTGTGTGCATATGTCCTTTCATTTGAGCTTATGTGCTTGTAGGCATGCCCATGCATGCATGCTTATGGGTGATTATGTACGTGTGTGTGTATGCATGTGTGTATTTATGTGTGTATGTGTGTGCATGTGTGTTTGGGTACGTACATGTGTGCACACACATATGTGTGTAGGTATGTGCAAATGTGCCTGTAAGCATGTGCACATATGTGAGCATATGCATATGTGTGTGAGTGTGTATTCATCTATTGATATTGCCATACATTTGTCTTGTACTTTTGTGTGTGCCTGTATGTGTGTCTGTACATGTTTGCATGTGTGTCATTAAGAGTACATGTGAGTGTGTCTGTATTTTTGCTTGTGCATGTCTGTATTCATGTTTATGTGTGCACATGTGTGCATTTGAGTGAGTGTGTGGGTGTGTACATGTGCTGGTATTTGTGGGTGTGGGTGTGGGTGTGCATGTGTGTGTGTGTACATGTGTGTGTATGCATGTGCACGTACCCATGTGTATGTGTGAGCATCTTTTTATGTGCTTGCCTTTGCACATGTGCATATGTGTGTGTATACATATAAGTGTGTTTGTTTATTTCTTCATATGTGTGCATGAGTGCATGTGTGATTGCATGCATGTGCACTTGTATATGTGTGTTTTTAACTATTTATTTACATTAGCATGCATGTGTGTGTGTGTGTGCATGTGTGCTTGTGTGTGTGTGTTTGTGCAAATGTGAGTGTGCATGTTTGTACGTGTATAAGAGTGTGCATGTGTGTGTGCATGTGGGAATGTGTGACTTTTTGTGTGTTATGCTTGCATGTGTGCATGTGTGTAAGTGTGTATGCATGACTGCCTATGTGCATGCTCATGTGTACATGCTTGTGTGTGTTTGAATATGTTAATGTATCGTTATGTGTGACTGTGCCTGTGCATACGTGTGCATGTGCATGTGCGTTTCTGTGTGCGTATATGTGTATGTGTGGGTGCGTGTGGGTGCATGTGTGTGTGTCTGTGCACATGCATATGCAAGTGTGTATATGTTATTATGCATGTGTGTGTGTTTTTGTCTGTGTCAGTGTCATGTGTGCATGCATGTCTGTGTGTATGTGCAATTGTGTGTAGGTTTATGTGTGTGCTTGCATGTGTGATTGCATGTGTGTACATGTGTGTGGGAGTCTGTATGGGTGTGTGTCTATCTGTGTGGATGTGTGTATGCACACTCATGCAAATGTGTGTGTATAGATGAGTGCCTTCGTATGTGTGTGTGTTCATGTGTGTTGGCATGCATGTCCTTATACGTATGCATGCACGTTTATGTATGTGTGTGTATATATGAATGTGCATGTGAGTGCTTATGCATATGTGTATTTGCATGTGCATGTAGATCTATTTGTCTATGCATTTATATGTGTGCAAGCACATACTTTTGTGTGTTCATGTTCACATTTTTGTTTGCATGTGTTTGTATATGATTGTGTGAGTGTGCATGTGTGTAATTGTGTCAACATTTGTGTGTAGGTACAAGCATGCGTGTGTACATATGTGTGTGCATGACTGTGTCTAGGTATGCATGTGTGTGAATGTGGTCGTGTGTTCATATGTGTGCATGTGTGCATATACGTGTGCATGTACGTGAGCAAGTGTGTGTGCATGTGCAATCATTTGTCTGTGCATGCTGGTTTGAACATATGTGTGCACATGTACATGTGTGCATGTGTGTGTGTACATGTGTTCTACATATGCATCCATATGTGTGTGCATTTGCACTAGTGTGTGTGCATGTGTGTGTACATTTGTGTGTGCACTGTGTGTATATGTGTGTTCATGAATACATCTATGTGTGTGAGTGTGCATGTCTATGCGTGTCTACATGCATGTTTTTGCAAGCTTGTGTGTGAGTGTGTGAGTGTGCATTTGTGTCTGTGTTTGTGTGCATGTGCATGTCATTGTGTGAGCGCATGCATGTGTTTGCAACTATGTGTATGTTTTGTGTGTGAATGTGTTAGTATGTGCTTCAGACTTTGTGAATGTTTTTTGAGCCTAAGTGTGTGTGCATGTATGTTTGCTTGTGCATTTATGTGCATGTATGGTTATGACTATGTGCATGCATGCTTGTGTGTGCATTAGCACATGTGTGAGTGCATATGTGTGCGTGCGTGTGTGTTTTGTGCATGTAACTGTGTCTATGGGTGCATATGTGTGTGCGAGTGCATACATGTGTATATGTGTATATGCATGTGTAAGTGGGTGTCTATATGTGTGTGTGTGTAGTCTATGTGTGCTTTTGTGAGCATGTGGTGCAAGTGTGTGTGGATGTCTGCATGTGTGTATGTGTGCTCGTGTATCAGTGTGAGTGTGGATTTGTGTACATGTGTGCTTTTGTGTGTTATTGCATGTGTGTTTGTGTGTCGTGTGAATGTGCATGCATGCGTGTATGTGTTTGTTGCTAGAACTATATGTGTGTTTGTGTGTGCAAGTGCACGAGTGTGTGTGAGTATTTGTGTGTGAATATTTGTTTGTATGCATGTGCACATGTGTGTGTGAGCATTTGTGTTTATGTGTACTGTGTGCACATGTGTGGGTGGTGCGCATTTGTGAGTGTGTATATGCATGCATCTGCATATGTGTAAGTGCGTGTATGTGCATGTGTGTACACACATGTGCATGTGGGTGCACCTGCATGACACCATATGTGCATGTTCTTTGCATGTGTCTATTTGTGTTCATGTGAGTATGTGTGCATGAGTGGTTGCTTATGTGTATCCATGTGCACATGTAAGTGTGTGTGAGTGCATGCGGGTGAGTATGTGTGTTTATGTGTGCATGAAAATTTTTGCAAGTCTATCCATTTGCATATGTGTGTGCATGTGCTTTATATGTCTCTATATGTGTGCATGTGTGTATGCCTATATGTGTGCATGTGCATGTGTGTGGATATGTGTTTGTGTGGGTGTGGTTGTACATGTGTACAAGTATGCTTTGTGTGTGAGTTGGTGCATATGTGTGTGTAAGTTTGTATGCATTCATGTACATGTGTGTGCACATTTGTGTGTGGGTGTGAGTATATGTACATGTATTTTTTTTGTGTGTGGGCATGTGCATATGTTCTTGCATGTGTGTGTGCTTGTGTGTACAGGTGTGCCTTCATTGATGCCTTTTATTTACATGTTTGCATGATTATGTGTGTTGTGCATGCGTTCATGTGCATGTGTGTGGGTTCTATATGTGTGTGTGTTCATGTGCATGTGTGTGTGTATGTGCATGCATATTTGTGCTTTAGTGTGTGCTTTTGTGCATGGTTGCATGCATGTATCTGTGCGTATGCATAATTTTTCCTCTATGTGTATGTGTGTACATGTGTGTGCATCAATGTGTGTGTATGTAAATGTTTGTTTCTGTATGCATGTGTGTGTACATGTATGTGTATGTCTACATGCATGTGCATTTGAGTACATATGTATGTAAGAAAGTGTATGTGTATGTATATCTAGGTTTGTATGTTTGTATGAGTTCATAGGTGCAAGTGTATGTTGGCATGTGTGTGTCTGCATCCATGCATGTGTGTACATAGACATAAACATGTGTGTGCATGGATCCATGCATAGGCATGTGTTTGTGTTTGTCTGTGTGGTGTGGGTGGGTGTTTATGTGCTTGCTTGAGTCTGTGTATGTGCATGTGAGTGCTCCTATGTGTGTGTTTTTGTGTAAACATGGACACATGTGTGTGTGTGTGTGTGTACATCTATCTTTGTGAGTTTGTGTTTACATATATTTGATTTTGTGTACGTGTGTGTATGTGCATTTGTATGCATATGTGTGTGTACCAATGCATGCACATGTGCGTGCTTGGTGCCTATGTGTGTGCAAACCTGTACATGTATGTGTGTACATGTTCTTGTGTGTGTATTGCATGTGCATGTGTTTATGTGTCTATGTGCATGTAAGTGTGAGTTTATGTGCTTGTGAGTGAGAGTGTGTGTGTGTGTGTGTGTGTATGTATGTTTGTGTACTTATTTGAGTTTGTGGGTGCTTGTGGGTGTATATAGGCGTGTATGTGTTCATCATGTGCGCTTAAATGTGTGTGTGTGTGTGTGTGTGTGCATGTGTGCACACTTATGTGTGTGTTTTTGAATGCATGTGTGTTCATGTGTAGCTTTTTTTGTGGCTACATGTCCGCTTATTATGTGTATGCATGGGTGTAAATGTTTTTGTGCTTTTGTTTGCATATGTATTTCTACTTTTGTGTGAATGTTTTTGTTCATGCATGTGTTTAGGTTTGTGTGTATGGGTTTGCATGCATGTGTTTGTGTGTGTATTTATATTTGCATGTGTATATACTTATGTATGTGTATGTGTGCACGTTTGTGTGTGCAAGTGCATGTCAGTGTGAGTGTACACATTTATGATTGTGTGCATATGCCTTAGTGTGTGTGAGAGTGTGTGTGCATATGTTTGTGTATATGTGTGGATATGCATTCATGTGTGTGTTTGTGCATTTATGAATCTATGCATGTTTATAAGCATGTGCATTTCTAGGTATGTTCAAGCATGTATTTTAGTGAATGTGTGCTATTGTGAGTATGTGTATGTGTGTGTGTGTATGCATGCATGCATGTGTGTATGTCCACGTGGGTATGCGTGCAAGCATGTAGGTAGGTTATGTGTGCGAGTGTGAGTGTGTGCATGTACATGTGCATGTGTGTGCATAGCTATGTGAGTATGTATGTGTGTGTGCATGTGTGTTTTTATGTGCATGTGTGTATGTGAGTGTGTGCTTGTGCATAAGTGTGTGTGTGTGTATGAGTGCATAGATACACATGTGTGAGTGCATGTGCATGTGTGTGCATGGGTGCACATGCATCTACATCTGTGTTTGCATGAATATTTGTGTTTTTGTTCCTATGGTCATTTCTGTGTGTTTGTGTATGTTTGCGTGCATGTGTGTATGTGCATTCATGTTTTCATGTGTGTGTGCATCTATGTATGTCTTGTGCGTATATGTGTGTTTGTCTTTCCTTGTGTGTTCATGTATACATGTGTATATATACATGAGCATATCTATTTGTGTCTCTATGCATGTGTGTGGACTCATGCACCTCTATGCAAGCAAGTATGTGGATGCATTTGGTGCAAGTGTTTAAGTGTGCGTATGTGTGTGTGCATTTGTGTGTATTTGCATGTTTGGGTGTGTATTTGTATGTTTGGGTGTGCATGCATGCATACATGTGTGTGTGCATGTGTATGTGCACATGTGTGTGTGTCTGCATGTATGTGTATGCATTTGTGATCATATCTATATGCAAACATATGTGTGTTTATATGTATGTGTGTCTATGTATGCATGTCTTTGCAAGTGCATGTGTATGTGTGTGTGTCGTAACTTCTGTATGTTTATGTCCATGTTTTATTTGTGTGTGTATAATTTTGTGCATGTGTATGTTTGCGTGTATGTGTGCACTAGTTCATGCATACATATGTGCATGTTTGCATTTGTGCTTGTATGTGTATGTGTGTGTGCTTGTGTGTGAGTGCATCTATGTGTACTTTTGTCCATACATTTGTGTTTACATAGGCATGCATCACATGTGTGTGTCGATATGGGTGTTTACATGCGCATGCATGCATTTGCGAGCGTGATAGTATGTGGTACATGCATGTGTATGCCTGTGTGCATGTTCTTATGTCTGTGTGTGCATGCAACTATGTATGCAACAAGCCAAGTGGTCATGTGTGGGTAGGTTCATGTGCTATGTGTATGCATGTGCTATGTGTGTGCATGTCCATGCATGTGTGTGGGTGTGTGTGCACACAAGGTCATGTTTTATGCTTATTTTTCTTTATATATGTGTGTGTTCTTATGTGTGTGTGTGTGTGTGCATGTGCATATGCATGTGTGTTCCTAAGTGTATGTGTGTATGTGTGTGCATGTGTTGGTGCAAGTGTGTATATGTATGTGTACAGGTATATGTATGGTTGTATGCATGCATATGTGTATGTATGCCTTTGCATGTTTATACATATGTGTTTGTATGTGTGTGCACATGTGTTTGCATGTGTGTGCACATACCATAGTGGGTTAAGGTGTGTAGGCATGTATTTGTGCATGTGTGTGAATGCATCTATTTGTGCATGTTTGTATATGTGTGTATGTGTATATGTACCTATGTGCACATGTATGTGCATCAGGGTGTTTATGTGTGTGTCTACATGTGTGGTTGTGCGTGTGTGTTCATGCATGTGTGTGTGCATGTGTGCGTTAGCATAATTGTGTGTATTTATTTGTGTGTGTGTATGTATGTGCATGCATATGTGTGCCTCTGAGTGTGTGTGCATATGTTCATGTGCGTGCATGCATGTGTGGCATGTGTTTGTGCTTGTGTATATGTGTGCATGTCTCTATGTATGCATATGTGTGTGCAGTGTGTGCATCACTATGTGTAGAGACATGTATATGTGTGTGTAAATGTATATGTGTTTGTGCATGTGTACATGTTTGCATGTGTGTGTACTTGTTTGTGCATTCTTATGTGTGTGTTTGTGTGTATGTGCGCATGTGTGTATACTTGTATGTGTGTATGTGCGCACATGTGTGCGTCCATGTGTGTGTGTGTGTATATGAGTGTATGTGCATATGTGTGCATGTGTATACATGTGTATATGTGCATATTTGTGCACATTTGTGTCTCTATATGTATGCATGCATATATGTGTGTCTATGCTTGTGCCTTTGTACTATTGTAGGTTCATTTGTGCATGTAAGCATGTTTTTGCAAAGGTGCATGCATTTGTGTAATTATGTGTGTGCATCCATTTGTGTGTATTTGTGTGTATGTGTATGCATGTGCGTGTGCATATATGTGTTTATGTGTTTGTTGGCATGTGTAGGTGTGTGTTCATGTATGTGTGTCTATGTGCTTTGTGAGGGAGGATGAATGCATGTGTGTGTGTCTATATATGGGTGTTTATGCATACATGTGTATGTGTGCATTTATGTGCATGTGAGTGTGTGCATGCAAGTGTGTGCACTATGTGTGTATACTAATGCATGCATGTGTGTGCTTGTGGATGTGTGCATGCTTGTATATATGTGTGTGTGTGTGCAAGTGTATGCATCTATGTGTGTGTTCATGTGCATGTGTGCATGTGAATGTCAAACTAACTATGCTTGTGTGTTGCATCAATGTGCATGTGAGTGGGTATGTGAATGCATACACAGGTGTTTGTATGCACATGCTCGTGCATTCATTTGCGTGAAAGTGTTGTGCATGTTTTTGCATTTGCATGTGTGGGGTGTGGGTTTGTGTGTTTGTGTGCATGTGACAATGTGTTTGTGCATAGGTGCTTTTTTGTGTGTTTACACGTTTTATAGTTGTCTATATGTCCTTACATATGTGTATATCTATGTATTTATGTGTTTTGTTGTCACTTGCATCTATGAACCACTCTGTGTTTGTGTGATTCTACATGCATGTGCATATGTGTGTCTTTGTGGGTGTGAAAGGGTGTGTGTTTGTGTGTGTAAGTGTGTGTATGTTTACATGTGTGTGCATGCATGTGCATGTGCTTATGTATGTGTGTGTATGTCTGTAGGGGTCCATGCAGACATGTCTCTATATTGGTGCACATGCATGTATATGTATTCGTTTGTGTAGGTGTGTTAGGGTGTTTGTCTGTTTGCATGTGTGTCTGTGTGTATTAGCATAAGTGCATGCATACATGCATGCATGTGCTTGGGTGCATGTGTGTGTGTGCATGTGCATATGTCTATGTGCATGTGTATGCATGCATGTGTGTGTGCATGCATGTTTGTATGCATGTGATTGTGTGTGTGCATGCATTTGCTTATTTGTGTGCATGTGTATGCAAGCATGTGTGTGTATGCATATGTGCATATGTGGGTAGATGTGTATGGGAGCTAATGCAAGCATATGTTTTTGTGTGCATGATCACATCTGTTCATATGAGTGTGCATATAGGTGTGAATGTGCATGCTTGCTTGTGTGTGTGTATTAGTACATGAGTATGTGTGCATGTGTCCAAGTGTGTGCTTATGTTCATGTGAGTGTCTATGTGCACAAATGTATTTTGTATTCATGTGAGTTGTGCATGCACATGTACGCATTTGTGTATGTGTAGGTTTGTGTGAGTGGTTGTGTGCTTGTATGTGTGTACACACATGTGTGTATGTCTGTCTGCATGTGTGTGTATTTTGCTTGCATATATATGTGTGTGCAAGCATGGTTTTTTATTTGTATATGTGCTTTTGTGTATGTGTGTGCATATGTATGTGTGTGTATGTGCATGCATATATGTGGTGGTGAGTTTGTGTGATTACATGTATGCATATGTGTGTGTAAATGTGTTCGGGCATGTGTGTTTGTGTTTGTGCTTATGTGTGCAAACATGTATATGAGCATACATATATGTGTTTGTATGCAAGCATGCACATGTTTTTTTGAGTGCATGTGTGTGTATGTGTGCAAGAGTGTGTGTATGTTGGTGTGCATGCATTATGCATGTGTTTTTGTGTTTGTGCTGCATGCATTGGTGTGTTTGTGTGCGTATATTTATGTGTGTGCATGTTTGTGTGCATGCATGTACATGTGTGAGTGTGTATATGTGTATCACTGTTTCTGTGTGTGTACGTATGTGATCTGTAAGTGTGCATGTGTGTGTAAGTGCTAATGTGTATGCATGTGTGGGCATGTATGTGTGTGTATGGGTGTGCATGTGTATGTGTTTGTGCATACGTGTGTGTAGGTGTGTTTATATGTAAATGTGCATGTGTGTGTATGTGTGCTAGTGTATGAGCATGTGTTTCTGTGTTTGTGCATGTCAATATGTCAATGCAAGTTTCTATCTCCTTGCTTGTGTTTGTGAGTGTGCATACTTCTGTGACTGTGTGAGCATGTATGCATTGTTTATGTATGTGTCTATGCTTGAGTCTACATTTGTGTGTTTGTGTTTACATGTGTGTAAGTATGTCTATGTGTGCATGCACGTGTGTATGTTTGTGTGTGCATACATGTGTGTTTGTGTGAGTTTATGCATAAGTTTGTGCATGTGCGATTGTGTGAGTTCATTCTTATGTTTGGGTAGTGGGTGTATGTTTGTGGGTGTTTGTGGGTATGTATGCATTTTGTTTGTGTGTGCATTGGGGTGTGTGTAGATGTGTGTATACTGGTGCATGTGTATGTTTGTATTTGTTCATGTGAGTGCATATGCATTTGTGCAGAATTATGCATGCATGTTTGTGTTCATGCATGTGTTTGTGTGGGTCTATGTAGATGTCTGAGTGTATGTGCATGTTTGTGTTCATGTGTGTATGCATGCATATGGCTTTACATGTGTATGTCACTTTGATGTTTAGTGTGCATTTCCTATAACTATCCATGTGTGTGTGTGCCTATATGTGCATGTGAGCATGTGCAAGCATGTTTATTTGTGTTTGCTTGCATAAGAGCATTTGCACATGTGTGTGTGCGTGCATGTGTGCACACGTGCTTATGTATGCATGTGTATGCTTCTGTGGTTTTGTGTGTATGCACATGTGTGTGCCTGTATAGGTGCGTCTGCATGTTAGTGTGTTTATGCTTGCTTGCATGTGTCCATATCTATGTTCATTGTGGAGGTGCATGTGTGTTTATGTGCATGAATGTGCTTATGTGTGTGCATGTGTGCATGTGTTTTTGTGTGTACATGCATGTCTACATGTGTGCATACATCTACATGTGTCTTTATGAGTTTGTGTGTATGTTTCTATGCATGTGTGCATTAGTGTGCATGTGTGTGTGGGTGTTTGTGCATGTGTGTATGTGTTTGGTCATATGTGTGTGTGTTTACTTTTGTGTTCATGTGTTCTTGTGTGTGTGTGGGTGCTTGTTTGTGGACATGCATTTGAGCATGTGTGTGTGTGCATAGGAATATGTGTGTATACGTGTGTGTGTGTATAAATGTTTATGTGTGTGTGCATGTGCATTTGTTTGTGTATATGTGTATATTAGTGTACATATGTGTGGGTGGGTGTTTGTGTACATGTATATGTGTTTTGTTGTACGTGTGCATGTACTTCTATGTTTGTGTGTTCTTATGTGTGTGGGTACTTGCATGTGCTCATGAGTTCGAGCTTGTGTGCATACATGCATGCATGTATGCATGTGTGCATGTATGCATGTGGATACATATGTGGGTGGGTGGATGTTTGTGCACGTCTAAGCATATGTAGGTGTTTGAATGTGTGTGTGTTTGCATTTGTGCATGTATGTGTGAGTGAGTGTGCATGTGTTTGTGCATCTGTGTACACACACATTTGTTTGTGCATGTGTGGTTGTGGGCTTATGTGCTTTCATGCTTGTGTGTGTGCCTATGTATGTACATGTATGCATGTGTGTTCTTATGTGTGTATAACTGCATGCATGTTTACAACTTGTGTGTATGCAAGCATGCAGATGCATGTGTGTGTAGGTGTGTCTAAGCATATTTGTATTTATGTGGATGTGTGTGTGTGTGCATGTGCAGGTGTGCATGCATGTGTTTGTGTATATGTATGTGCATGTGTGTGCAAGTGGGAGCATGGTCATATGTGGGTGTGTGAGTGTGCAAGCATGGATTTGCTGGTGTACAATGGTCTATGTGTAAATGCGTCTATGTGAATTTGTGCATTCCAGTTGTGTTTGTGTTGGTGTGTGCATATGTGTGTGTAGATGTGTGCAGGTGCATGTGTGTTCATTTATGAGTGCGTGTGTGTGTGTTTGTGTGCATGCATATGTGTGTGTGCATGTAAGCATTTGTATGCGAGTGTGAGTGGGAATTTTTGAATGTGTGCATATGTATGTGTGTGTATGTATTTTCATGTATGTGGGTCAGCATGCATGAATATATGCATGCTAGTGTATGTGCATTCATGTATGTGTTTGTGTGCATGTAGGAAAATATGCAAGTGTGTGCATGTAGGCAAATATGCAAGTATGTGCATCTGTGTATGTGTGCATGCATGTGAACATGTGTGCATATATGTTTCTATGTATGTACAAGACAATGCCTATGTGCAAGTCATGCATGTGTGCATGGTGGTGTGTGTATGCATGCGCATGTATTTGTGTGTGCATATCCAAGTCTTCACGCATATGCCTATATGTGAATTGTTATCCATGTGTCTATACATATGTATATGTATGTACATGTGTTCTTCTATGTGGATGTATGTGTGTTTGTTCATGTGTGATTATGTTTGTGTTTGTGTCTGTATTTATCTGGGTGAATGTGTGTGCACATGTTTGCATGTGTGTTATTGTGTATGTGTGTGTGTAAGTGCTAGTGTGTGCAAGCATGCATGTACGTGTGTGTAGGGGGTGTGGATATGCATGTGTGTGTGTTCATGTGCATGTGAGCATGTGCATGTGTGCATGCATGTCGGTGTGTACGAGTGTCTATATGTATATATGTGAAAGTTAGTTTATGTGTGTGTGTGTGTGTGTCTATGTATTTATGCACATGTACATATCTCCATGTTTGTATCTATGTGTGTATTTATGCAAGAGTGGTTGTGTTTGTGTTTGTGTGTGCACACACTTGTATGTGTTTACATGTGCATGTGCATGTGTGTTCATGTATCTCTATGTGTGTGCATGAATGTGTGTGTGTTTATGTTTAGGTGCATGTTTGTACGTATGTGTGTGAGCATGTTTGTGCTTGTGTGCATGGGCTATGTATGTGTGTATACTTTTATGCATGTGCATGGATTTGTACAAGTGTGTAAGAGTGTGCATACATGTGTTAGTGTTCATATCTATGCTTGTGTTCATGTGTCTGTACACACATGCATGTGTGTGCTATGTGTGCATGTGTGTTTATGTGTGGGTGTGTTTATCTATGTGTGCACTTTTATATGTGCTTGCAAGTTCATCTGTATCCATGTGTGTGTGTGTGTTTATGTGTGTTTGTGAGTTCATGTGTGTACATGTGTGCACATGTTTGTTTAAGTGTGTGTGAATGGCTATGCTCATACATGTATGCAAATGTGTATGTGTGTGTGTATTTATGTATACATGTGTGCATATGTTTGTGTGTGTCTGTGAGTGTTTGTGCATCTATGAGTGTTTATGCATGTGTGTGTGTGAGTGAGTGCATGGTGTATCTATTTGTGTGGGTGTGAATGTGTGTGTGGTGGTGTATGGGTGGGTGTGTATATATGTTCATGTGTATGTATGTGCACACATAAAGACATGTGAGTGTGTGTGCGATAGAGCACACTCTCATGTTTTTCTATGTGTGTGTGTGTGTGTGTGCATGTGAGCATATATGTGTGTGTTTGTGCATGTTTGTATGCATGTGTGTGGGTATGTATATGTGTGCACATGTGCATGTGTATGTGCATATGCATATGCGTGTGTGCTTGTTTTTATGTGAGTTTACATGTTTGCATTTGTATGCATGCATGTGTTTGTGTGTGTTGGTGTATGTGTGTGTTTGTGCTTGCATGCATCTATTAATGTTTGTGTGTGTTTGCATGTGTCTATGTGTGCATGCATGTGTGTCTCTATGTGCATATGTGTTTGTAAGCATATGTATGTGGCCATGTGCGTATGTGTGGTTGTTATTGTTTGTGTGTGCAAGTATGTGTACGTGCATATACATGTGCATGTGTTCTTATGTGTGGGTGTGCATGCATCTTTGTACATGCAAGTGTGTGGATGCATATGGGTGTTTGTTGGCATGTTTATGCATGTATGTGTACATGTACGTATATGCGTGATTGTGTGTGAATTCATGTGTGTGTATGCACGTTTGTGCATGTGTGTGTGTGTGCTTATCTATGTGCATGTGTCTACATGTGTTTGTGAATGTGTGTCTGTGTGTGTGTGTGTGCTTATACCTATGTATGGCTATGCTTGCATGTGAATGTTTGTGTGTGGGGGTGTACATTTGTATGTGTGTATATGCATGTGCATGTGCATGTGTTTATACATGTATATGTACATTTGTGCGTCTATCGGTACTTATGTTTTTGTGCATCTGCATATGTGTGTGGTTGCCTAAGTGGTTGCCTTTGTGCAAGTGCATGCATGTTTGTGTGAGTGTGCCTTCACAGATCTATGTGTTCCTTTGAGTGTACGTGCATGTGTGCATGTGTATGTCGATGTGTGTGTGTGTCTTCGTGTGTTCGTGTATTTATGAGTTTTTGGTGTGAACATGTATGTGTGTGAGAGTGGCACATGCATGTCTCATTGTTTGTGCATGCTCAAAAGCATCTGTGCATATGTGTATGCACACATAGGTGTGAGCATGTGTGCTTATTATGTGTGAGTGTGTGTATGCATGCATGTGCATACATATGCATGTGTGTTTATGTGTGTGTATGCATGCATGAGTTTGTGTCAATGAGTGCATGTATGCGTGTGGTTTTTGTGTGCATGTGTATATGTGTGCATGTCTGTGTTTGTGTGTGGTTATGTGTGTCTATGTGCATGTGTGTGGGTGTGTGTGAGTGTTTGTTCACATGTGTGTGTGGATGCATGTTAATGTATGTGTGCCTTTAAATGAGTGTTCATATGTGTGCGTCTGTGTATGTGTATGTGTGTAGGTGTGTGTACATGTCTATGTGCATGTGCGTGCATTTGTATGTGCACGTGTGTGCCTATACCTATGTAGTCATCCATGTGTATGTGTGTGCCAATATGGATGTGTGTGCATGTGTGTGAGCATGTACAATTTTGTGTGTTTGGGTACACATGCATTTGTGTGTAGGTATGTCAGTGTGTGTGTGTGGATGCATGATAGTGTATATTTCTATGTGCACATGCATGTTTGCATGTGTGTGTTATTCGGCATTTATGTGTTCCTTTGTGTGTGCATAAGCATGTGCGTATGTATGCATGTGTGTGTGCATGTTTATGTGTGTTTGTGCATGTGTGTGTGCATCCATGTGTGCTTGCTTTTTTGTATGTGTGTACATTTGTCTAAGTGAGCATTTTTTTATGTTTTCATGTGTGTGTGTCTATGTCTATGTCTGTGTGTACATGTGTGTCTTTTCATGAATGTATGTTAGTAGTTTTGTGTGTGTTCATATGAGTGTGTGTACTTGCTTATGCATGTGTCTGTATATGTGTGCATGTTCATGGGTGTGTTTTAATGTCTTTGTGTGTATGTGTGCATGCATGCTTGTGTGCATACATGTGTGCATGTGTGTGTGTGTGTGTGAATGCTTATGTGTCAACATGCATGTGTAAGTGTTTGTGTGTGCATGTTTGTTTGAGTTTGTGTCAGTGTGTGTATATGTGCATGTGCATATGCATGTGTAGGTTTGTGTACATGTGTGTGAGGGTCTTTATGTTCGCATATACATGTAAATACTTGTATGCATGTATGTGCATATGCATGTGTGTTTTTTGTGTGCTTCCATGTATGTCTCTTTGTGTGTGTGAGACTATGCTTAGGTGTGTGTACATGTGCATATGCATGTGCTTTGATGGATGAGTGCATTTGTGTATGTGGGTTCATGTGTACGTGGACACGTGTATGTGTATGTGTTTGTGTGTGTGAGTATATATGTGTGTGTGGGCATCTGTGCTTACATGTGCATGTGCGTGTTAGCATTTCTATGTGTTTGTGTGCATGTGTGTGTATGTGTGTGCACGTCCATGTTTGAGCATGTGTGTGCATGTGTGAGTGCACATGCATGTGTGAATATGTCTACATCAGTGTGCCATGCACATGTATGATGTTTCATGTGTGTATGTGCATGTGTATGTGCACATGCTTATATGGGAGTGTATTTATGTGGGTGTCTGTGCGAGTGTGCATGTGTATAAGTTTGTGTTTTCCTTTGTGTTTGTGAGTAAATGTGTGTGAAAATGCATTGCAAATGCATGCATGTGTGCGTGTGTATGAGTGATCCTATATGCTTGTGCAAGTGTGCATTTGTGTGCACATGCGTGTGTACATGTTTGTGCAAATATGTGTCTCTATGTTTATAGTTTTTTACTTATGCAAGTGCATGTGCATTTTTGTGCAAATGCATTGCAAGCATATAAGTGTGCTTGTTTTTGTGTATGTGTGTGCTTGGGTTTGCATACATGCATTTTTTCTTGTTTGTGTGTGTGTGTGTGTGTCTGTATACATTTTTGCATGTGCATATACATTTTTGCATGTATGTGTGTGTATATGCATGTTTTTGTGTATGTGGGTGTGAGCATGCATCTATACATGTGGCTACGCATGCATGTGCTTGTGTGTGTGTTCACATGTGGTAATGCATTGAAGTGCATGTGTGTGCATGTTCATGTGTGTATGTGTGTGTGTGTGTGTGTGTCTGTGCCTATACATTTGTGAGTCTCTATGTGTATGTGTACATGGTCATGTGTGTGTACACGTGTCTATGTGTGTTTATCTATTTGTTTGTTGGTATGCAACTTAGCATGCATGTGAGTGGGTAGGTGTGTTCATGCATGAACTTTTGCATGTTTTTGTTTGTCTATATGTATGTGTATAAGTGTGTGCATGTGTTTGTGTGTGCATGTGTATGTGTTTGTGTGTATGTGTGTGTGCATGTGTACATGTGAGTGTGCTAATGCTTGTGCAATTGGTGTTAACATGCATATATGTATGTATGCATGTGTGTGTGAGTACGTATGTGTGTGTTTTCATGTAGTTCTATACCTTTGTGCATGTGTAAATATGTGTGTTTACATGTGTGTGCATGTGAGATGATTTCATGCATGGGTGTCCATGTGTGCATGTGAGATGAGTTCATGCATGGGTGTCCATGTGTGCATGTGAGTGTGTGTATCTATATGAACATATGAGCACATGTGTGAGTGCATATGTGTGTTATGCATGCATGTGTGCATGTGTGTGGGTGTGTACATTTAGGTGTGCATTCATGTTCTTATTTGTGTGTTTGTGCTTTTGTGCATGTGTGTGTTGGTGTGAACATTTGTTTGCTTGGCTTTGTGCATGCATGTTTTTGCAAGTGTATGTTTACATGCATGTGTGTATGTGCTTATGTGAGTAGGGGCAGGGGGTTGCATGTGTATGTGCACCTACAAACATGTGTTTGTGGGTGAGTGTCTGGGTGTGTGTGTGGGTGGGTGGGTGTGTGTGTGTCTGCATGCATGTCTGTATGTAGGTGTTTGTGAGTGTGCACGTGCGCATATGCACTTATGTATATGTGGTTTTGCATATGTGTTTGTCTGTGTGTGTGCATGTATGCACATGTTTGCATATGTGTTTGTGTAATGTGCATGTGTGCATGAGTTTGTGTGAGTGTTTGTGCATGTGCATGGGCATGTTTGAGTGTATGTGCATGTGTGGTTAATCATACATCAATAACTGCACATGCATCTATGCGTGTGTGTGTGTGCATATGTGAGTGTGTATGTGTTTGTGCATGTGTTTATAGTGCGTGAGTACATGTATTTTTGTATGCATGTACATGTCTTTCTATATGTGTGTGCCATTGATTATACTTGTCTATGTGCATGTGTGCTTATATGTGTGACCTTATTCATGCATATGCCTATGCCTATGCTTTTTTGTGCTATTACATGTCTGTGGGTCTATGCGAGTTCTTTTGTGCATTTATGTTTGTATGTTTATGCATGTGTATGTCTATTTTTGTGTGTGTGCATGTGTGTTTGTGTGCTTTCTATTTGTGAACTCGGTGCATGTTGGTGCATTCATGCGTGCATGTCTTGTGAGTGTGTGTGTGAGTGGGTGTGAGTGTGTACATATGTGTGCATGTGCATGCACATTTATGTGTGTATATGTGTGTTTAGATTTGCATGCATGTGCACAAGTGTGTGTGTGTGTGTGTGCATGTGTGTGTTTCTATGTCTATGCACATGAGCATTTGCATGTGTGTGTCTTATATGCAAATGCATGTGTATGTATTCTTGCATCTCAGTGTGAATGTGTGTGTGTGTGTGCATGTGCATGTTTGTGTGTGTGTGCATGCACGTGTGCGTATGCATGTGCAAATATGTGTTTGTGTATGTGTGTGTGTCTATGTACCCATTTGTTGGCATGTGTGAGCATGTTTGCATGTGCCTATGGGTGCTCATGTGCATTTGTGTACATGCACGTGTGTATGTGTCCATGTGTGTGGTTATTTGTGTACAAGCATGTGTGTGCAAGTGGATGTGAACAAGTGCATGTGGGGGGTGGATGTGTTTCAATGTGCATGTGCATTTGTGCATGTCTATCCATATGCATGTATGTGTGCATGTGCTTTATGCATGTGTGAATGGGTGTGCTTGTGTGTGTGTTGCATTTATATGCATGTGTGCATGGGTGTGTGTGTGTATGGATGTTTATGTCCATGCATGTATGCTTTTGTGTGCACATGTTTGTGTGCTTGCATATATGAGTGCATGTGTGTCTATGAATGTGTTGACTTATTTGCATGTGCTGTGCATTCATGTGTGTAAGTGTGCATGGGTGAGAGTGTGTGCCTGTGCATGCTTATGTGCACACATGCATGAGTGTATGCATGTGTTCATGCATGTGTTCATGCATGTGTTCATGCATGTATACATGTGCTTGTGTATGTGTTTGCTTGTGTGCTAGTGCATGTGCATTCCTCTTTGCATGTGTGTGTGTGTTTCTAAAGGTATGTGTGCATGTGTGTGTTTAGTTGTGCATGCTTATGCATGTACATCTATGTGTTCATGTGTCTACATGCATGTGTGTTTGTTTGTGTAAGTGTTTGTGTGTTTATATACATGTGTGTGGGTTTGTTTGTGTGTGCATGTTCATGTGGGTGTGCGTAGGTTTGTGCATAAGTGTGTGGGTGTGTGTGTGTGTAAGCAAGTGTTTGTGTGTGTGTGCACATGCATGTGTATGCATATTGGTGTGTTTGTGTATATGCTTGTTTGTGTGTTAGTATGCATGTGAGAGTGGGTGTGGATGTGTATTGCATATCCATGTGTGCATGCATGTGTGTGTGAGTCTATGTCCAAGTGTATGCATGTATGTGTTAGTGTGTTTATGTGTGTGTGTATGTCTATGAATGTGTCTATGCATGTGTGTGGGTGTGTGCATACATGTGTATGTGCAAGTGTGTCTATTTCTTTTCTTGTGTTTAAGTGTGTACATGTGCATGCATTTGTGTGTGCAAGTGTGTGTACATTTTTGTGTGTACACATGTGTGTACATTTTTGTGTGCACTCATGTGTGTGTGTGTTTGTGCATTTGTTCATGTGTGCATGCATGCGTGCATGTAAGTGCATTCATGCGTGTGTAAGTGCTTGTCCATGTGTGCCTATGTGAGTGCATTGGTGCATGCGAGTGTACATGTGTTTGCATGCATATTCATGTGTTAGTGAGTGTTTACATGTGTGTACATGTGCATCTATGTGTGCATATTTTGTGTGTGCATTCATTTATATGTGCATAAGAGTATGTGTGTGTGGGTGTATGTGCACAAGTGCATGCATGTGCATCTGTGTTTGTGCAATTATGTGCTTGTGAGTAAGTGCTTGTGCATATGCATGTGTATGTTCATGTGTAAGTGGGTATGCACATGTATGTGCAACAGTGCCTGCACATGTATGTATGTGTGCATATGCATATGTGAGTCTGTGTGTATGTGTGTGCCTATGGACTTGTGTGTGTGCATTAGTGTGTGCATGCGTCTATTTGTGCATGTGTGTGTGCATGTATGTTAGTGTGTGTACACGTGCATGCATTAATATGTGTATTTGTGTGTGTGTGGGTGTGTGTGTGTATGTGTGCAAACACTTTTGTGCTTACGCATGTGTGCATGTGCCTTCTTAAGCATTTGCATATTTTCTTTTGTTTGTATTCTTGTGTGTACTTACATGCATTATGTGTGTGCATGCATGTGTACAGTGTGTGTGTATGTACTTGTTTATGTGTGTCTATGTCAGTGTGTGCATGTGCATGTGCTTGTGTTTATTTGTATTTGTGTTTGTGTATGTGTGGACATGTGCATGCATGTATCTGTGTACATGCGTCTACATTTGTTCATGTGTAGGTGTGTGTGTGCATACATGTGCTTATGTGCATGTTAGTACATGAGTGCATTTGTTTGTGTTTGTGAGTATTTATGCATGTGCATGTTTGCATTTAGGTGTGCATATGTGCTTGTTTATGTGTGTGTGTTTATGTGTGTCCATGTATCTGTGCATGTGTTTTTTTGTATGTGTGTGTGCTTATGTAGTTGTGTGTGCATAGATGTATGTGCATATTTATGTATAAGCATGAGTGTCTAAATATTTGTGCATGTATGTATGAATGTGTGTGCATGCACACATGTGTGTGTATATCTGTGCATTTGTGTGCATGGCTTTGTGCATGCATGTGTGTGTGAGTCTAGTTGTGTATGGATGTGTGCCTTTTTGTGCACGTGTGCATTTGCATAGGTGTATATCTATGTGTTTATATCTATATGTGTATGTGTACATGTATATGTACATGTGTGCATGTTTGTGCATGTGTGAGTGTTTATGTGTGTCTATGTGTGTGGGCTTAAACATGTAGATATGTGTGTATGTACTTATATTTGTGTGAGTTTATGTGTGTTTGTACGTGTCCTATCTACCTGTGCATATGTTTGTGTGCATGTGTACATGCTTGCATGTTTGGGCATGCAAGTGTGTGAATGCATGCATGTGTGAGTGTCTGAGTGTGTATGCACATATGTGTTGTGTGTGTGTGAGCTTGAGCATGAGGGGTTGTGCCTACATGTGTATGTGTGTGTGTGCAGGTGTGTACACGTGTGCATATGTGTGTGAGCATGTGCATGTGTGAATTCTTGCACATGTGTGTATGTGTTTGTTATTGCATTAGTGTTTCTAGGTGTTGAGGTGTGTTTGCATGTGTTCTTGCGTGCAAGTCTATGAGTGCATACACATATGCATGCATACATGCCTATGTCTGTGTGTGTTTGTGTTTGTTTGTACCTGTGGATGTGTGCATGTGTTTCAATTTGTGTGTGAGGGAATGTGTGTGTGTGAATGTCAATATATGTGTGTCTATATGCTTGTATGTGTAGATGTGCATGAGCATACATGTGTCTGTATATGTGTGTGTGTGTGTACATTCATGTGTATGTGCATAGATGTGCATATGTGTGCTTATGCATGTGCATGGGTTTGCGAGTCTACTATATGTTTGTACATTAATGCACATGTATATGTGTGTGTGTTTGTTTGTTTGTGTCTGTTTACATGTTTATGTTTATGGGCATATGCACATGTGTTTTCATGCATGTGTGTGGATGTGTGCATTTGTGTGCATGTGTATGTGTGTGAGCATGACTACTTGTACGCGTGTGCAAAAAGACACATATGTGTGTCTATTTGGCTTCATGTGCATGTGTGGGAGTGTGCATTTATGTGATGGTGCATATGTCTCTCCATGTGTGCTCGTATGTGTGTGCATGTGAGAGTATACGTGTGTGCATGTGTTTTGTATGTATGTGTACCTTTGTGTGCGGATGTGTCTGCATACATGTGTTCAAATGTGTCTATGTATCTTTGTGCATGTGAGTATTCATATGCCTATGCTAATGTATGTGCTCGTGTGTCTGTGTTTGTATGCGTATGTGTGTGCATACGTGGGTGCACTTGTTTGTTTGTGCATGTGTTTGTGCATGTGTTTTGGTGTGCATGTGTGTGTGTCTGTATGTGTGTCCATGCATGTGTTTTTGTGTAAGATTTTATGCATGTGTGCTTGTGTTAATGTGTGGGTGTGTGTGTGTGTGGATGCATATGTCTATATTCTTGTGTTTGTGTGTTTATGTATATATGTGTATGTGTGTGTATGAATGGGCAAGTGTGTGAATATATGTGTGTGTGCATATGGATGTGCATATGTGCTGCTTAATGTGTGTGCATGTGTATGAGTGCATCTATATGAGTATATGTGAGAGCATATGTGCACTTGTGTGTGTATGTTGTGTGCATCTGTGTGAGTAAGTGTGTGCATGTGCATGTGTACATCTGAATAGTGTGCATGTGTGCACAATTCTATCTGTGTGCATGTGATGGTGTGTGCATTTGTGTTCGTGTCCATGTGTGTTTGTGTGTGTGTCTATGTGCCTATGTCTGTGCATGTGCAAGCACTTGTGGGGGAACATATGTGTCGTGATATGCATGTGTGTGTGTTTAAGCATGCACATCTATGCATGCATATTTGTACGTGCAAATGCATATGCATGTGCATGTGTATACATGTGTAAGCATATGTTCATGCTTCCACTTATGTATATGTGTGTGCATTTATATTTGTGTGCATGAGTGTGCGTTAGTGTATTACATGCATGTGCATGCATGTGCATGTATGTTGTGAGACTATGTCAAAACATGTGTGCCTGTAC